>SJXQ01007064.1:406648-595168 GCA_006408695.1 Aepyceros melampus
GAGGGAGCAGGGTTAGGGTCAGAAATGAGTTATGGGAGCGGGTGGATAGAGGAGGAAGAGAGAGAGACAAAAAGAAAACTGTCAGTGAGGAAGGAATCATGGAAATTAACAGCAGAAACGGAGCACCTTATGGCAGACAGGGGCACCACGGCAGCATCGACCCGGCAGGGCTGAGTCAGAAGGAAAAGGGAGGGTGTCGCTTCCCAGGCTCGCAAGGGAAAGGAAAAGGATGGGAGGGAAGGTGGTAGGAAGGAGAAGCCTAGATTAGATCAATGGTGCATCATGTTAAAAAAAAAAAAAAATCACATCATGGCCATCCTAGACGTAAAACCAAATGAGAGCAGTCTTTTCCCAAAGTGCAGAAAACGTAAAATCAGTGAGCAGCAGTTCTTTGCCCATCTTCCGCTGTGCTTCCCTTTGGCGAATATCACCATATTAAGATCACACCGAGAACGCACACGGCAAGCAAATATTAACAGGAAATCCCTGTTCACTCTTTGGCTTAATCAGACAGACCCGTTTTCCTGGGCACCCATGAGCTAATGGTTGCATTTTTAAACTTTCACGGTCATATTTTCTGCTTTGAAAGATGGGGTTAGATAAGTCAGTACTACCCAGAGAATTCCACAAAGAACTAAAGCCCTGAGCCCGTGGGGTTTGAGATTCACTGCTCCAGGGAAGGCAGTGGCAACCCACTCCAGTACTCTTGCCTGGAAAATCCCACGGACGGAGGAGCCTGGTGGGCTGCCGTCTATGGGGTCGCACGGAGTCGGACACGACTGAAGCGACTTAGCAGCAGCAGCAGCAGCAGCCCCAGGGAAAGCAACCTCCGCCCCCTAGTGGCCCAAAGGAAGTACTGCGTGCCTGAGAGAGCCAGGCTCCCTTGCATCAGGACACCATTTTCCATCCATTGGCTTCCGGAGGCTGCACCTTAAACCTGCACACACGTCATGGCCACGAGGAGTGGGCTCTGCACAGGCCAAACACTACAGGAGTTATCCGGGACTTTATAAAGCCTCTATCCTCTTACAACGTCTGGTTTTCCTAGCTTTGGGAAAAAGTGCAATCATTTTAAGATTCCTTGCCTTGAGCTGTTGCAGATCTTGACTCAGGGATAACATGTTATCCAAAGAGATAGTCGGTTTTGAAAGTCAACACTAATGGTGTTCCCAAGTAGAATACAGTATAGGTTCTGCGTGTGCATGTGTAAGGAAGAAAGAAACAACAGAGAGAGAAAAAGAGTGAGATAGAGAGAGAGAGACAGGGAGAGGCAAACACAGAGAGAAATGCAGAGAAGAAAGGGACTAAGATAAAAAGAGACAGAAATTCAGGAAGACGGAGTGAGGTCCCCATTAAACTTTGCACTATTACCAGTTTCATCCACAAATGATTTTTAGCCAACTCTTTCCCTACTCAGCCCTCAAGCTCCTCAACCACTGCTAACAAGCAACTTCAGGAACCAAGGATGTCCCGAGTCCCACCAGCCTCAGCCTGGGCTTCCCTGGGGCAGACAGGCGGAGGCAGGTCCTGGGTGCCCCCAGGCTCCGTGGCAGGGCTGCCTGCCAGCAGCGCGGCGGGTGACTGGTCTGGAGGCCCCTTCCCACACAAGAAACCCGGTCCCGAATCTGAGAAGAAAGCGGCGACTTCCCCTCAAAGAACGGCTGAGCTGTGAGAACCAGGGGTATCCAGAATGTGACCCCGGTGAACAAGATTCCCGAAGTCTCCTTCTACACCAGCGCGCTCCGGGAGCCTGGGCAAATGCAGAGGCGGTGCGGAGCCCGTGCAGCAAGCACCGCGCGCTGCGTTTCTCCGCCCTTCTCCTGCAGGTGGCCGGGACACCGACTGCGAAGAGCGAGCACCGTGCTGTCTGAAAGGCCGGGTCAGGGCTGGCTCTCTTCCAAGGGCTGTGCCCTGGGAAGCTCAAGGCGGCGAGGAGGGCCGGTCCCGGCGGCGCTCGCGGCGGTGCCCTCGGCGGCGGCGGAGGGAGGCGCTTACCCGCTGAAGTCGCTGCCCTGGGCCTGGGCCTGCCCCGCGATGGCGTCCAGATGGCGTCCTGCGAGTACATGCTGATGGGCGTGTTGTACTGCGCGTGGATGATGGTGGCCTTGCCGCCCAGCCCCTTCACCTCGATGGGCTTGTGGGTCGACAGCGCCGAGTCCTTCAGGGCGCTGGGGTTGAAGCGTTCCTGGTAGTCGGCGCTGGGGGAGTATAGCGGGAGGGGAGCGAGGGAGAGGGGTGCAAGGAGAGAAGGGCGACAGGCGGTGTTACCCCGGTGCAGGCGAAGGCTGGTGCTGGAGGATGTGGAGAGAGATCTCCCTAAGCCTGATCCTAGGAAGGCTAACCGAGTTCCTCAGATCCACTTGCGCTGGCTGGGTCTGGTCAGGAAGATCCTCACCCTCCCCAGAGCCCTGTGCAGAAGGTGTTTCTTGCCCGGCTGCCCGTTCCCAGATCACTGGAGGCCCCCACTAAGCCTGAGCTGGGGGGCATGGAAAGATCTCTCACCACACCCCCAGGGAAACAGACTGCAGAGGGTGGGGGTGGGGACTGGGATTAGCGGACAAGAGCTGGGTCACGAGTCAAAGGCAGCAGCAGCCGAAGCAGAGTCCGGAACGCCCCAAAGGCAAAAAACAACCCCACTGGGCACCCATGGGGATTCTGAGCTTGGATCCTCCACGAAGGGGCTCGTCCTGGGTCCCCCGGGCTCTGCTCCTTCAGACTCTTCGGGGCGCGTGCTTCTTCCTCGGAGCAGGGCTTAGGTGCTCAGGGCACCCAAGTCCAACTTGCTGGGAAGCCCACCAGCTTCTACCCATCAAGACTTTTCCCTTCAAAACGTTAAGCGCGCTCCGCAGACAAGGACAGGGTCAAGCACAGCCCTTCTGAGGCCAGGCTGGAAACGTCTTCAGGCTCACCTGGAACCAGCATCAGCACACACTCCACCCAGCAGCCCACCAGAGCCAACCTGCCTTCTTAAGCAGCTGCAGCAACTAATTGGGAACACAATGGCCCCAGGCATCCGGCGGGGCCCCAGCACCCCTCCCCAACGCCTCCACTTCATCCTCGCAGCTTACACACGTGCAGCCTCGCTCAGGGACACGAATGCACCCTCACTCACGCATGCACGTACAGGTACACAGGCATGCTGACCCAGGCGCACGCTGTTGAGACCCCCAGACACGTGGGCACATGCTGGGATATGCAGGCAAGCCCACACGCGTGCTTTCCTTTGATACTAACTTGGCTGGAGAGTTGGCTACCACCTGGGGAGGAGAGAAAGAGCAAAGAAGACAGGACTATCAGAGTGAGGCTCCTGCCAGAGGGTTTGAGCATAAGGACGTAGGGATGGGCCTCAAACTGGCCACTGTGGAGGCGGAGTCAGCCCAGACAGGCACTAAGTGAAGAGAGCGCAGAGAGAGGAGTGGGCAAGGCTCAGAGTCTGGATCACAGCCTTTCAGTTTGGGCCAGAGATGCCAACTGCAGTGTACATCCACAGTACCTAAAGCTTTGCTAGGAGAAGGGCTTTTTTGGTCCATCTTCATGGGTGCTCATTTACCATGTGCACGAATCTCCCACATACAACCTGGCTCTAGACCCTGGAGAGGAAGCCGAAGATGGAGACAGGACCAGCTCTGGCTGCTACAGGAATGGCCAAGGTCCCAGGTGGCTCCTGGCCAGCCACACGCAGCCGCTCTAGACTTGTCCTCGTTGAATGAGGGGCGGCTCTGGGAGTGCTGCTCCCTGCACAAGAGCTGCCGTGGTGCTGGGGTGTGTACAGTGGGGTTTTTTCACAGCCCTGGGAACATGTTCTCCTTCCCAGAGGAGGGGCAGGCAGCTCTGGGCCCACCTCCTGGGCACAGAAGTAAGGGATCTGTGCGGTTTCCAGCAACCACCCACGAAAGCCTGTGGATGGCAATGGTGCAGGATGGAGGCGTGGGGAAGCCTGGCAGAAGTGTGGGCCCTGGCGTTTTGCAGGAAGGCCCCCATCCAAGACAGCCCAGCTTGGACACTACAAGCGGGACCCCACCCTCACTCTTATCTAAGAGCCAGCCTCCAGGAGCATCTCTCCTTGAAAGAGGCCTTGCCTGCCTTATGTTTCTTTAGATGCAAATTCCTTGCAGTGAGAGATGCTGGTCAGAAATCTGAGGGGAGAAGAATGCAGAAAGTGGTGTCCTTGCCCCCACACTCTGCCACCACTCTGGACTCTGGCTGGGAGAGCCTGGGCTTCCGTTGGCCTGGCCTGGCCTGGTCATCTCTTGGCCAGGATCCTGGGGATCCAGACCAAAGTCAGGGAGAACCACCTCCTGGGCACAGAAGTAAGGGATCTGTGCGGTTTCCAGCAACCACCCACGAAAGCCTGTGGATGGCAATGGTGCAGGATGGAGGCGTGGGGAAGCCTGGCAGAAGTGTGGGCCCTGGCGTTTTGCAGGAAGGCCCCCATCCAAGACAGCCCAGCTTGGACACTACAAGCGGGACCCCACCCTCACTCTTATCTAAGAGCCAGCCTCCAGGAGCATCTCTCCTTGAAAGAGGCCTTGCCTGCCTTATGTTTCTTTAGATGCAAATTCCTTGCAGTGAGAGATGCTGGTCAGAAATCTGAGGGGAGAAGAATGCAGAAAGTGGTGTCCTTGCCCCCACACTCTGCCACCACTCTGGACTCTGGCTGGGAGAGCCTGGGCTTCCGTTGGCCTGGCCTGGCCTGGTCATCTCTTGGCCAGGATCCTGGGGATCCAGACCAAAGTCAGGGAGATCCCCCCGTCCCAGGCTCAACCCTGTCTCAGAGCTGATAAAATTCCCTCTGATCTCCCAGGCTCAAAATAGCTGCCGGTGGAGCTATACTAGGAAAGGGCCAGCACAGATCTCCCATTCCTTCTCCATTTTTGGCCAGTGCTGACAGCTGCAGGGTCAGCTCTTGCCCTGACCAGCCCAGTGTCCCCTGTAGAGGGCAGTGTTGGCCCCAAGGGAGGCTTCTGCCCTTCCCTGCCCATGTAGCCAGTTGCTTGTTTAGCCCTCCTGCTTAACTTTCACCTGAGAACCTGAAGGCTGGGATCCCTGCAGCAGACAGCTCAGAGAGGAGCACCCAGGTCTTGGGAGAATAAGCCAAAGCTGTAAGGCCGCCCTGGGGAGGGGGGGCCCTGGCATCTGCTGGCCTGAGGGACACTGCTCTTCAGTACCAGCCCCAGCGATGAGGAGGCGGAGGGGCTGCAGGGCCCGCTGTCCTTGCACCCACTCTGTTCCTCCCATTCCTCCTAAGGGGATACAAGTTGACAAGGAATCCCCTTGCAAGTTGCCCAGAGAGTAAGAGAAGGAGCTTCCTTGTGGAGCCAGACAGGATAGAATTCAAATCCTGACCCTTCCTCCTCCTAGCACTATGACTCTGAACAAGTTACTTACCTGTCTTAGCCTCCATCTCCTTGTTCATAAAACTGAGAGGGTGGTGCCCACCGCAGAAAGAACAGAACCCTCAGCATGGGTTAAGAATGCAATGAAAAGACATAGGGCTTAGCATTCGCCAACTCTGTCTCCCGTGAGCAGTTAGACACAGCAAAAAGTGGTGGCCTCGGCCCTCGGCTAGCCCTGGTCAGAGGCTCCAGCCTTCCTGCTGGGGCCATAGCATCAGCTTTTGCTTTAAATGAGGCATGCACCACAGTCCCTCTCTAGCCCATTTTTTCTTCAAAGAAACTCTTGTGCCCTGCTGCCCTGAGTGTCAAGTAATAATTTGATAGTTTTCAGGTCCTGAGAAGCCATTGCATCAATGCAAGGGCACCTCGGGGGTCACGAGAAGCAGGAGTGGGGCAGGCAGGCAGGTTCTGTCTCCATGTGGGGAGAAGTCAGGCCGACCTGAGTGCCAGTCCTGTCTGCCACTCAATAGCCGTGTTACCTTGGGCCAATGACCTGCTCTTTCTGGGCTTCTACTTCCCAGTTATCAAATGAGGGAATGATGCCCACCTCTGAAGTTGCTGAGAGAGTTGTGTTAGACAAAGCACGTGGACTGTTAATCAGCCCCCAACCTCCATGGATGGTTCAGTGAGCGGAGACCTTACCATCACTGCAGCTGGGCAGTAGAGGCTTAGATCCACCAGAGCCTGACCTCCCTGTTGGGGGGCTAGTCCCAAAGAGGGCCAGGAAGACCTACCAGCCTTCTCAAGGCAGGAGAAGGGCACCACTTCTATTCGTCTTTCTCTCAGCCTCCCAGCAGAAGCCCCTTACTAGAAAAGGCCTGGGGTTCGAAGGCTTTGCCACCTTGGTCCGTGGAAGCCAGATCCAAGTGCTCAGACTATTGATCACCCAGCTTCACTCAGAAGCCCAGAAAGAGCTCGGGGCTCTGGGGAAGCTGGAGATCCCCAGGGAAGGAGCAAGTGGGTGGAATACAGGTACCGTCTGCAGCAAGGTCACAGGAAGGGTGTGGGCTTGGATCAAACTGACCCAGATTGCCATGCTGACTCATCAGTGTACCTGCTGCCTGACTCCAGGCAATGATGCCAGGTAGCATGTAGAGAGTGTGCCAGCACGGAGCTCAGCACTACACACGTGTTGTCTCCTTCAGTCCTCTCCATATTCTAGGTGTACAAACAGTCCCATGGAAGAGCCCTGAAGCCCTAACCACTGGGGCATATGCCTTGACCCATCGGGCTCTGCCTCCAGTCCAGAGATGGACACCACTTGCATGGGGCCATGGGAGAAATTATAATGAGATAACAAAAGTGCCGGGCTTGGCAGCTAATGCATGCTCTGCTTGGCAGCTCCCTTCCCTCAACCTCTCCACAGTGCCCACTCAGCTCTAGGTTTTTTTAATTCCTGTGCTCCAAGAGTCCCATCAGCTAGACCTTGGGGGCCAGGGGGTGGCATGCTGTTCTCCTGCACGGCTCCTTTCTCCTCAGATTCCTGCTCCCTTGCTTCCCCACCCTAGGCAGAGTTGTTCCTGCCAACCACTCCCCTCACCCCACTGCCCAATCTCTCTGTATCCAGCTCAGGTGCTCCTCCTCCAGGCAGCCCTCCCAGACCACTACCAGACCTAGAGAACGTGCCCTCCTAACCCCCAGGGCTCCCAGAGGGGTGGGATTAGTGCATCCCCTGGCCGCAGAGTTCTTGGAGGTATTAGGACAGGCTTTGTCCTGTCGTGGTGTGTGAGCTGATGTCAAAGTTTGGGGAATCCGAGGCTCTTGCATTCAGGCCCAACTCAGCTGCTTAGTAGTCGGACAGCTGGACCCTTACCTTCTCTGAGCCTCAGTTTCCCTCTCTGTAGAATCTGACACACCACGCTGGCTTGTGTCAAGTAATGAGGCAAGTGTCAATAGGCTGATTACTTTCAGGTGCTTCCCCTGGGGCTTGGAGCTGGCCGCAATGGGACCAGTCCCCCACTCTGACCTGATCAGGCCTCTGTGAGCACTGAGGACCCAGGTGGCCCCTGACCACCAGCGGAGAGCTATGCGCCCGTTACCTACCCTCCTAGGAGTCCAGCACCTGAGGCCTTCCCTCGGCGGCTCATCTGATACATCTGAGCCATCTCCCTCAGGGTCTCTGCCGAGTACAGGCCAATGGGGTTGTTATACTGCCTTGGCTGGCTCGAGCCCAGCGGGGCTTTCGGGTTGAGTGAGTCCAGGGCCCCCTCCAGGCTGATCTTGGCCCCGGGGCTGCCCCGGGGAGGGCCGAGGTCAGAGGCCTCCGTGTGTGAGGAGAAGACGGAGGTCTGAGAGAAGGAAGAGCTAAAGGTCTGCCCGAGCTCCAGGGTGCCTGGGGTGCCCAGGCTGGCCCTCGCCTCAGGGTGGGGGCTGGGTGCTGCCAGGCTGCTGTTCGTGTCCAGAGCAGGGTCCTGGCCGAGGGCAGCGCCATGCAGGGGAGAGAGAAAAGAGCAGTTAGAGGCCACGGCCGCCCCAGTGCTTCCGCGTGGACCTGAAATAGAGGGGTTAGTGCCAGCGCCCAGCCCACCACCTGAGCCTGCAGCCCTGCACTGAGTTCGGGGTGGGGAGATGGCCCGGACACCTGGAAGAGAAGAGTTTTCTCAAAAAAAAAAAAAAAAGCAGGGTGAGGCATATGGCTCCTGGCCCTGATGCTAGCATCAAACGAGACTAAATGTAAAGCCCCACACAGAAAGCTAGGCCAAGCCAGCCTGCCTGTGGGACTTGAAGTAAGGGGGTGTGGTCTCAGGGAACTGGGGGGAGACCCCGCTCTCCTACACCTGTTCCCCTTCCCCTGTAGGAGGACCCTGGTGAGCACAGCCCTGCCTCCTGCTCTGCTGCAATGCTGCACGTGGCCAGTGGGACGAGCCTCCTGGGCTGGGGGTGAACAGGCAGGGCAGACGTGCAAGGGGAAACTGCGGGAGGAGGGGGCTGACATCTGGTTCCCTCCGTCTGCCTCTGCAGCTTCTCCTGAGAAGCACTCTGCCCAATTCCTCAATCTGTCGCCCACCCCAGACCCCCGTTATCCTCTTCTTGCCTCTTCTCCCACCCTGCCCATCGCCCACTCTGTTGTGGACTGACAGGGTCAGTATGAGATCATTCAGGGGGGTGGGTGGAGAGTGGTGAGAGTGTGTGGTCCCGTAGGCGTGCTGGGCTGGGCCTCCTGTGCTCTCAGTCCCTCAGGATTGAGCTGCTTAGAGGGAGCCAGGAAGGCGCCTGGGGCGGGCGGGTGAGGTATGCCTGCTGCTGTGCCTGCCTCTGGGCCTCACCAGCACTTCTGAGTGCAGTACATGCGCGTGTGCCAAGTAGCTTCAATCGTGTCCGACTCTGTGACCCCATGGACTGTAGCCCACCAGGCTCCTCTGTCCGTGGGATTCTCCAGGCAAGAACACTAGAGTGGGTTGCCAACTCCTTCTCCAGGGGATCTTCCCGACCCAGGGATCAAACCCACATCTCTTGTCTCCTGCAGGAGACAAGGCAGGCAGGGTCTTCACCTCCGGCACCACCCGGGAAGCCCTTGAGTGCAGGGCACGCTTAGTCGCTCAGTCGTGTCCAGCTCTTTGCGACCCTGTGGACTGGAGCCTGCCAGGCACCCCTGAGTGCAAAAGCAGCTCACGGTGAAAGTGGTTCAGTTGTCTCTGACTCTTTGCGACTCCATGGACTTTACAGTCCATAGAATTCTCCAGGCCAGAATACTAGAGTGGGTAGCCTTTCCTTTCTCCAGGAGATCTTTCCAACCCAGGGATCAAACCCAGATCTCCCGCATGGCAGGCGGGTTCTTTACTGGCTGAGCCACAAGGAAAGCCCAAGAATACTGGAGTGGGTAACCTGTCCCTTCTGGGGATCCTCCTGATCCAGGAATCAAACTGGGGTCTTCTGCATTGCAGGCAGAAGTGAGCTATGAAGGAAGCCAAGGGGCAGGCAATTGGAGGAGAAAGGAAAACTGGAGGGAGAGTGCCTGTGACTGAGGAGAAACCCTGAAGGGTGATAAACCACCCACGGCTGAGAGCTTTTCCCAGAGTGATTGACTCAAACTGAGGCCTTGGCGTTCATGCCAGAGTCAGCCCCCTGCTAGTGCCCTCAGGAGCATGAGGGTCAGAGCCTCCTGGACACTTGTCCCTACTTGACTTGTCTCTTCCCTGAAAACACTGTGGTCTAAGTAGATTTCCCGGACTAGGCACCCCGGTGGAGACCCGTACATTATCACAAAATCAGCATTTCATCCAAGCTTGAACACATCTCTCCAGGGGCCTGCCCCAGCTCTGCCCCTGGCATCGCTGACTCCACCACCCTGCCTGAGCGGGACCAGCAGAAGTTCAGGTAGGCAGGCCAGGGCTGCACTCCAGGAACCACGGCTGAAAGTGGAGCCTGCCACCCACAGCCAGCACCTACCTTCTGGTGGGGGATCACTGGCAGAGGGGACTGGATTGGGGGCGCTGCCGTGGAGATGGGAATGGGACGCTTCGACCTGGAAAGCCAGAAATAGGAGCAGATGAAGACAGTTGTTCTCGGGGCCCAGACACCCACCTGGGCAGGGTTGGTGGGGGAGAACATCTGAAACCCAGGGAAATGGGGCGTCCCCTGGGCTGGACCAGCAGGGAGAAGTCACGTCTCTTGGGTACTTAGCAGCCATGGGCCTCTGCTAGGTCCCAGGGAGGCTGCCTGTGCACAGAGAAAGCAGGAAGACCCTGGCCTCCAGGCTCAGCTGCCCACTCCCTGGCACGCCGTGCCCTACCCTCTCTGAGCTCCTCTGCAAAGTGAGGCACCGACGTGGAGGTGCTTGATGGCTTGGGCCCGTCCTCACTCTGGCCCAGGAGCTGTCCTCACTTTGCGGTGAAGTCTGGTAGCACAGGGTTTGGCCCGTGCTGGACAGCTCCTCTCCCCGGGATGCCTGGTGCCCATACCCAGCCTCTGCCCCCGACTCTGGAAAGCGCCCACCTACTTCTGCAGTTGAGACTCAGGTTGTAGCTGGCAGACTTGATCTTGTTCTGGGCCTCCAGGTGGGTCATGGTATCTGTGTTGACGCCGTCAATGGCCACCACAAGGTCACCCTGGCTGAGCTGGGACTGGGCGGCCTTGCTGCCTGGTGTGATCTGAGAGGATAGCAAATGGAGGGTAAGCAAAGGGTGACCTCAGGATGGGACCGTCCTCAGAGAAGAATCACCAGGGAACCATCCAGGAGAGGCTGGCCATTTTGTCTTTCATTCACTGTAGCCACCAAGCCTGCTTCCACTTCTTGCTGCAAAACTGACATATTTCTTGGTGCTTTGTATCTGAGTGTGGTTACGAGACTAGCTCTGGCTAGTGGAATGTAGTTTAAAGCAATGCACATCACTTCCAGGCCTGCCCCTAGCAATCATCTTGCCATCCTCAATTCTCCCTGCTTGTCAGCTGACTGGATATCAAGGACCCAGAGGAGATCAGTCAGGCCACCAACTGAAAGGGACCTGGATCCTGGAGTCACTGCTTGGAGGAAAGATGACTAAGGAGCACTGGATTGGATGTTGCATGAATGAGAAATAAACTTTTGCAAGAGATCTGGAGGAGGGTTTGTTATACCAATTAGCCTTCTATAGCATCTGTACCCTGAAAACCCACGGCATACTTCCTGGCTCCAGAACTCAGATGCTGCCAGGCCAGCAGGCAGGCCAAATGCAGCCTCACAATAGCATCCTCGTGTAAGTGTCTAGCGCTCTGCCATGACAGGTGTACAGAGAGGGCTGGCAGAGTGTCAACCTGCCTGGAGGAGCAAGGTCAGCTGAGACATGGAGCTCAGAGCTCTGCGGTTGGCTTCATATTTCCCAGAGGTACAGATGTGGAAGCCAGTTCCCAAATCTTGCACTCTAGCGACATTACAGAATATTAGAGCCTCGGAGCCCCGCTCCAGTGTGATCATGCAGAATGCCATGGCTACACCATCCCATGAACATCACATGTAATGTCAGGAAGGTTGCACTCCCAGAGACATTACTTTGATGCTGAGATGGCTGAGACTCTACTCCCAGTGATATCACACACCATGCCAAATTCTGCATGTCCAGCCCCCCAGTAATACCACCCTGAATGTCACAATGGCCTCCCCTACAGTAACATCACATGAAATGTGAAATTCTGGAGGGCCTGGTGACCTCACCTAAAATAGCTTTGTGGCCAGCCCCTAGTGACATTATATATGGTGTCATGAAGCTTCACTTCTAAAAGTGTCTCATGGGATGTCATGAAGACTCTGACTCCACCCCCTGCTGACATCCCATAGAATGACTTTGTAACCTGACCCCCATGACATCATCAGGAAGCCCCCTGTGACATCTCATGGGATGCCAGGCAGGCCTTGCCTCCAGTGACATCATAGGAAAGAGGAGACCCTGGGAGTCACCCCCCCGCAGTGAGCTGTGCCTGGAGGATGTCCCTTGGCTCTTCTTCCCCGACATGCCCACCAGCCAGGCCTCCTGGCTTCTCTGGGCACATTCCAGTCACCTTTCTGGCTATACCCCAAGGACAGGGCTGGCTTCTAACACTGGCAGAAGCCATCGTCTGGCCAAGGCTTGGGGACCATCCTAGGAGGAGCCCTAAGGGGCCCTGGGGCCTGTCCCTGGACATCAGGCCTCATGGAACTCTGGCCAGACTCCGGACTTCAGACATGGATGGAAGCCTCCCGCTAAGCCCCTATGAGGGGCGCTCAGCCCATTCCTAGATGCGCTCTAGGGTAGGCCAGGAACCGTGTGTGCTAACCCAGGGATTATAGCAATTCTAGGCGAGTTCTTGCTAATTGCCGTTGTCTTGCCATTTCAGACACAAGAACTGTGGTACCTTCTTAAACACTGGCCACCTTGTGCCCAGAGCGACCTCCCCACCACTCCCAGAATCTGCCGAGATGAGGCAAGGACAACAGAAGAACAAATGCCTTAATTGTCAGGAAGCCACGTTGCCCAGTTTGCCAAGTCCCACCTGCTCTCCAGGCTCCCTTAGGGGTGTCTTGAACCACTTGGACCGTCCAAAACACATGTCGCCTTTAGTCCCAAATCAATGGCCATGCAGAGCCTCTACTAGTGACAGGAGTTTGTGGTTTCCTTTGATTTAAATGGTTGCTGCTGCTGCTGCTAAGTCGCTTCAGTCGTGTCCGACTCTGTGCGACCCCATAGACGGCAGCCCACCAGGCTCCCCTGTCCCTGGGATTCTCCAGGCAAGAACACTGGAGTGGGCTGCCATTTCCTTCTCCAATGCATGAAAGTGAAAAGTGAAAGTGAAGTCGCTCTAAGAGTCATGTCCAACTCTCAGCGACCCCATGGACTGCAGCCTACCAGGCTCCTCCGTCCATGGGATTTTCCAAGCAAGAGTACAGGAGAGGGTTGCCATTGCCTTCTCTGTTAAATGATTGAACAAAGGGTAAAAAAAAGATAACAAAGAAAAGCAAAACACTTTCTAGACTGAGAAGGGACTCCTAAGGGCAAGCTGAGTTGCCCAGCCAGGCCTGTCTTGCAAGAAAGTTACTTTCCCCTATACCTTCTAGCTTCGCGTTCAGACCTCTGTTCTTCCTGGGATTTTATTATAGACACCTTTGAACACAGAAGGGCTTCCCTGGTGGCTCAGATGGTAAAGCGTCTGCCTGCAATGCTAGAGACCTGGGTTCAAACCCTGGGTTGGGCAGATCCCCTGGAGAAGGAAATGGCAACCCACTCCAGTACTCTTGCCTGGAAAATCCGATGGATGGAGGAGCCTGGTAGGCTACTGTCCGTGATGTCTCAGAGTCGGACACGACTGAGCAACTTCACTTCCTTCACTTTGAACACGGAAAGGCGGAACTAATTCTACAGTGAAAAGTCAAATGCCCGCTGCTGTGGTTCTACTGTAGCATTTCACTCAACCTGCTGGTCACGTGTCCATCCCTCTCACCATCCATCAATCCGTGTCATATTTGACGCACTTCAGAGACAGTCGCAGCCGCCAGCATGCTCCTGTTCAGGGTAGCCTGCAATGCCTCTGCTATCTCAGTGGACTGCCCACAGAGCTCCCCCACACAGGACACCCCTGTGCTGAGGCTTTCCCAAGCCAGGGCTCCCCCAGATGCTTCTGTGAATCTACAGAGAAGGGGGCCACCGTCCTGCAACAGGGAACTCCCAGGCAGGGTAGGCACAGACCCCAGAGGAGAGGGCCGCATGCCTACAGAAGTGATGCCTGCCAGGCAGGACCAGATCTGTGTCCAGGAGATCATGGATAAGTGTGAACAAGGACACCAGAATGACATCCAAGACATGCTGGGGCCAGATCAGCTGGAACAGACCACAGCCATCTGGAATGCCCTCCCTTCCAAGATGCCTTGAGGACATCTTTCTCCCTCAAGCCTGGGTCACTAACACAATACCTTTCCAAAGGGCTCCCACCTTCCCCTTGCCTGGCACGGCCTGGCTCCCCCTCATCCTCAGGAAATGGACTGAAGTGATTCCCAGGGAAGAGCCCAGCCTCCCCTGGACCCGGTCAAGAGCCAAACTCTCTGAGGAGAGCCGCCTAGCTGGCTCCAGCCTGCCCCGGCGCCTCTCTCTCTGCACCTGTGTCTGCTCATCAGGGCTCAGTTGGCCTGACCTTTGGCTACCCTGAGCACGGTTCAAGACCCCCTCGGTCCGGCGGGTGGAGGATGCTATAATCCTCTTTTAGGAAGGTGCTTTGCTGGTTCTGCCCAGGTCTCCTTAGAGAAGAACGCAGCATGGAGACAGGGACCCTGCCTGAGGAGGTTGTCCCTCAGCTCTGCCCAGGGAGCATCCTGCCCAGCAGAGGGGCAGGGCCACCCTTGAACCATCGCACAGAACCTAAGGCGTGCAGAGAGTACAATCCAGGCATGAGGTACCCATGTATCTCTTGTCTGACTCCATAACCCCCTCCCTCTACTTTCCTTGTCCCAGAAAAGACCCAAAGCTGCTAAATCCTTGAAGGATATATTTTTTTTCTTTAAAGTTTTTCTACCCCCTTTGGAGAACTTGAAAAGTTCTTTGTAATGATTATTTCATCCTCATTTTACTTTTCAACTTCTCCAGTCACCAGCCACTCTCAGTGGGGAACCCCGCCACAGGCAGAGCTCCAAGACAAGGGTTCTGTCTCAGAAGCCTCTAGGATAGGTGCTAGGTGTTTAGAGGCCAAGATTGCCACCTAGCCCACAGGAGTGTTTCCTCCTTGCTGGGCCATAGTTTAGGGCATCCCAGAGTGGGCACAGGGACAGCTGGTGACAGGGAGCAACTGTGGTGCCCATGACCTTCAGGTGCCTGGGGGAAGCAGCAGAGCAAAGAGCACGGACTTTGGTCTGAGCCAGACCTGAGGTTGCAGCACCCAGCTCCATGCCCTCTGTGTAAAGACAGCAACGATTCTATTCTCCCAGAATTCTGGTGATGATTTCATCATTAAATGGGATATTATACAAGGACAGTGCAGAGCTGAGAAAGTTTCAGGGAAGCTCCTAAAGGAGGAGATGCGGGTGCTGCCCCCGACCCCTTGCTTTGGGGAGTGCAGGAGTTGGAGTCTGGGAGGCTGCAGCCTCCAGCTCCACAGGAAACAAGATTTGGAGCTGGCAGAAGGTGGTGTGTGAGAGCCCAGCCCTGATCAGTTCTGAGCCAGCCTTCTATCCTTAGAAGGGCCTGAGCATCAGCTGGAGGAGAGAGAAGTCCTCTCCAGGGCCCCAGGGAAGCAAGATGCGGCTGAGGCTCTGACCTACCCCTGAGCCCGGCTCCTATTTCCCCAGCTTCCTGGTATCAGAGGGAGCCCCTGGGCTCCACAGAGGTTCCTAGCCATCACTCCCAGTGTTAAAACCAGATAGGCAGTGCCTTCTTTTCCGTCTAGACCTACCAGTGTAGGTGTGGCAAGGAACGGGGGGCCAGGGCAGGCAGTGGATGCTGTGGACGGTACAACTTCCAGCATCTCCTCCTGACACCCCCACTAAGGCTGACGCCCAGGGGATTTCCATGGAGCCCTGAGCGCATCTTACATTGTGTGATTAAATTACTGTCATGCCACGCTCTGCTCCCTCTCCATCTGGCTTCCCCTGGGGCCTTGCTCCATCCCTCACTCTCTCACTTTGTCTTCCCATGGTCCTGCTCTCCAACTCCACCCTGGCTGATAAAAAAACGAGCACCAGAGTCTTACCTATGCTCAAAAAGCCTCTCCGTACACAGAGGATTTTTAGGGAAGTGAACATATTCTCTATGATACTATAATGCTGGATACATGTCAGAATACATTGGTCCAAAACCATAAAATGTACACACCAAGCATGAACTCTAGTGTAAACTATTTGTTCTCTGTAAAAGTGACATGTCAGTGTAGCTTCATTGCTTATAATATATGTACCCTCTGGTGGGGGATGTTGGTAATGAGAGAGGCTGTGCGTGTATGTGTGGGGGGAGGCAGGGCGTGGGATAGGGAAAATCCCCGTATCTTCCTCTCAATGTTGCTATGAACTTAAAGCTGCTCTAAAAAACTTAAGACTCAAAAAAAAACCAGCCTCTCCCTGTTCAAGCCTTAGCTGCCTCAGTCAGTCCCTGCCATGTGTCCCTCCCTTTCTTCTCTGCCAGGCTTCTCCCTAAGGCCTCTGCAATCTCCCATCCCTCTCAGTCAGCCATCTGGCTTTGGCCCCCACCACTCCACGCATACCGGTGACCTCCCTGTGCCAAAGCCAGGGGTCACTGGTCTCTTTCCCAGCTGGCCACACACTTTACTGGCCTTCTGAGTCTCTCCTCTTATCCCACGGTTCTATGTCAAGAACGTTACGCTGTGGGTCTCCAAGAGCCCTGGGACATGGTGAAGTCTGCTTCATGCCATTTAGGATGGTTCCTGGGAAGAGTGGATCCGGGCTTCAAAGGCACAGAGACGCTGTATTTGGGAAGAAGAGGGCCCTGGGTGGGGGCCTTGGCAATCATGGCTAGCCCCTGGATGAGAGGAAGGTTCAGGGAACTGGGGAGACGTCTCCCAGGCAGGAGGGCTGCTCCAGCAAACCCAGCAGACCTCACGCAGGAAGCTCAACTCTTCACACTCGCTCCTCTCCCACGCCTTCAGCCCAAGGAGCTCTGAGGGCTTTCAGTGAAGTTGCCCTTATTCTTTGCTTAGCCCAGGACCTCAGAAGGCCCACTCCCCAGGACCTGGCCAGCCTCATGCCCACTTTCTTTGGGGCCCTCCTGGGGTCAGGAACAGCTCTGAGCCCCAGGGAGAGGAAGCATGCTGGGAGAGGGCCTGGCCTGGCGACCTCTCAGCATGCATTTCCCTGCAGTGGACCTCTGTCCGTTTATTGTCCCCAGTCCCGTTCATTGCTTTGGGAAGCCCCTGCCAGCCCCGCAGCAGCCCTCCGGAGGCTTGCCTGACCTTCAGCGCAGCTATAAACGGCACGGCTGTCAGCACAGCTAGGTGCTGCCCAAGAAGCAGCACCACGACCTTAAAATTCCAGGAATCGTCGGCGTGGCTGCCCCAGAATAGCCTCAGCCTGTCCTCCTTCCCGTCCCCGGGGACCCTCTGTCCACCCCACCACAGCCAAGAGAGGCTGGAAAATACCGGAGCTCA
Organism: Aepyceros melampus; assembly: GCA_006408695.1. NCBI lineage: Eukaryota > Metazoa > Chordata > Mammalia > Artiodactyla > Bovidae > Aepyceros > Aepyceros melampus. The sequence continues at coordinate 423,577 of SJXQ01007064.1, forward strand.
GCAAGGGGCAGAGGCCATGGAGCTGGTGCCCCAGGTGAGCCTGCGGTGGGGGGTGGGCGAGGCTGTAGGAGTGGCAGCCTTGGAGCAGAGACAGGACCTCCCTGGGCCCAGGCTCAGCTCCCCCATCCTCACAAGCAGCCCATGAGGAAAAACAGGTGTATTTTCATAAGTGTATATTAGAAAGCACGCTCACATGTGTGCGTTCCCTGATTCATTATCCCCATTTTACAGATGAGAAGACTGAGGCTAAGCAGGTGAACTGACTTTTCTAAGGTGACCCAGCTGTGAGTAGCAGAGCCAAACAAAATCTTAACATCTCTGCCATAAAGTCAAGGACAGCAACACACACCAAGAGGCAAGTCCCAGACCGTGGCCCTAGCCTTGGCCTAGCTGCTCAGGTATTGGGGCTGGGTCTTTGGAATTTCTCCCTCTCTGCTCCCACCCCTCCCCCACTTCCTGGAGAACTGGCTGGGGTGGGGGGAGGGTGGGGGTGAGAGGGCAGCTCATGTTGCAGGCCCAGCCGCACCTGTCCAGGATAAATAAAGGCATTTCCCCTCCACCCTCTGAGCCCTCTCCTGAGCCCATTTCTCTGTGGGTCATCAGGCTGAGACTCGCTGAAGGGAGGACTTGAGGGGCTGTTACTGCTCCAAGGTTGCTTCTGCGGGGCTGGTGGGCAAAATGGGGTGGGTACGGGAGCTACTACTCAGGCTGCAGGTGGCCAGCCTTCTTCCAGGAGGAGATGCAGCAGAGACGGGCCCCACTCAGGGCTTTATTACTAGTCCCTAGCCAGAGGGTGAGGTTGCAGCCATGGGAGTTAGGGGTTACCAAGGATACAGGAGCGGGTGAGCAAGTGTGAACCTGCTAGTCTGGCTCTGAAGAGAGATGCCCAGCCTAGCCCTATCTGGGGGCCCACAGGCCTCAGGGTTATGGTGTGTGTGCCCCTGCTGAGAATGAGCTGGCCCTGCCTTTGCCTATATCCCCCCACTGCCAAACTCCAATAATGCCTTGTTTTTTGCAAAGACTCAGGCCAGGACATCTATTGCCCCTCCATGGGAAGAGGATTCTTCCAGAGAGCTCTGACCTTGTTCCCTTAGGGAAGAAGTTTCTGCTGCAGAAGGACCTTAAGTGCCCCAGCAGGAAATACCACAGCCCTGTTGGGAAGGGGTGTGTGTGGTGTGTGTGTGTAGTCGCTCAGTCGTGTCCGACTCTTTGCGACCCCGTGGACTGTAGCCTCTCTCCATGGGATTCTCCAGGCAAGAATACTGGAGTGGATTGCCATTTCGTTCTCCAGGGGATCTTCCCAACCCAGGGATCGAACCTGGGTCTCCTGCATTGCAGGCAGACGCTTTACTTTGTATTCCAAGGCCTGCACTGAGACCGGGATGCCCAAGCCCAGGGTATCAGCGGCTCACCAGAGGGTTTGTCAAAAGGCTCCAAGCCCTGGGAAGGCCCCAGCACCCAGCCCTGCTGTTTCATGGCCGAGGTGCTTTGGGGCATGCCCCTGAAGGGAGCTGGGAGGCCCATCCCCCGATGGCCTGCCTGAGCTGCGGGTTCTATTTTTAAAAGTACCCCCTAATCATTGGCCCTAGTACTCCCAATACATCCCCTGCCTACAGTGAGGACATTCTTCCTGCTGTCTAGCTTAAGGCCTCTGTGCTGCAATTTAAGCCCTGGCTGGCTGGAGCCAGGTGGCTCACAGACCCCAGGTGAAGTCACTGGCTATCCTGGGTGCCACTGAGCTAGCTGGGAGGGCTAACAACCACTCGCTCGGATGGGGTCGGGACCAGCACTCGGAGCCTTGGGCATGGTAGCACTGAGAGCTGGGCTGTCTCAGGTGTGGGAAGCTGGCAGACCCATGAGAGGGGACAGTCCTGCCTTGTACAGGGAGGAGACGTGCAACCAGGGGGTGGAGAGCTGTGCAGGCTTCTGGGGGAGAAGGGGGGCGTGTCCACTGGGGCCAAATGCCCATGTGTGACCATATTGTCAGACAGAGTGTGTGCGTCTCTGGGTGTTCTTTAGTACATGGGGCTGTGCCATCTCCAGGGCAGGGGGCCTGGAGACCCAGGTGAGAATAAGCCAGACCTCCAGCAGAAGGATGGAGACAGTGCCTTTTCCCTGCAATGGAGCCAGGCCAGCACCCCAGAGAATTAAGGCCTCTTTTGCTCTTGTGAGTCTCCCATAGCACCCCCGAGTGGGGTTTTCCATTGCAGGGTCCCTCCAAGTGTCCACATTAGGTTCCTCAGCCAGGATTGCGCCTGCAGTGGGGACATTGGCTCCCTGCCCCTCTGCCAAGCTCCTTTCAGTCCTCTCCTGGCTACCCACTTCAGTGCTTCCCCCCTAACCTCCCCACCCCATCCCCAGGCCCAAGGCAAGTTTCCTCTGCCCTGGAGAAGTCTCCCTGTCTCCAGGTGGGCAGTGACCCAGACACCCCTGCCCATCCATCACCCTCCAGTGACAGCCTGGGGCCTCAGCCTGCCCCCTTGTGCCCACACCAGCATTGCTGGGGCTCGGCCTGGGCCATACCCCACCAGGCAGGGGTTATCTTTGCCCCGGTGCATTTCACAGTTCACTGCGAGCATAGCTCTGCTTCAGCCCCACTCTGTTGGACTTCCCGTACTTGACAAGTGTTATCTGAGCACCTAGGTACTGGTTTAGGTACCAGGAACACAGCAGTGGTTAAAACAAAGTCCTGTCTTACAGACAGCTTTGTCTCAAGCAGATATAGCTTCTTGTTTCTCTGGACTTCACTGTCTCCAGCTGGGCAATAAGATTTCTCAATCTCCAAAGATCTCTGACTTCCCCATCAGGCAGTACTGTCCCCTGGTCACGGGCACTGCGGGACACACAGTCCATTTCCCCAGATGAGCGTGGGGAGCCAGACGTGAGACAGGCAGGCAGAGCAGCTGTAAGTGAATGGCTAGTGCTCCAGTAGGTGAGGAAGGCCCAGCTCCATGAAGCCAACTAGTGCAAGTTCCCCAGCAGGCGCAGGGAGGCAGGGGAAGAGGGCTGTCATCTCAGGTCTGGGATGGAGTGGGTGTGGGAGCCCAGTTATCAGCCCAGCCCAGCTCTGACTGCAGGACAGCCAAGGTCAGCAGTCTGTCACCTGCCCTCTCCACGCTAGCCGCGCTCTCTCCCAAAGCAGCGGCCTCCTTCCGGGCAGATGCTCCAGGCTTGGGTGTACCCCAGCCCACCTGGAGAAGGGCTTAGGAAGGCACTGTACTTTCTGTTTACCTGCTTGCTCGCAAACTTAGCATTTCCTGCTCTACTGAAAACATCAGCTGCTTGCCTATGTTTCATTCTCTTAATAGCTAGCAAACCCAGGTGGGTAACAGCTGTGGCAGAGACCAGGGGCCTGGGGTAGGCAGGATCAGGCTAGGTCCAGTCCCAGCCCCTAGACCAGGAAAGTCTGCTCTGCTTTCCAAGAGCCTCAGGGAGGACAGACAGATGGACGGATGGACGCCCACACCCTCCTTCTAACATACCCCGCCCCCACAGGCGGTAGGCTGCGGGCCACGCACACTCACCCGGGAGATGGTGAGCGGCATGTTGAAGTCCTTGCCCCCCTGCAGGCGGAAGCCCCAGGGCCCAGGCCCTGTCAGGGTCACGCTGTAAGACATGCTGGTGCTGACACCGGCGCCTCTGCGAACAAAGGGAGAAGAGTGGAGTGAGAGGACCCTCGTGCCCCCTGCCGCCCCAGTCCAGACCTCAGCCCCAGCCCGCGACCCCCGGCCTTGCCTGCTCCGTGCCTTGCTGCCCAGCTGGGCTGTGTGGAGCTCCTGAGAGGCTCCTAAGAATAGCTGGGAACGAATGCCATCGACACTGATATCTGCCCTCCGCTGCGCCCATAAATGGACTGTAACCCTATACTGTGCCCGCCCGCCCTCAGCTCCCAGCGGGTCCACCGTGACTCACGCGGCTAATATAGCCCCTGGGGAAGGTTGTCCAGCTCCCAGTACCCCCCAGGGGGCAGGATAGGGGCCTGGGCAGGCTAGTGATAATGCTCTGCCTCCCTGCTCTCCTCTCCTCGCTCCCACTGCCCTCTGGAGAGCCTGGTCTGCCCAGCCACACTCTCTGCCTGCTGTACCCACTTTCTTGCTCAGAAGACCATGGCTAAGCTCCCTTGGCCCAGGGCTTTGTGACTTGGGTGTTTGCAGCCCTGTGATCCCTGGAGAAAACCCTGAAGTTGTCCACTTATCCTCTTATCCCCAAGAGAAATGACAACTTCAGGGCCCAGAATTGTCCAACCCCATCAAAACAGTAATAGTAATAGCAGCAGCTCTGGGCACAGCCAAGCTCAGCTCTGGGCCCTCCACACCATTAAGTGATAATGCTCTGCCTCCCTGCTCTCCTCTCCTCGCTCCCACTGCCCTCTGGAGAGCCTGGTCTGCCCAGCCACACTCTCTGCCTGCTGTACCCACTTTCTTGCTCAGAAGACCATGGCTAAGCTCCCTTGGCCCAGGGCTTTGTGACTTGGGTGTTTGCAGCCCTGTGATCCCTGGAGAAAACCCTGAAGTTGTCCACTTATCCTCTTATCCCCAAGAGAAATGACAACTTCAGGGCCCAGAATTGTCCAACCCCATCAAAACAGTAATAGTAATAGCAGCAGCTCTGGGCACAGCCAAGCTCAGCTCTGGGCCCTCCACACCATTATCCCCTCAGATCCTGAGAGGCTGCCACTTGTCCTGCAGGAACCAAGGCTTAGAGAGAGGTTAACTAACTTCCCCAAGGTCACACAGGTAGACCCAGGCCATACTGGAGCCTGAGCTCATCCCTATGGGGATTTGTGCCAGAGAACAGGTTCCGCCCAGTAGTAACAGTACCTCTTGATGCTCAAGCCTGGAACTGGGGAGGCCCTGCCTGCTGAAAGGTACCCTTAGCATGGGGTCTGGAAGCAGAGCTGGGACAGGCCCCACACCCTCCAGGCCCTCTGGGGGCCCAACAGTTATTCTTGGCTCTCCTGTCTCATTTGTGCCCTGGAAAAGTTGACAGCAGCGTGGAAAGCTCCAGCTGCCAGTGTCGCACGCCAGGCCCCCGTGCCCTTTGAGCCTCAGTGGCAGGGACCAGGGAGGAGGGGAGGAGAGGCCATGTGCTCAGCTGCTGGGACAAGGGGCCAGAAGGGGCAGGAAGGGGAAAATGTGTGTGATGTGGTCAGCCCGTAACCCAGAGACAGCGTGTTCTAGGTGGGGGCCTAGACCCCTCAGGACTCCTGCCAGTGTGGTCTTTGAGCCAAGATACCTCTAGAAGCCCTTCCTCAGAAGAGACCTAGGCTCGACATAGTCTGGAGATAGATCAAGGCACCCGCTAGTTCCCTGCTCTGGAAACCAAAGCTCAGGGAAGGCAACTGGGCTGGCTGTTCTCTGCCCTCCTGGAGAGCCTGAGCTGGGCCCTGAGGACTCAGAGGAGGGCTGGGTGTGGGTAATTTCCCAGCTGCCCGCAGCCAGCCTCACACTCTGGGCCTAGCACATATGACATGAAAGGCAAGAAGGAGTCCCCACTTCACAGGGGCATTTGGTAACTTGCCCAAGGTCACAGAAATATCAAGTGGGAGAAGCCAGTGAGGGACCTGTGTTCTTTCCCCCATTTCACCACCTCTTCTGCTCCATGTCATGCTGCCCAGCTGTCCTCCCTGCCCAGGCCTGGCCCAGGAGTCCAGCAGCTCATGGCCAGCTCTCCCACTCCCTGCCCCTCCCCCAGGCCCCAGCCCATCCATCCCTGATTCCAGCTTTATCTCCTTTTCTGAGTGGGGGGAGGGGCATCTGTCCGGTCAGGCCAGAGAGGATCCAGCAGCAGGGCATGACCAGGATGGGGAAAGGAAGGAGCCGAACCCGCACAGGGAGAGGGAGCCCCGAGCGAGGCTGTGCCCCGAGAGGGAGCCCCGAGCGAGGCTGTACCTGGAGTTGCAGGCTCTTTCTCTGGACTCAGGCACCCGCCATGCCGCCTCTGGGGAAAGGGAGGTGTAAGGAAAAGGATGCTCTTAAAGGGGAAGGCCAGCCTCCCTCCATCTGCCTCCCCTGGGAGATCTGAAGCCAGCCAGAGAGCAGCTGGTACTCACAAGCTGGGCGTGAGCTGCTTTCCAATAACAGCAGCTCACTGGGGAGTAGGGATGGGGGCAAGCCTGGTCTTTCCCCTCCTCCACGCTCCTCCCTGCAGTTTGGGATGGGGTTTTAGGTGTGAAAATCACGAGGTGGAGGACAGAAAGAGAGTAGGAAGAGACAGGCTGCTGCGGGCTTCAGAGGCCAGGGGCCTGGGTCTCTCTCTCCCATGGCGGCACCAGTAGGTAGAGACTTGCTTATCAGAGACCTTCTCTGGTTTTTATTTTTCTACATCCCTCCAGGCGCACACAGCCCTGGGATGAACTTGGACTACTGATTGAAAACAAACTGTAGGCGCGGTGTGCGTACGTGTGTGCTTGGTGTGCATGCAAATACGTCCACACAGGAGCGTGTGCTGGAAACTGAACATGTGCACAGGAGGGTGGCCGTGGTGGAAACAGCACTCTGCAGGGAGAGCCAGAGGTGAGTAACAGTTTCCGGCGAGCGAAGGTCTGTGTGCGGCTTTGACTGCCGGCCGCGGGAGACACAGCGCTGTCCTTTCTGTGCCAGTGAAATGCCCAGCCCAGGTGCAGAGGCAGCTCATAAATAGCTGGGGTGTCTGACAGAGCCATCGCTATTGTCATCGCCTGGACAATCACAGCACACAGCATCTGAGGAGAGGTGGATGACTCCGGGCAGCGGGAGGGCCTGGGCGTCCACTCTTCCGCTTGAGCCTGAGGTGCAGGCTGTTGGATTGAGAAGCGGGAGCAGACCGCATTGCAGAGCAGGAGCTTCGTGGTACCGGGCCATGAATCTAGACTAGCATGGGTGGCAGGGCCGCTTCCAGAGCCTGCAGGCCCACGGGTAACGCTGGGTCTGTGTGTGTGAGGGAGACGTGAAGGAGCTGGACGTGTCCCAGAAGGAAGGCAGGAATGATGCCCACCCTACATCCTGGCGTCCAGGTTAGGGAGCAGCCCCTTGACCTGAAAGCAAGCAGCAGACATCAGTTTAGCCCAAAGAGCGTCCCACTGGAAGTGGTGGCTCAGGGACCCTCTGTGTTTAGGGGCGCCTCATGATGAAGGGAGGTTGCTTGGGGGCCAGGGCGGGGGGGAAGGTTTTGTCCCGGCTTGGGGTTGGGCCTTCTCCAGGCCATGTGGCTGGAAAATGGAGCTGGTAATGGCCGAGGTTGCCTCCAGGCGGTCCCCCAGGCTGGCCTGTCCTAGGGTCTGGACTCCTGGGGTCCAGACTGAGCTCTCCTCACCCCCACCATCCAGTTTCCACTTTCCCAGGCTCGGGTATCTCCTCTCTCCCTGTCTTCTTAAATGCCTCATTTCTTGCCTGTCTACCGACTTCCTCCCATCTTCTCTCTGCTGGATCATTCCACGCAACCTGTCCTTCTGCAGCTACTGTGGAGAGGCCCAGTCTACTCTGCCAAGCTGACCAAGCCCACCTCAGTGCCCCAATAAGTCCTCCGAGGGCTTCCTGTCCTCCAGGGTCCTGCCTGGAGACCCCCTCACGGCAGCACCTGGTTGGGCCTCCCCATGGCTCCTACCACCTCCCGCCCCTTCTCCATCCTCACCTCCAGCTCCTAGAGTCCCTTGGCGGCTCCTAGGGTCACAGAGAGACATTCTGTGTCTGTCTGTTCAGGACACCCTGCGCCCCACTGCGTTTGTGCCGGCTGTCTCCTCAGCCTGGACCACCCGATCCCTGCTCCTCGGCCCCATCCCACCTGGCAACCCTGGTTTGCCTTCACCGTTCCCAGGATCCCTCGGCCTCTGCTTTCCGCGCGCTGTGTGCTGACACCTTGACGGCAGTGCTTATCACGCGGGTTAGGTGACTGCTGGTGTGCTGTCCCTCTCTGCCCCATGCCCCACCCCAGGCCAGGTTTCCCTCCAGGAGAGGTGCGGGGCCTTTCATCCTTGCCTGGCCAGCCTGGGGGATGCTGCCGGCCTTTGTCCCAGCCTCTGTGGTCGTGCACAATGCCCGGCCTCAGGGCTGGGGAGAGAGTCCTCTCTGGGGCTGGAGCTGCTGGGGAGTGGTATTCCCTGGCATGGCAACACTGGAAGAGACAGAAGCCCCCCAACTGTAGGGAGCTGCCCAGGGCTCCCCTTCTCTGGGACAGGCAGGGGAGCAGCCTTGAGGAAGGAAGGCAGGAAAGTGCCTCTGGTCTTAGTCTTGCTGCCCTAGAGAGCCCAGGAACTGGGGGTGTTGTGTGGGTGTGAGTGGAGGGGCAGGGTGGGAGCTGTCAGCTGAGGGGGAAGAGCAGCCGCGGGGCCTGTGCACACGGCATTTCCAGCGTCCAGAATTCGGCCTTCTCTAATCGCCATCGACATTCCGTTCCATAGGCACTTGGGCTGACAGCTGGCCTTCTTTTAATAGCCACAAGTATTCTGGGCAACATCCTAATCTCAGGGCATTCGTAGCGAGCACATACACAGCTTGCGCCCCGCCCCCCCTCAGGTACATCCCGTTTCCAGTCGCAGAGAGGTACATGCCACTCACACTCGGTCACATTCTCAGCTTAGAGCAGACACATTAGGGCAGCACTCAAACCCATGCCCTGTGGCGTCAGAAGGACAGAAAGCATGTGCCGTGCACATGGCCACACACACGCGATATACATTCATCGCAATATAGACACTACCACCTGCTGTGTGCATGCAGACAAGGTCACGCAAACATGCGCTCAGGTGCAGTCACACTCAGGCTTGCTCAGAACATCTTGGAGTCACAGAGATTCCCCCCAAAACCTCCAGGTGGGCAAGGGAAAGGAAAGCTGGGAGGTGCAGGGAGGGGGTGATTCCCAGAGGTCATTGGGCCTGCCTCCCTTTCCTGACAACTCCCTGGGGTACTTGCTCCTGTCCCACCTTTTTACAGGTTGGCAGGTGTCAGACCCAGTTACCTTCCCGGGAGCCTCTGAGTCCCGTCCCTGGGGCCTGGGAAGGGCCTTGGCTTCCACATCGTCCAGGCCCTGACTGCAGGGGGACCATCCACTCACTTGCTGGCCAGCCCCCCAAGCAGCTGTTGCTTCTGTGTCCGTCCAGCCCTGGGGAAGGGGGAGAGTCGCTGTGAGGTGAGAGGGGCATTTGCAGCATTGCCTCTGCCCGCTTCCTGGCCAGGCCTTTCTCCCTTCTCCCTACAGTCGTTCACTGGGGTCAAGACCATGACATTGTTTGCAGGGCTGCTGGTCACCAAACCCTTGCAAATTGTGAGTGGGTGTGTGTGTGTGTACATGCTTTTGTGATTTCTTAACACATGGGCTGAGTGTGTCTTCATGAGGCTCTAGGCCTCTCTGAACAGATAAGATTCACTCCTTGCTGGCGCTACAGCAGTTCAGGGATTCTGACAGCTCCTCCCTCAGCCCTTCAGCTGAGACCCCCAGGGATGGGGGCAGAGGGAGGAGGTCAGCGGAAGCTCTTGGTGAGGCAGGCACAATGATGGAGGAGCTGGGACAGGACCCCACAGCACAGGGAATTCTCTTGGGGACCTCAGCGGGCATCACAGTCCCAGGCCCCAAGTAGGTGCTGGCAGACTGGTAGCTCCTATGGCTGACCACAGCGTGGAGGGTCATTCACGGGCACCCCATCTAGTATGCAGAGATGATGGCTTTCCCTTTTGGAGAGGACACTGAGCCTCAGAGAGGGTGAGTGACCTGCATAAGCTCACACAGTGAGACTTGAACACAGGTGCCTGGCTCCAGGGCCAGTGTTCCTTCCGCTGCATCCTCTGAGCTCCTCAAGTCTCCCTCCTCAAGCAGGAGCGGCCTTAACAATGAGGATGATGGGCTTGAGCTTGCACCTACCTGTCTCTCTAGAAGCCCATCTAGGGAAGAAATGCTCATCTTTTCGATCTGAGACTCTAAGGCCCTGGGATAGTGCTGGTAGGGAAAAGAGTTGGCCTGGAGTGGGAAGACCCATGTTCAGTCCAGGCCCTGCTGCTGAGTGACCTGGGCCCAACATGTTGCCCCCCTGACTCTAGTGCCCCTGCCTGGCAGGGAGGATTGTATGTGGGAAGGCCATGTGGAGGTGGTGAGCGGCTCTTCCTGCCAGTGTCCCAGGGTCCTGAGGGTTCCTGAGTCTCAGAGGCAGGCCTGCCTGGAGGCCTGAGGCTGGACTAATAAAGGAAAGATGGTGAGATGCCAGCCAGTGAGGGCCCAGCCTCCTTACCACCTCACTCTCAGAGCCCAGGGATGCCTGGCGCCTCCGTCCAGAGATCCAGCTGAGGTCCGAGGCCTGGCTGCTCAGCGTGGAGCGATGGGTGGAGCGGTAGCTGGTGTACAGGCTCGTGCGCTGGCCCGACACGCCCAGCAGCACCCCCAGGCAGGGCAGGTGCTGGGCGATGGCAGCCTGGAAGGACAGCACGTCAGGTTAGGGGGATGGACAGACAGATTCGAGGAGATGGAGTGGGTGGAGACTGACACTAGGCAAATGGAAGTGGGCCGAGAGCCACTGGGGAGCCGGGGACATTCAGACATTGGGGTTATGCAGATGGACAGACAGACACTGGGTCCATGGGCAGTTGAGCCAGAGGCTTGGTTTTAGCCCTCAAGTGGCTGGCCCAAGCCACAACTCTGCGAATGGGGACCAAGAACACTCCCGAGCTGCCTCTGAGCTTGTGGGCTAATAAGGCCTGCAGCTGGCCTCTGCAGGGCTGCTGAGTTACTGACACCACCAGGCAAAAGGAAGCACCGAAGGCCCCCTCGTGGAAGAGGCCAGCCCTGCGGGGATTCTATCAGCAGGGAGTGCTCCGAGTCAGAACCCGTCCCAGGCCGCTACCACAGCCCTCAGAGCAGAACAGAGCTCTCCCTGCTGCGACCTCTCCGGGCTGTCACTGTCTGGGGCCTCTCTTTGCGGCAGGCAGCACTGCCATTCAGCCATCCTGGTCGCCTCTTGGCCTCAGTTCTGAAAATCCCAGTTAGTACTGGACACTGCCCAGGGAGCTCTGATGGCCCCCCAAGCTGACCTCCCTAGGAAGCTGAGGCAGCAGAGGGGGTCACACCAGCTCCAGATCCCACCCAGGGTCACGAGCTGTTCTCAGCTGCTAGAGTTCCCACCCGATGCAGATACAAAGGAAAGGAAAGATGGCTAGCCTCCGCCCCCGTTTATAGGCCCAGGCCCTCCATGCCCACGAGGGTGGGCCTGGGGATCTGGGCCTGGGTCCTGGTGGAGGGTCCCACCTGTACTTGGGGTGGGTGATGGCGTAAATGATGGGGTTGTAGATGGCAGAGGCCTTGGCAATGACAGCTGGCACCGAGTTCATGTAGGGCGTCAGGATATGTGCGTACCTAGGACAGAGAAGCTGAGGTCCCCCTGCCAGCTGACCCTCCCTGGAGACTCCACAACCCACCCGTCCTCTCAGGCACCTCTTCTTCTTAGGCCAACCAAGCCTTGCCAGGGCACAGCCCAGCCTGGTCCAAAGTGGCACAACTAAGCCATTCCCAGGGGATGCACTGTGATGCCAAGGAGAGTTCTGATCTGAGGTGAATGGGAACCCAGGGAGCAGTTGAGGGAAGGGTGCTGAGAAGATGTGCCAGAGTGGGGGGTCTCACCAGGTCCACCGTTCCTTGGAGACTGTGCTGCTGCCAATAACCCCCACCCCTCACCCTCAGTGACTCTGGCCCTCTGACCAGCCCTCCCCACACCCCATCAAACCCTGATGCCTGCTGCTCCCCTGGCTCTTTGGGAGTTATTGCATAGGACTGCCCGACAGGGGACCAGGGTGCTCCTGCACAGAAAAGATCTCATAGCGTCTCACAGTGCTCATAAAGTCTGCCTGGTGTCCATGCTGTGCAGGTGTCAAAGTCTCCAGACACCAGCCACAAGAAACCAGAAGCTCTGGGAGAGCTGCGTGTTCCCCGGGGGTCTGGAAGGACCCGGCAGCCCTTGTAGGCCCTCAGGCCAAACCCACTGTGGCCCCGAGCTCCCGAGCATGTCTCCTAGTGCCTCCAGGAAGAGGCAGGCCCAGCTCGGGTGGGTGTCTCACAGCAGCAGGGAGAATAAGGTTGCGAGGCTGGACCTAAGGTGTGAGGATGGCTGGCTTGGGCTTGGACTGGGGAGGGAGAGGCTGCCCCAGGGTCCCTTTACCCTTCTCCCACCCTTCCAGCCCCCGGCCCAGTCCCTTAGCCACTGCTCACCCAGCAAAGCCCATCAGGGCGACGGTGGAGTAGGGGGCCCAGGAGAGCACAAAGAGAAGAATGACCAGCAACTCGATCTTGGCCATTTTCCACTCATTCTGAAGCCGCTGCCGCTGCCGGGGACACTCGCTGCCACCTTCGCAGGCCCCGAAAGTCTGCAGAGCTCTAGGAAGCGTGCAGAGTCTGGGTCTGATCTCACTCAGCTTGCAGTGAGTGCCAGGGCCATAGCTACTATCAGGGAGCCTTCTTGGACTGACCGTCCTTTCCATGCAGGCGGCCCTGACACCCGGAAAGTCCTCCATGATATCCAGGCTAAGCTGTCTCCCTGTGCTTCTACCTGTGGTGTTTTCTCTTTCCCCCAGACCCCTTGGCCAAGTCTGAAGCCCTCTCTTCAGAAGACCCTATCTCCCGAGACATTTCAAAGCACCGAGTTTGCACCAGTCTGTAGGAACCCACCCCATAAACACCTGTGCTGAGCTGGCCTTTGCCCATCTGAGTCTGGGAGTGCCCTGGGGGGCTGGATACAGACTGTGCCGTGGGAAGCCCCGGGCAAGGGGTACAGTCCTCCTCCCATCAGACCCCTCCTTCGTGCCCAGCTCTTACTGGCCCGTCTCTCGGATGGCCTTGAAGATGAAGAAGTAGCAGTAAGTGATGACGAGCAAGGGGAGGAAGAACACAAAGCAGAAGAGGAGCATGGTGTAGGCGCGGACTGACGGCGTGAAGCTCACGTAGTCCCAGGAGCAAGAGGTCAGCAGGCCTTCGGGCACATAGGCACCTGGGAAGCAGGGGCAGGGTGCTCAGCCTTCAGGGCAGTGCTGGCCCAGCTTCCTCATCCAGCAGGGGCTTTGGATATGGTGTCTGAGCCTCTCAAACATTGGCCCTGGCCCTGGCTCCAGCCCCAGCCCTGCACAGCAGAGCAAAGAAGCTGGGGCACATAGAGGGGAGTTTTTCAAGCTGGTGCTATTAGAAGACAGCTGGTGAAGCCCACTGCTGCCCAATCTTACCCACAGCCCCAGGGTCTTACTCCCTCACACTTAAGCTAGCTTCCTGGTCCCGCCTTGGAAGGGTAGGTGCCTGCTGCTAACCCTTCTAGCTGCTGAGGCCTCACATCCCAACCCTTGCCTGTCTGATGTATTGCAAACTCAGCATCAGATGTACCTGTCACTTCCTGCCAGTCAGGAACCACATGGTCTTCCCTTCTGTATTTGGGGAAGGGAGCCCAGGTTAGCCTCTGATCGCTGATGGTGCAGCCTCAGTTCCCCCTGCTGCTAGTCAGCCCCCTGAATGTCCATTTACCTGAGGCTTCAGCAGTCCCCTGGCCCCTCCTGCCAGCTTGGGGACCCAAGTCCACCTACCTGTCCCTTGAACATGCCCCTCCCAAATTATCTTCCCGTCCCCTGGTTCCCTGAGCCCACTTACTCCAGCCAAAGAAGGGCGGCAGACTCCAAGCTAGGGCATAGAGCCAGACGCCCAGCAGGACAAGCGCTGCCCGCCTCTTGGACACCATCCCGACGGTGGCCAGTGGGCGTGTGATCACCAGGTAGCGGTCCAAGGCGATGGCCGTCAGGGTAATCATGGAGGTGATGCCAAAGAGAGCCCCACAGAAGGCATAGAATTCACAGCCTGTGGGCATAACTCTCTGACCTCAGTCCTTGGCGGGGAGCTGGTCAGATACCCGAGGGCAAGGAGGGTGTGTGGGTGGTGGGTACTTAGCTCCAGAGCTGGCCTCTCAAGGAAAACAGGCCTGTGTTCCTCTCACTCTGCCTGCTTGCATCTGACAGAGGCTTGCGGAAGCCTCTTGCCAACTTGTGAGCCTGAGGGGGGTGCTACCCACCCATGGCCCAGGAAGAGCATATCACCATCTCATCTGGGCCGCCCTCCACTGTGGACATCCCGTGCCCCAGCCCTCCTCCTCCCCCCAGCAGAAGGGAGTTCCAAGTGTCTACCTGCTTCTCCAAAGAGCCACTGCTTATAGAGGCTGCTGGCGAAGAAGACGGGGGCCTGAGTGAAGGACATGAGGAAGTCGCTGACAGCGAGGTTGATAATGAACATGTTGGCAGGCGTCCTGAGGCCTCTGCTCCTGGGAGGGGTCACTGCTGTCAGGAGGAGCTTCTGCTGGGAGCTTCCCTAAACACGTGTGTACGTGTATGCATACCCATGCACACATGTGTGCTTGCCCTCAGGCATGAGCTGCTGGGCCACAGACCATCCCGCTGCCCGGCAAGTACCAGCCAAACAGCTCTGGAGCCTGGCATCACGGGCAGAGAAGTGAGACCCCGCAAAGTAGCAATTCATGCTCTCTCATCCTCCTCTCCAGCATCTTTGCAGTCCTCACCCTCGGGGCTGGCAAAGGGGAGAGGCGCTGATGATGGTGTCCACGAGTCAGGTACTTCCACGAACCTTGTCTCTTATAATCATCCATCTGTGTGTCTATCCCCCTCCTTCATTTTCCAGTAAGCGCACTGAAGCTCCCACCCGTGAAGCAGCTTGTGGTCACAAGACTCAGTAAGTGGCACAGTCAGGATTCACTCATTTGCTGGGCACCACACATACAAAAACTTACTTAATCGTCACATTGACTCCACGAAGTAAGTGACAACTCCATTTTGCAGATAAGAAAAGTTGACTCAAAGGAGATAAGTAATCTGCCTAAAGTCATTTCAGCTAAGGGTTATTCACGCCTCCACATGCCTATCTCAGCCATTCAGCTAGTGAGTGGGGCAGGTAGGGAAGGAAGCCAAGGGTGGTGGGCAGGCCTGGCTGCTGAAGGGCTGGAGGACTCAGAATCCCTATACCAGGGCTGCTCTTTGAGTCAAGGGAAGATGCCCACTGGGGCAGGTGATGGCGGAGGTGAACCGAGAGCAGAGCAAATAGGCAGAGATGTGTGTGTCCTACACAGGGGGTAGGGGGTGCACCTGGGGCCCAATCGGATATGCCACTCGGGTTGCCTTGGACTACTTTGGGGCTCCTTTCCTGGCTTTGAAGGCCAGGCTCAACAGTGCCCTGGCAGAGTTGGCACCAGAATTTCAGTCCCGTGTTCTGCCCCATTTCTTCCTGGCTGGCTGCCCTCAGTGCCCAGGCTCCCACCCTGCCAACCAGGCACCTGCAGAAGGTATAGATGACCGTCAGGTTTCCCAGCATCCCCGTGAGTCCCACCAGCAGGATCACCGTGCCCAGAGTGTAGTGGGCGTGGTCTGGAACATCAGCCGTGGGGAAGGGGACCCAGGCAGCAGCCCGAGCCCTGACTGCCTGTGAAGAGACAGAGAAATAAGGGCTCCCGTGGCCTCATCACCCCCAGACAGTCCTGAGAAGAAGAGTTGGGTTCCCAACAGGGCAGATAAAAACTGCCCCAGTGGGGAAGGCTTAGAGTGGCAATACCATTTGCTCATACAGCTTGCAGGTAGCTGAGCTGGAATGGAAACATGGGTCTCCCTAGAGTTGAGCCCAAGCTTCTATGGCCCAGAGGCAAAAGTCTTCTAGGAGTATGCTCAGATTACCTGTTGGAGGCTGGCAGGACAGACAGACACATGTTTGGCAAGCAGGGACATGGCTGGAGTGACTCCATGTTTCCTAGAGAAGGCAGAGCCCTCTCCTAGGTGGGTTCCTCCCCCTCTGTATGCGCCCCATCTCAAACGCCTGAGACAGTTAGCAAATGTATCCCAGTCCCCTTGTACTGTGTGGAGGTGCAGTCAAGTTAATGAATGAATTAAAAAATAATAATGTTTTTTAAAACAGAGAATTTATGGGGAATTCTCTGACCATCCAATGGTTAAGGGCTTTGTGTTTCTACTGCAGGGGGCACAGGTTCAATTCTTGGTCAAGGAACCAGGATCTTGCATGCGGTGTAGTTAAAAATAAAGTTAAAAAAAATATAAAGAAAATTCAGCCCTCCCAAGTCACTGCAGGGAGGTCATCATCCTAGAAGGCCAGAACAAAGGGCCTTAAAGACCTCCCATCACAGCTGCTTTCCAGGGACAGGAGTGGCTTCATTTTTGTCCTGCTCTGCCTCCTATAGCTACTGGAGCCTTCCCTTCCTGTCCAGAACCTAGGCCAGCATCCCAAAGCCCTGAGGGCAGGCTCATCACCCCCCAGGTAACGGTGGGGCTGCTGGGGGATGGCCCTGGGCCTGGCTAGGATGATGGAGGCAGGAGAAGGCACCAACACCTCACTCTGGACCGGGACAAATCCTGAGGCCCAGAGTAAGCCTTCCTCTCTGGAAGGCTCTGGGGGCATCCTACCACCTCCAGAAAGAAATGGTTGGGCCATTCCAGCCCTTTGTCCCAGACGTCTGGCCTTTCTGTTCCTCGGATGCTCTCCATGGCGAAGTAAAACTTGCCACACCTCCTCTATTGGTCTTTTTGCGTAAGACAGGTTTGGAGAGGTTCAGTAACATGCCCACCATCCCAGAGCAGAGCTCAGGCCTTTCTGTCTCCCTGTCAAAGCCCCTGTGGTCCCTAGGAAGGGCACCAGGGAGGGGAGGGAGTATTTGCATGCACACACTCACCCCAGGCTTACCGTGGGGCTGACGGATGGAGGGTGGTCCAGGCTGGAGGCGCTGCTCCGGGAGCTGTCCCACCTGCTGGGGGAGGCTGGGGTGGCCAGACAGCTGGACTCCTGCAGCGGGCCCAGCGCGGCTCTTGGCCCTGAAGGAGGGTTCATCCTGAGGTGGGCTGGTCCTTTCTCAAGCCCACAGAGAAATCAAGGGCACCAGGAGCTCAGGACGTTAGCTGTGCCCACCCTTCCAACTTTCCCCCATCCTCAGCACCCCTTCCTGGTCTGCCGGCTGTCTGCTTCTGTGTCCAGCGTGGACGCAGCCTGGACCCAGCCTGGAGTTGTTCTTGGGGGTGGTGGCTGCTCTGTGTCCAGTGAAGCACAAAGGAGAGAGTGTCAGTTATGGCGACTGACAGTCACAGGGTCCGTCCCCACCTTTAAGTAGCGGAGCTGGCTGTGCACATGTCCAGCCACTTGGCGCCTAGGCTCCCTCAGACACAGGTCCCTGAAGATGGCAGTATGCATGTGTGAATGTGTGCAAGTGTGTGTGTGTGTGTGCAGGGAGTTTGAGAGTGTCTGTGTGAATGTATGTGTCTGTGTCTATTACAGAAGAGATTGCCAGGCTCTGGCTCTTGGACTTCGTCCTTCCTTCTGGGCAAATTTCTTTTTCCCCAAGCTCATCAAGTACAGCTTCTGCCACCCCTAAGACCCCCCAGCTCAGGGTTGTCTGTGGAGCCTGTACTCAGCCTTTCCACAGGGCACCCTACTCTCACGCCTGCCCACATTACCCGTCACCCCTTCACAGCCATCTTGCACAGGACCAAGGCTGGCCACCCGAGGTCACAGACGCAGAAGCTAAGAGGCTGTGCCAGATGTAACACAACTGGGGGGAGATCAGATCATAAGGCAACTTTTGTTTGTTGCTTTCTGATCATAAACTTTTTTTATTGAAGTGTAAATAGGGAAAAAGAAACAAAACTCCCACAAAGCTGGTAGAAACCTGGGAGCTTCCCCAGGCCTGCAGGCCCGGCCTGAAGCGAGTGTCAGACGCAGAGGGCCACACTCACCTCTGGAGCACAGTGAGAGCTGTGGAGCTGGAGCGGATGGGGGCTGTGCACTCTGCCTCCAGGGCAGCTGCACCGCTTCCAGGGACGTCCTATGCGGTCACTGTGTCCTGGGGCACAGTGCCGAGATTTGAGGAGCCCTGGAGTGGAGAGATAGGCCCTGTCCTCTTCCTTGACCCCCAGTCCTTACAAACAGCTCTCCGAGAGCCCCAGGTTCGGGTGGCCAGGGCGGGCAATGCCTACCAACAGGTGCCAGCTCATGGCTTAGCTGCGTGTCCTCCCCGGACCCCTCACCATGGTGATGGAGGTGGCTGGAGGAAGAAGCTCAGTGCAGGGTCAAACAGGGTGGGCGTCTCTGAGGACCAGTCCCACCAGTTCCCACCCTGGTTAGCGCACATGCCCTCAGAGACGGACCTGACTTTCTTCCTCTCCCAGTGCTGAGGCTGAACTCAGGGCTCAGCAACACCCACGGGCTCTTGGTGCTTCTGTGGCCCCAGGGTCCCCAGTTGACAATAGAACAGACACACACACACAGCTCTCTCCCAGGCCTCCCCCTTTCTCCTACCCGTCTTCTCACAACCCATTCTTCCTGTGCAACCCTAAAGGTGCTTGCAAACACGGATTCCATCAGGTAATCCTATGCTTAACCCTTCGATGGCTTCCGTTGCTCTAAAGTCATAGATAAAGACTGAATGTGGCAAGGTGGTGAGGAAAATACTACAAACGTCACCCAGGATACAGGGATAAGAAGTGGGTTTCATGGGGGAAACTAAACCAAGAGTCAGCAAGAAGAGGTGTGCCGTCCGCCACTCAGCGTCTGCGTGCACAGACAGGCCGTCCTCACAGGGGACTGTATGCCCAGGCAAAGACCTGCCTCCCCTGCCACCATCCCTTTTGAACGCAATCTCCACAACAACCTTGCTTGAGAAAGAGCAGCCAAGCTCAGGCGCCAGGCAGTCTGGGTGTGGCTGCCAGCGGAGCAGGGAAGTGTCTGAGAGTGCCGGCTGCCAGCACCTGGAGGCCTTCCTGGAAGTTAGATTCAGGTCTTGGGGGAAGGGGAGTTCTGATCATGCGAGGCGGTCAAGTTCAGGTGCAAACCCTCCTCCTGGAGAGGAGAGGCCAGCTTGGTGGCTGGTGACCTGAGCCCCGGGACCCACCCACCGCCCTGCACTCTGGGCTGGCCTCTCAGACCACAGATTCCACACAGTCCTGCGGTCCCCCAGCCCCTGCTCACGCGCTGCTCTGGAACCTTCCTCTGCCCCTTCTCTGGGTCTCAGCTCAAACACCACCTCTTCAAGGTGCCAAGGAAGGCATCCTGGGAACCCAGTTGTTCATGGCCTCCTGTCCGTCTCTTGAGGCGTGCTTACCAGTGGTGTGTGTTTCATCTGATTGTGTCTGCCTCCCTCTCTAGGCTGCAAACAGGTTATTTGTTTCACTGTCCTGACCTAACGCCCAGCAGAGTGGCTGGCACGCTGTTTCAGTAATGCCAAAGCCTCCCTGGTCCTCGATTCTCAAAGTGTGGTCCAAGGACCAAGCACATCAGGGTCGCCTGGAGCCTGTTAGAAGTGCTCCAGACCTACTCAGTCAGGTGAGCCACCTATACATTAAAGGGGAAGGTGCTGATCTCAATTTTCCAAATGACATAGGGACTGGTGACAGGTAGTGGAAGCCTGTCTGAGGCATCCAGAGATTAGCAGCAGCAGGGCGCCGCATCCGAGGCTGGGAGGACAGC
Source organism: Aepyceros melampus (assembly GCA_006408695.1). Classification (NCBI taxonomy): domain Eukaryota; kingdom Metazoa; phylum Chordata; class Mammalia; order Artiodactyla; family Bovidae; genus Aepyceros; species Aepyceros melampus. Next base: position 443,029 of record SJXQ01007064.1, read on the forward strand.
AGGGATTCCAGGGGCTGGAGCTGCTCCCCAGGGCGCCCCAGGGAAGGTGGCTCACAGCGGGGCGGGGGGCTGGAGCCTCCGTGGGACCATGGCTGCTGGCAGAGATGCCACGGGGAGCAGGCACGGTACGAATGCCCACCTCTCCCCTCTCTGATCTCCCGTCCTCCTCAGGTGTCTTGCAGTGGCCAAGCCTACCTGGAAGCCAGAGGTAGGGGGGCCTGAGAGATGAGGTTCTCTCCCGCAAAGCAGAGCAGGGAAGGGTTACGGAGCCCACGTGAGTCATCCCTCCACGGCCACAGTAGTCAGTGGACAGTGTATGTCCCCTCCAGCCCCAGTACTGGCCAGATCACCCCTCTCACTTCACATGTAGATGCTGTTCTTTAACTTCTCCCCCCATCCCAGGGGCTGCTCATGGAGACACGGCCCGTGCCCTGGGTGGGCTGTGGGGCCAGCCGCCTATTCAGCCTCTGTGTTTCCCCTGGACCAGCCCAAGCCACCCTTCTGTTTAACCTGGCCCAGGAGTTTATGGACGATCACACCTACCCCCCCACCATCCCACTTGCCCTGCCAGGGACATCTGAAGGTGTTGTGCGCCCTCACCCACAGCTCTACACTGATTTGCTCTCTGTTCTTCACACTTGGCTGGTGTGGCTGGAGGTGGGAAAAGCTTTCCAGGCCCCTCACTCATGGGGGAGCACCAGGGACATAGGAAGGGGGAGGCCTGAGAGCTCCACTGGGATGACAAAGAAGGCTTGGGCATCTGCGCAGCCAGGGGCCAGGGAGGCAGGGTTAGATCACGCAGGAGTCAGAAACGCCTCTAACAGTGTGCCCTAAGCAGACACGTAACTGCACTTGTCGAGGGATGGTGACCAACCAGCATCGTGATACTGCCCGCAGGGCCCTGATGACGACTTCACATACAGGTCTCCCGAGTTCCAGGATTCCTGTCCTCTGCAGAGAAGCTGTGAAAGTGCTTGGAGGAAAAGCCTCCCGGTCCTGCGGTTCTGTGGTTCTGCCCACAGCACCCAGCACCCAGGGAGGGAGGCAGGCCTTCCTGCCCTCCAGGCTGGCCTAGCAGACAGCACAGTAATGCCATTCCCATCCTGTCCACTCCTGGGGATCAGTTTCCTCATCCCGGGGCTGCCAGGGCTGTCTGGTTACCCAGAGACTCTTGGGAAACTCCCTGCAGCTGTTTCCAGGGGAATATTAAGTGTCTCAGTGAACACGTTCCTGCAGGCACCTGGCCAACGGCTCACCTGGACCCACCCTCACCAGGAACCTGCTGGATTCCAGGCAAACGCTGATAGGATAGGGCCCTCCTTCCTTCCCTTAGCCTGAGGGAGAGACGGTAAATGCAGAAGCTCAGAAAATCCTTGCTTGTATCTTACCTTGCATCATATCACAGGAGTGTTGCTCTGCATTTCTAGCTGCCCTGGGCTTAAGAGTGCCATCCATTCCTCCCCCAACCTGGCCTGCACCTGCCCACTGGGGGATGGTCAGCTGACCTGGTGGTCCTATCCATGTCTCTGCGGCCGACCCCTGTCTCTGGTGCTCTCTCCACCCTTACTTCCCTCCTGTGCTCCCACTGAGTTCTGTTCTCCCAGCCTATGCTAGCCAAGCAGGGCAGGGCAGGGCACGAGGGGGAGAGTTGCAGCGCAGAGTCTACACAGCACTGTGGGACTGTCTTCTGTGGCTGGTTCCTGGGTCTGACGCCTCGTGGTCCTGCTGGCCCAGGCGCTCAGGGCTGTCCCCTCTGAGTCCACGTTCCAGTCATGCTGAGCCGTGCGTGTCGTTTCAGTGAGTCCAGCCCAGGAGTCTTCAGCTTCATCCCCATCCTGAGGCCACGCCTTCATCAAACAACTGCAGCAGCACTCCACGCCCTGAGCTAGCACCACTCACCTCGGCTGCCCCGGGCAAGACCGCCCTCAGAAGGTGGTCCCTTCCCGGCTTTAGCTGGAGGCTTCTGTTGAGGGAGTAGGGGCCAGTTATTAGGTGCGAGGGAGGACTCAGGAAACAAAAAGACATGGAAAACATAAGGCCAAAAGAACAAACCTTTAACTAGAGAACTGATTACATACCCTAGAAGGGCATGTGGGTGTTAAAAAAAAAAACAAAAAACCCTTCGAGTGGGTGGTCCTGTATCTCACATACCTTGGGCACACACGAAGCCCATCAAAAGCAAGAATTTGCTACCGGACTTAACGAAATTTAGAGTGAGTGAACTGGGTGAAGGGAGTCAAAAAATACAAACTTCTAGTTGTAAAATAGCTAAGACCTGCGACGTAGGGTTCAGACGGTTCATAATACTGTATTGTATATTTGAAAGTTGCTAAGAAACTAAATCTTAAAAGTTCTCATCACATGATTTTTTTTCTGTCTCTCATACAGGGTTGTCGTTACCATCTTTCTAAATCTGTGGGAGAGGGAGAAAGAACTCCATCAAGTGGACAAATATATGCAGAATGGCAGTTTTTGATGCAGAAGAGAGAGATGAAGGCCGTGAAAACAACATTTAAAATTAATGACTTAAAACTTTGCAAGCTAGATGAGAGCTTACATATCAAGGGTGGCTTAGGAACTCCACAGAAGGATCTTTCAAGATCCAGATGTTGTGACACAATTTAGTCAAATGGCTGAAATACTGAGGGAAAGAGGAAATGATTAAAGCTGCAAGAGAGAAGTGGCTTGTCACGTACAATGGATCCTCAACAAGGTGAAACGCAAATTTGACATCAGAGACCAGGGGGCCAGAAGACATTGGGATGACTGAATTAAGTCCTAAATGGAAGATTTCAACCAGGAAAGCAAGGTACAGAAAAAGTCTTCTTCAATGAAGCTCAAATTAAGACTTTCCTAGATAAACAACAGTCAAGGGAGTTTATTCCTTGGAGACGTGCCTCATATGCAATGTAAAGGGAATCCTTTGAGATGACTGTTCAAACAGTGGACAGTAACTCAAAGCCATAGGAATGTATAAAGAACCAAGAACAAGATGGTGGGCGTGGAGTACATCTCTCTCCACAGACGCATCAGGAACACACCTTTAGAGACAGAAGTGCAGGCAGAACACCAGCTGAGAGTGGAGAGGAGTACCTGACCAGCGGAAAAGAATATACAGAACATGCAAAACACGGAAGGCTGACAGCGAAACAGCTGATCGGTGGCAGCTCCAACCAAAGGACACACGGGCTTTGGACACAAACACAAGACCCACACATACGTATTGGGATGACTGAATTAAGTCCTAAATGGAAGATTTCAACCAGGAAAGCAAGGTACAGAAAAAGTCTTCTTCAATGAAGCTCAAATTAGGACTTTCCTAGATAAACAACAGTCAAGGGATTTTATTCCTTGGAGATGTGCCTCATATGCAATGTAAAGGGAATCCTTTGAGATGACTGTTCAAACACTGGAGAGTAACTCAAAGCCATAGGAATGTATAAAGGACCAAGAACAGGATGGTGGGCGTGGAGTACATCTCTCTCCACAGACGCATCAGGAACACAACTTTAGAGACAGAAGTGCAGGCAGAACACCAGCTGAGAGTGGAGAGGAGTACCTGACCAGCGGAAAAGAATATACAGAACCACGCAAAACACGGAAGGCTGACAGCGAAACAGCTGATCGGTGGCAGCTCCAACCAAAAGACACACGGGCTGAATGGACACAAACACAAGGGCAACATAAACGCTGTCCACCAGAAACCCACTTCAGACCCAAAGACACAGGTAGACTGAGAGGATGGAGAAATATACTCCAGTGAGAGCTTTACTTCTTTTCCCATCTGGATTCCTTTTCTTTCTTTCTCTTCTCTGGTTGCTGTAGCTAGGACTTCCAGAATGATGTTGAATAATAGTGGTGAAAGTGGACACCCTTGCCTTGTTTCTGATCTGAGGGGGAATGCTTTCAGTTTTTCACCATTGAGAATAATGTTTGCTGCAGGCTTCTCATATACAGCCTTTGCTATGTTGAGGTAGGTTCCTTCTCTGCCCATTTTCTGAAGAGTTGTCATAAATGGGTGCTGAATTTTGTCAAAGGCTTTTTCTGCATCTATTGAGATGCGCATATGGTTTTTATCTTTCAATTTGTTAATATGATATATCACATTGATTGATTTGCGTATATTGAAGAATCCTTGCATCACTGGAATAAACCCAACCTGATCGTGGCTTGTGAACTTCTTGATGTGTTGCTGAATTCTGTTTGCTAAAATTTTGTTGAGGATTTCTGCGTCTCTGTCCATCAGTGATATTGGCCCATAGTGTTCTTTTTTAGTGTTGTCTTTGTCTGGTTTTGGTATCGGAGTAATGGTGGCCTCATAGAATGAGTTTGGAAGTGTTCCTTCCTCTGCAATTTTTTGGAAAGAGTTTTAGAAGGACAGGCATTAGCTCTTCTCTAAATGTTTGATAGAATTCTCCTGTGAAGCCATTTGGTCCTGGACTTTTCTTTTTTGGGAGATTTTTTGATCCCAGCTTCAATTTCAGTGCTTGTAATGGGGTTGTTTGTGATTTCTATTTCTTCCTGGTTGAGTCAGGAAGACTGAACCAGTCTTCCTAGTTCAGTCCAAGACTGAACTTTTCTAAGAATCTGTCCATTTCTTCCAGGTTATCCATTTTATTGCCATATACTTTTCATAATAATCTCTTAGAATCCAAAAGCAGTTCTCAGAGGGAAGTTTATAGCAGTACTATCCTACCTCAAGAAACAAGAAAAACATTGAATAGACTACCTAACTTTACACCTAAAACAACTGGAAAAAAGAAGAAGAAAAGAAACTCCAAAATTCGTAGAAGGAAAAAAATCATCAAGATCTGAGCAGAAGTAAATGAAAAAGAAATGAAAGAAACAATAGTAAAGAGTAATAAAACTAAGAGGTCATTTTTTGAGAAAATAAACAAAATTGACACATCTTTAGCCAGACTCATCAAAAAAAAAAAAAAAAGAGAGAAGAGTCAAATCAACAAAATTAGAAATGAAAAAGGAGAGGTTAAAACAGACAAAAGAAGTAAATGAAAAAGAAATGAAAGAAACAATAGTAAAGAGTAATAAAACTAAAAGGTCATTTTTTGAGAAAATAAACAAAATTGACACATCTTTAGCCAGACTCATCAAAAAAAAAAAAAAGAGAGAGAAGAGTCAAATCAACAAAATTAGAAATGAAAAAGGAGAGGTTAAAACAGACAGTACAGATGGGAAAAGAAGAAGTAAAGCTCTGACTGTTTGCAGATGACAGGCTAATGTACATAGCAAACCCTAAAGACACTATCAGAAAATTATTAGAGTTAATCAGTGAATTTAGCAAGGTTGCAAATAAAACATCAATACACAGAAACCACTTGCATTTCTATAAACTAACATTGAAAAATCAGAAAGAGAAATTAAGGAATCAATCCCATTCATCATTACAACAAAAAGAATTAAATATCTAGGAATAAACTTACCTAAAGAGACAAAAGAACTGTACGCAGAAAAGTATAAGACACTAATGAAAGAAATCAAAGACGACCAAAACAGATGGAGAGATATTCCATGTTCCTGGGTAGGAAGCATTAATATTGTGAAAATGACGATCCTACCAAATGCAATCTACAGATTCCATGTGATCCCTATCAAACTACCAATGACATTTTTCACAGAACTAGAACAAAACAATTCACAATTCATATGGAAACACAAAAGACCCCAAATAGCCAAAGCAGTCTTGAGAAAGAAGAATGGAGCAGGAGGAATCAACCATCCTGACTTCAGATTATACTACAAAGCTACAGTCATCAAGACAGTATGGTACTGGCACAAAAAAACATAATTTTTTGTGCACCAGTGCCATACCTAGAAAGAAACATAGGCCAATGAAACAAGACAGAAAGCCCCCAAATAAACCCAGGCACCTATGGGTACCCTCCTTTTTTTGACAAAGAAGACAAGAATATAGAATGGGGCAAAGACAGTCTCTTCAATAAATGGTACTGGGAAAACTGGACAGCTACAGGTAAAAGAATGAAGTTAGAACAATTCCTAGCACCATACACAGAGACATACTCAAAATGGATTAAAGACCTTAATATAAGAGCAGAAACTATAAAACTCTTAGAGGAAAACATAAGCAGAACACTTGATGACATAAACCAAAGCAAAGTCCTCTATGATCCACCTCCTAGAGTCATGGAAATGAAAAACAAAAGTAAACAAGTGGGACCTGATTAAACTTAAAAGCTTTTGCACAGCAAAGGAAACTATAAGCAAGGTGAAAATACAACTCTCAGATTGGGAGAAAATAATAGCAAATTAAATAACTGACAAAGGGTTAATTTCCAAAATATACAAGCAGCTCATACAACTCAATACCAGAAAAAAAAAAAAAAACAAAAAACAACCAAAAAACCCAACCCAATGAAAAAGTGGGAAAAAGACCTAAAACAGACACTTCTCCAAAGAAGATATCAGTCAGTCAGTCAGTTTAGTCGCTCAGTTGTGTCCGACTCTTTGCGACCCCATGAATCGCAGCATGCCAGGCCTCCCTGTCCATCACCAACTCCCGGAGTTCACTCAACTCACATCCATCGAGTCGGTGATGCCATCCAGCCATCTCATCCTCTGTCGTCCCTTTCTCCTCATGCCTCCAATCCCTCCCAGCATCAGAGTCTTTTCCAATGAGTCATCTCTTCCCATGAGGTGGCCAAAGTACTGGAGCTTCAGCTTCAGCATCATTTCTTCCAAAGAAATCCCAGGGCCGATCTCCTTCAGAATGAACTGGTTGGATCTTCTTGCAGTCCAAGGGACTCTCAAGAGTCTTCTCCAACACCACAGTTCAAAAGCATCAATTCTTCGGTGCTCAGCTTTCTTCAGAGTCCAACTCTCGCATCCATACATGACCACAGGAAAAACCATAGCCTTGACTAGACGGACCTTTGTTGGCAAACTAATGTCTCTGCTTTTGAATGTGCTATCTAGGTTGCATAGAGATGGCTAACAAACACATGAAAAGAAGCTCCACATGGCTCATTCTTTTAGAAATGCACATCAAAACTACAATGAGATCTCACTTCACACCAGTCAGAATGGCTATCATCAAAAAGTCGACAAACAATCAATGTTGGAGAGGGTGTGGAGAAAAGGGAATGCTCTTGTACTGTTGGTGGGAATGTACATTGATACAGCCACTATGGAAGATAGAAAGGAGATTTCTTAACAAACTAGGAATAAAACCACCATATGACCCAGCAATCCCACTGCTGGGCACATACCCCGAGGAAACCAAAACTGAAAAAGACACATGTAACCCATTGTTCACTGCAGCACTATTTACAAGAGCTAGAACACGGAAGCAACCTAGATGTCCATCGACTGATGAATGGATAAAGAAATTGTGGGACACAGACACAATGGACTATTACTCAGCCACAAAAAGGAACGCCTTTGAGTCAGTTCGAATGAGGTGGATGAACCTAGAACCTATTATACAGAGTGAAGTAAGTCAGAAAAAGAAAGATAAATATCGTATTCTAACGCATACATATGGAATCTAGAAAAATGGTCCTGAAGAATTTACTTACAGGGCAGCAATGGGGAAACAGACACAGAGAATCGACGTATGGACATGGGGAGAGGGGAGGAGAGGGTGAGATGCATGGAAAGAGTAACATGGAAACTTGCATTATCATATGCAAAATAGATAGCCAACGGGAATTTGCTGTATGGCTCAGGAAACTCAGACAGCGGCTGTGTACCAACTAGAGGGGACGGGGAGGGAGGTTCCAAAGGGAGGGGTAAATGTACACCTATGGCTGATTCATGTTGAGGTTTGACAGAAAACAACAAAATTCTGTAAAGCAATTATCCTTCAATAAAAAAATTAATTAAAGAAGAAAGGACAGTGCTAAAAGTGATACAAGGTAGCTATCTCATTTAAGCCAATATTTTTGTCTTTCTTGCAGTCGTTTGTTTTTCTTTTTCATTTCAAAGGTATTTCATGAAACAATGTTTATAAATCTATATAGTGGACACCCATTGTATAAGGATGGCTGAAATTTATGACAATAGCTGTATAAAACCAGGGGAATGGAGACGTATAGGAGCACCTTGCTTGTATTATACATCATAGAACCTAGTTGATATTTCAACTGGATAGATACATGTTTAAGATATTAATTGTCATCTTCAAGTTAGTCCCTAAGAAAAGAACTGAAATATATGTGGAAAGGGAAAGACAGAATCAAAATGACACCTAAGAAGGGAAATGACTTAACTACCAAAGAGAAAGGAATAGAGGAATTAATAGGACAAATACCAAGGAGCGAGATGGCCGAAGCTCTTTCCTATCAGGAAGTATCTGACTCATAGATAGCCTCAACCTTCAAACTAAAGGCAGAGAATCACAGAACAAACGACCCATCTCTATACTCTCTTCAAGGGACTCACATTAGATACAAAGACACAGAAAGTTGAAGTAAGGTTGGAAAAAGATATTCCATGCAAACAGTAATAAAAAGAGAACTGTGGTGGCTGTATGAATGTCTGATACAATAATCTCTAATCTAAAAAGCCTACAAGAGACAAAGTAAGACCTTACATATCAAGAAAAGTTTCCATTCACCAAGGAAATCGAACAATTATAAGCATCATGCACCTGACAGCAGCAGATTTGTGAATCACAATGGAGAGCATCGAGGGGAGAAATAGCTCGGTCATAACAGTGACACGACAACACCCCACCTTCAATAACGGAGGCAGCATCAGAGGGAATTTCAGTGAGAAACTAGAGACCGTGAGAGCACTGTAAACCAGAGACCCTACCGACCAACAGACAACACAGCATCACAGGAGTTTATGTTGCACAAATTACAGTCCTGAAGGCCCCCATTTCTGACCACACGTGACCACCGCTCAGCCTGGGAAGAAGTGGTGTCACTTCCACTTAGAGACGATGGTGTAACTCAGAAAGACAGGTGCCGGGACCTAGAGGTGAGTGTGCCGGCCAGCCTGCAATCACAGCACTGCCAGCTAACATCCTGAGACTGCCTGAACACGTCTGCTGAGATTCCCCCCGTCATTGGGGCGTGTATTCAAAAAGCTCTATAAAGTGCATACTAAACACCAGGCACACACGAGAAAAAGGAGGTTTAGCCTTTGGGACTCCTCGGGGCTTCCCAGCAGGCAGTAGTGGTAAAGATCCCACCTGCCAATCAGGAGACACAGGAGACAGGGACCCAGTCCCTCTGTGGGGAAGATCCCCAGCAACCCCTGCAGGGGAAGGTGGAGTCTTAACCACTGGACTGCCCAGGAAGTCCCAGGTACTGATTTTAGTGCTGCTTCCAGTGGTCTTGGCAACGAGGCTTCACAGCAGAGGGCCAGGAGAAATCAGGGGATGAGGAGGGGAGAGACAGCACATGTTCCAATTACTTGAAGTGAAGGAAATGAGATGACAGGCTAATTGTTGGTGGAATTAATGAAGGAAGGTTATCCGGATTAAAATGGGCTTCCCTGGTGGCTTATATGGGCAGAGCGCCTGCAGTGCAGTAGACATGGGTTCGATCCATGGGTCAGGATGATCCCCTGAGTAGTGAATGGCACCCACTCCAGGACTCTTGCCTGGGAAATCCCATGGACAGAGCAGCCTAGCGAGCTATAGTCTGTGGTGTCTCACAGAGTCGGACACCAGTGAACGACTAAGACAGGAGGCAGTGATGGTCACTCACAGGCCACACGCAGCCTGAGGGGCTCGCTTCTGCTGGAGCTGCCGCTGTTGGAGGCCTCACACTGATGATCCCCGGCGTCCTCTCTGCTGACGGGGTCTATGGTGAGGGTCCTGTTGTCTGAGGACAGTGTCATCCTCTCTGCGAGGAGGAGACTCTGGCCTTTGAAGAACCAGCGTATGGATACCCCAGTCTCATCTGTGAGGCAGGTCAGCACCACGGGGCCCTCGTGTTCTGTGACTGTGGTGTTGCTGGCTTGGAGGGAGGGCCGTGCCACTGGGGCTGTGGAGACAGAGGGGTGACTGCTGAGAGTGGGTCAGGTCCTGGGCCTTGCTCCCTCCGCAGTCTCGGGGCCCAGTGACCTCTGTAAAGGTGACTGTGAGGAAGGCCCTGGGTCTTTGTTCAGGGGACAACGGGAAAGAGACGATCGCACAGCTCCTCTGACCCCAGATCACGCCAGGGGGACCCTTGCCTGGTTGCTGGGACAACACTCTAGTATTGGACAGCTCTGTGCTATCAGCCCTGGGAACCCTGATTTTCTGACTGTGGTGCTATCCAGGCCAGTCAGGGAATGCAGACCTGAGAGCACATGTTGTGATTGGGGAGAGGGATCCCGGGCATATCGCCGGGGCCTCACACTGACAAGCCGGGAGCGTTGTGTGGCTGGGTGAGAGGCTGTGTGGCAGGAGAGGCTGAGGATCCCCTCTGATGGTCAGAGGAGTCTGCGGGGGACGTGGTGGGGTGTCCGGACCATGTGGAGCAAGGAGCAGAAAGCCACACGTGGTGCAATCAGAGGGAAGGGAAGTTCCTGGTCTGCACTGGGGCCCCTGGGTCCTTCCGAGCTGTTCACATGCTTGTCTGAAAATTTTGCAATCATTCCCCTTACGCTCACTCACAGTGAGTCTGACGTTAATTTGTTTCTCCCATCATATTCTGGGGATCTTCAGCCACCAACACAGGGCAGCCCATCCCCTCCCTGGCTTCATTCCAAGTGGACCTGCCTGGACTTGCCTGGGACAGGAAGTCATGGCCAGTCTGGGTGTCCAGGGGTGATGGCCCATGTACTCGGACCTCAGAGGGATGGGTGTGGATTGGCCTCTGGCAACGTGCATTTGGGTGGGCAGCTCAGGTCACATAGGAACAGAGGTTACTCACAGAGGACACCCAGGGTGAATGGGTCACTGCGGCTGACACTCACTGGGTTCCGGGCTTCACACACATAGGGTCCTGTGTCATCCCTTGTCACGGTGACTACTGTGAGAGTCCTCTTGTCCTTGGACAGTTCCAGCCTGGTGCGCTTGGGGAGGCTCTGACTGTTGATCCACCACATGTACGAGGTGCTCTGGGTCTCAGCTCCACATGTTAACACCACAGTGTCCTCGTGCTCCCTGGGGTAGGAGTTGTTGCTGGTGATGACGGGTGTGGGTAGCACCGCTGTGCAGATAACAGAGAGAACGTTGCCCTTAGCCTCCCTGGTGGCTCAGACAGTAAAGAATCTGCCTGCCAGCGCAGGAGCCCTGGGCTCAATCCCTGGGTTGGGAAGATCCCTGGAGATGGGAATTGCCACCCAGTCAGCATTCTTGCCTGGAGAATTCCAAGGACAGCGGAACTTGCTGGGCTATAGTATATGAGGTAGCAAAGAGTGGGACATGATTGAGTGACTAACACTTTCCTTCTCTTTATACCTTTGCCTCCTCTAGAAACACCTTTAAACTAAATTGGCATCCTTCGCCTGTCAGCCAGGCAGAGTCTTTATTACATATGGAATCTAGAAAAATGGTCCTGAAGAATTTACTTACAGGGCAGCAATGGGGAAACAGACACAGAGAATCGACATATGGACATGGGGAGAGGGGAGGAGAGGGTGAGATGCATGGAAAGAGTAACATGGAAACTTACATTATCATATGCAAAATAGATAGCCAACGGGAATTTGCTGTATGGCTCAGGAAACTCAGACAGCGGCTGTGTACCAACCTAGAGGGGACGGGGAGGGAGGTTCCAAAGGAAGGGGTAAATGTACACCTATGGCTGATTCATGTTGAGGTTTGACAGAAAACAACAAAATTCTGTAAAGCAATTATCCTTCAATAAAAAAATTAATTAAAGAAGAAAGGACAGTGCTAAAGTGATACAAGGTAGCTATCTCATTTAAGCCAATATTTTTGTCTTTCTGGCAGTCATTTGTTTTTCTTTCTCATTTCAAAGGTATTTCATGAAACAATGTTTATAAATCTATATAGTGGACACACATTGTATAAGGATGGCTGAAATTTATGACAATAGCTGTATAAAACCAGGGGAATGCAGACGTATAGGTGCACCTTGCTTATATTATACATCATAGAACCTAGTTGATATTTCAACTAGATAGATACATGTTTAAGATATTGTCATCTTCAAGTTAGTCCCTAAGAAAAGAACTGAAATATATGTGGAAAGGGAAAGACAGAATCAAAACGACACCTAAGAAGGGAAATGACTTAACTACCAAAGAGAAAGAAATAGAGGAATTAATAGGACAAATACCAAGGAGCGAGATGGCCGAAGCTCTTTCCTATCAGGAAGTATCTGACTCATAGATAGCCTCAACCTTCAAACTAAAGGCAGAGAATCACAGAACAAACGACCCATCTCTATACTCTCTTCAAGGGACTCACATTAGATACAAAGACACAGAAAGTTGAAGTAAGGTTGGAAAAAGATATTCCATGCAAACAGTAATAAAAAGAGAACTGTGGTGGCTGTATGAATGTCTGATACAATAATCTCTAAATCAAAAAGCCTACAAGAGACAAAGTAAGACCTTACATATCAAGAAAAGTTTCCATTCACCAAGGAAATCGAACAATTATAAGCATCATGCACCTGACAACACCAGATTTGGGAATCACAATGGAGAGCATCGAGGGGAGAAATAGCTCGGTCATAACAGTGACACGACAACACCCCACCTTCAATGACGGATGCAGCATCAGAGGGAATTTCAGTGAGAAACTAGAGACCATGAGAGCACTGTAAACCAGAGACCCTACCGACCAACAGACAACACAGCATCACAGGAGTTTATGTTGCGCAAATTACAGTCCTGAAGGCCCCCATCTCTCACCACACATGACCACCGCCCAGCCTGGGAAGAAGTGGTGTCACTTCCACTTAGAGACGATGGTGTAACTCAGAAAGACAGGTGCCGGGACCTGGAGTTGAGTGTGCCGGCCAGCCTGCAATCACAGCACTGCCAGCTAACATCCTGACACTGCCTGAACACGTCTGCTGCGACTCCCCCCGTCATTGGGGCGTGTATTCACAAAGCTCTATAAAGTGCATACTAAACACCAGGCACACACGAGAAAAAGGAGGTTTAGCCTTTGGGACTCCTCGGGGCTTCCCAGCAGGCAGTAGTGGTAAAGATCCCAGCTGCCAATCAGGAGACACAGGAGACAGGGACCCAGTCCCTCTGTGGGGAAGATCCCCTGGAGGAGGTCACAGCAACCCCTGCAGGGGAAGGTGGAGTCTTAACCACTGGACTGCCCAGGAAGTCCCAGGTACTGATTTTAGTGCTGCTTCCAGCGGTCTTGGCAACGAGGCTTCACAGCAGAGGGCCAGGAGAAATCAGGGGATGAGGAGGGGAGAGACAGCACATGTTCCAATTACTTGAAGTGAAGGAAATGAGATGACAGGCTAATTGTTGGTGGAATTAATGAAGGAAGGTTATCCGGATTAAAATGGGCTTCCCTGGTGGCTTATATGGGTTGAGCGCCTGCAGTGCAGTAGACATGGGTTCGATCCATGGGTCAGGAGATCCCCTGGAGTAGTGAATGGCACCCACTCCAGGACTCTTGCCTGGGAAATCCCATGGACAGAGCAGCCTAGCGAGCTATAGTCTGTGGTGTCTCACAGAGTCGGACACCAGTGAACGACTAAGACAGGAGGCAGTGATGGTCACTCACAGGCCACACGCAGCCTGAGGGGCTCGCTTCTGCTGGAGCTGCCCCTGTTGGAGGCCTCACACTGATAATCCCCGGCATCCTCTCTGCTGACGGGGTCTATGGTGAGGGTCCTGTGGTCTGAGGACAGTGTCATCCTCTCTGCGAGGAGGAGACTCTGGCCTTTGAAGAACCAGCGTATGGAGACCCCAGTCTCATCTGTGAGGCAGGTCAGGACCACGGGGCCCTCGTGTTCTGTGACTGTGGTGTTGCTGGCTTGGAGGGAGGGCCGTGCCACTGGGGCTGTGGAGACAGAGGGGTGACTGCTGAGAGTGGGTCAGGTCCTGGGCCTTGCTCCCTCCGCAGTCTCGGGGCCCAGTGACCTCTGTAAAGGTGACTGTGAGGAAGGCCCTGGGTCTTTGTTCAGGGGACAACGGGAAAGAGACGATCGCACAGCTCCTCTGACCCCAGATCACGCCAGGGGGACCCTTGCCTGGTTGCTGGGACAACGCTCTAGTACTGGACAGCTCTGTGCTATCAGCCCTGGGAACCCTGATTTTCTCACTGTGGTGCTATCCAGGCCAGTCAGGGAATGTAGGACCTGAGAGTACATGTTGTGATTGGGGATAGAGAGCCCGGGCATATCGCCAGGGCCTCACACTGACAAGCCGGGAGTGTTGTGTGGCTGGGTGAGAGGCTGTGTGGCAGGAGAGGCTGAGGATCCCCTCTGATGGTCAGAGGAGTCTGAGGGGGACATGGTGGGGTGTCCGGACCATGTGGAGCAAGGAGCAGAAAGCCACACGTGGTGCAATCAGAGGGAAGGGAAGTTCCTGGTCTGCACTGGGGCCCCTGGGTCCTTCCGAGCTGTTCACATGCTTGTCTGAAAATTTTGCAATATTCCCCTTCACGCTCACTCACTGTGAGTCTGACGTTAATTTGTTTCTCCCATCATATTCTGGGGATCCTCAGCCACCAACACAGGGCAGCCCATCCCCTCCCTGGCTTCATTCCAAGTGGACCTGCCTGGACTTGCCTGGGACAGGAAGTCATGGCCAATCTGGGTGTCCAGGGGTGATGGCCCATGTACTCGGACCTCAGAGGGATGGGTGTGGATTGGCCTCTGGCAACGTGCATTTGGGTGGGCAGCTCAGGTCACATAGGAACAGAGGTTACTCACAGAGGACACCCAGGGTGAATGGGTCACTGCGGCTGACACTCACTGGGTTCCAGGCTTCACACACATAGGGTCCTGTGTCATTCCTTGTCACGGTGAACACAGTGAGAGTCCTCTTGTCCTTGGACAGTTCCAGCCTGGTGCGCTTGGGGAGGCTCTGACTGTTGATCCACCACATGTAGGAGGTGTTCTGGGTCTCAGCTCCACATGTTAACACCACAGTGTCCTCGTGCTCCCTGGGGTAGGAGTTGTTGCTGGTGATGACGGGTGTGGGTAGCACCGCTGTGCAGATAACAGAGAGAATGTTGCCCTGAGCCTCCCTGGTGGCTCGGACAGTAAAGAATCTGCCTGCCAGCGTAGGAGCCCTGGGCTCAGTCCCTGGGTTGGGAAGATCCCTGGAGATGGGAATTGCCACCCAGTCAGCATTCTTACCTGGAGAATTCCAAGGACAGCGGAACTTGCTGGGCTATAGTATATGAGGTAGCAAAGAGTGGGACATGATTGAGTGACTACCACTTTCCCTCTCTATACCTTTGCCTCCTCTAGAAACACCTTTAAACAAAATTGGCATCGTTCGCCTGTCAGCCAGGCAGAGTCTTTAAAGAATAAGGCATGCTTGTGTATGGCAAGACAAATGCATGGGGACCTGAGCTCAGAGAGTGTGGGGCCACCTGCTCTATGTCTGGGAGAAGCACAGGCTTCCTCGGGGGTCTATTGTGCAGCAGCGTTTAGTGGTGGACAGCCTGGGTGGGATTCAGAGACCACCTGGCATCTCTCTTGTTTTTCATCTACCAGTCTCGGGAGAGAGCTCCCTGGGCGGCACCCTGGGGTCGAGGAGCTGCCAGGAGTGTCTTCCTTCCTCCGTTCCTCTCTGGGGGTGCTGAGATTTCTTTGGCGTCTCCAAGTCCCCCAGGGCACTTGGTTGATTCCTGGGGACCTTGTACCTGTGTGCTCTCCGTGCCGAGTCTCAGGAGCAGAGCCAGGCTGTGCCCCTGTGCGCATGTGGCTCTCGGGGCGGAGCCCTGGCTGGTGACCAGCTGGGGAGCCTAGGGATGTGGCCCAGGCTTCCCAGTGTCACTGGAGGCAGGAGCCCTGGGACAGGGTCTGGGAGGGGCTTCCCGGGGCTGAGCTTCCCTGTGAGGATCCCGGGGCCCTCAGGCCAGGGCCTTCCCTGAGTCCCGCAGGGTCCTCCTCAGGGTCATGGTCACGGGGAGGCGCCCAGGGGCTGGACTGAGTGCTCTCCCTCTGCTGAGTCCTCATCAGACCGTCCTCCTCTACACAGTGTCTCAGGGCCTGGCTTCCTGGGAGCGTTTCTGACCCTCTGGAGTTTGTCTCCACAGCGTGTGTCCTGCACTGAATGTTCAAACCCTGACCCGGGACATAATGCAGAGGGGGATGGAGGCAACTTACGGGGCTGTCAGTCCTGTGTGCACAGAATTCAGCTGCCACCCTCGACCCCCGCCCCCGCCTGCCAAACACCACGAGGTCAGAGAGGAAGCACTCACGGTGTACGTGGAGGTGTCCAGTCTGTCTTTCTGTCTGTGAATCAGTCTCTGTAACGAGCAGGGTGTAGGATCCTGTGTCTCTCTGGGTGACGTTCTGGATCAGCAGGGTTCCGTTGGGGTAAAGTGTCTCCCGTCGGCTGTAGGCAGGCCCATTGGTAGGTGCAGTATTGTTTACCCTATATGATAAAACTAGTTGGTTTAAGTCTACCCTTTCTCCTCTGTGCCAGGCGTAACACAGAGCATTCTTTGTCACATTGTGGGCAAATAGAAGAACATCCGACCCTTCTGCCGCAATGGGCGGCACTGTTTCAATAGTGAGCTGGGCAGTGGTGGGCGAGGTCCGGAAAGTTAAAAGTGAGACTAGGAGGGAAGAGAGAGAAATCAGTTAATACTGTGACCTGTGTGGGGGATGGGAAAATGGTGCCCTGGGTCCCGAGCTGGTCTCTTCATCCCTCAGCCTTAGTGTGGGTGTGTGTGCGTGTGTGTGTGTGTGTGTGTGCTACACAGGCCCATTGGTAGTTACATTAGTGTCCCCCCTATATGATACAACTAGCTGGGTGTTGTCCACCCTATCTCCTCTGTACCAGGTATAGCCTAGAGGATTCTCTGACACGTTGTGGGCAAGTAGAAGAACATCCGACCCTTCTGCAGCAATTGGGGGCACTGTTTCAACAGTGAATCCGGCAGTGGTGGGCGAGGTCCGGAAAGTTAAGAGTGAGACTAGGAGGGAAGAGAGAGAAATCGGTTAATGCTGTGACCTGTGTGGGGGATGGGAAAATGGTGCCCTGGGTCCTGAGCTGGTCTCTTCATCCCTCAGCCTTAGTGTGTGTGTGTGTGCGTGTGTGTGTGTGTGTGTGTGTGGTTCAAGGTCAGCAGCATGACCCCCGTCACTTCAGCCCCTCTGGGCTCGTTTTTCCCTCGGCTTCCCCAGCTGTCCCCGGCTCACCCCCTCGCTGCCCTCACACGCCTGCTCACACTCAGGGCCTCTCGGGAGGTGCCCCTCCCCCGACCAGCTGCTGTAAGGCCCTCCGTGCTCACTGCTGACCCTCCCCCGCTCCGGTTCCTGCGTGATGCCTGGAGCACCTGCCCGCACACTCTCCACCTCTCTGCTTGTCTGTCTTCCTCCCCACAGAGCGCGGGCTCCGTGAGGGCAGGGGCTTGTCTGATCCTGCTTGAAACCCAGGGCCTGGACCAGGCTCCAGACATGAGTACCTGAGGATAAAGGAAGGAGAGTTCCCAGGAATTCCACAGCCTGGTTTTATTGGTCAGCTTCTAAGGGTGCCGGGTAAGGACAGTGCTTACTGTCCTGGTTATGTCTTTTTCTGGAGTGACACCCAGATATAAATAATTATCATCATCCTCAGTCTTCAACAAACTGCTCAGTGAAGAATAAGTGATAAAACCTACAGCAGCTGAGTCTTCCCGCCCCTCCCAGCTCTAGCTCATGCAGAGTCTCCTGCGGCTGAGCCCCTCCCTCCCCTGCTCCGCTGTCCTCTGCCCTCAGGTCTGAACAGAAGCCCTCTGTCCCCTCTCAGAGCCCCGTCTCCCCCAGAGACCAGCCAGTCTCTCGTTCTCCAGGCTCTGCCCCTCCCTGAAAACTGTCCCCTCTCACCTGCCAGCAGGAGCCTGTTCCAGGGGACATGCCGCCTGCTTGCAGGGCCTGACGGGGGCTCCATGGTGCCTGCTGTCTGCTGTGTCCCTCTCTCTGTGAGGAGAACTTCCTCTCCAGAAACGCTCAGAAGCCCTGCAGTCCTTGCGTGAGCTCTGCTGTCCCCCTGTGTGCAGGGCCTGCCCCGGGGCAGGAGCACTTTCCTGGGTTACAAGCCCCAGGGGTGGGGTCTCTGTCCAGGCTCCGCCCCCTGCCTCCCCTCTCCTCCTTCCCTCCCCAGTGGCCCCCCTCGCCCTTCCCCCTCTGTCTGTATTTCTATTCCCTGAACTCTGCTGAGTCCTCTGCCTTCTAGAGAGTGATTCTCCACCTACACACACACACACACACACACACACACACATACACCAACAGACACCTACACACAACACCCCCCCACACACCCCCCACACACACAACGACACACAGACACCTAGATACACACACATCTATACACATACACACACACACACATACCCTTGTCTGGAAAAGCAGAACCTTGGGGTGTCCGGGTCCAGGGTCCCCACTGCTCTGGATCAGATGCACACTCAGCCTCCCCGACAGCCCTCCCTCATCCCTTCTGGCTTTTCCCTTCAGAAGAGGAGCCTGCGGGTGGGGGGTGCATCAGGAACGCTTGTCACAGGGACGTCCTGCCCACCGTGCGTGGGAATCACCTGTGGAGCCTCATGAAGACTGCGAACCCCCAGGTCACACCTTAGAAATGCTGTTTTAGCAGCCGCCAGGTCACGCGCTTGCCCAGCCTGGCTGAGACCCCAGAACACCGGTTAGGCTGCCCCACCCACCCCAGGTTGGCCTCTGCTGTGTTTTGGTCTGGGGTCTCTCAGCACAACACACAGATCCAGGGGGTTCCAAATTTTGGTGGTAATTGTTCCTGTGACACAGAAAGCCAGCTGGATGCCCAGGGTCTTCCTGTTGTTCTCAAATATCTGAGAAGATTGCAGATATTTGACCCGCCTGAAGGTCATGCTGACTCTGGAGGAGAGAAAGGGGTCACATGAGTGATGACTGGAGAGGGGACCTGATCTCTGCCTTAGCTTGTCACCAGCCTGGCGTCTGTTTTCAGAGACTGCTGCTGTTGCTGCTGCTAAGACACTTCAGTCGTGCCTGACTCTGTGCGACCCCACAGACAGCAGCCCAGCAGGATCCTCCCTCCCTGGGACTCTCCAGGCAAGAATACTGGAGTGGGGTGCCATTGCCTTCTCAATGCATGCATGTGTGCTAATTCTCTTCAGTTGTGTCCGACTCTGTGCGACCCTATGGGCAGCAGCCCACCAGGCTCCTCCGGCCACAGGACTCTCTAGGCAAGAATACCGGAGTGGGTTGCCATTGCCTTCTCCAGGAACAGAGACCCAGAACCGGATGTCAGGAGGAGCTGTAGTTGGCAGGTGAGAAGGGAAAGGTTTCCTGTGTGTTCTGGGAAGAGAGGAACCTGGTGCTGAGGGGTGGGCTGCCTCTGGGCTCCCTGGTCCTCGGGGAAAGTTCTGGGGGACTCTCCCTCTGTGTGTCTGTTGCCTGAGCCTTGGTTCAGAAACTGTCCAGGTCCTCCTTGCCATTACAAGGCCTCCTCTGCCAGCCTGGCTGATCTTTCTTTGGTCGCTGTGATCTTTCCCATGGGTGGTTGCAGGCAGGGATGGGAGCTGGCATGGGTGCCCATAGGCTCCTAGCAGGTTGGGCAGGGGAGCGTGAGCACCCAGGAGGGGCTCTGAGGGTCTGTTAGAGGAGGGGTCCCCTGGGGTCTAACGCCTAATGACCTGAGGTGAAGCTGATGTAATAACAATAGGTATAAGTGCACAGTAATTGTAACGCACTGAATTATCCCAAAATCATCTCCACCACTCCGCAACTGTCTTCCATGAAACCCTGGTGCCCTTAAGGTTGGAGACCGCTGTTTAGAAGGAGGGATGAAAATCAGACTCCTTCTCCACTTCCTTAGGCAAAACAAAGTTCCCCTGTTAATTTCCTGTTAATTTTCTGTTTTGCCCAATGTTGCCCTCTGGAGGTCATGAGCAGACCTGGGGACAATGTAACGGGCTGCACAGGGGTGCCATTGCCAAAGGGTGTGAGCTGGCTCTGCGCCCCGGGCAGAGGTGGGCGCTGACCTCCAGACTAGAGTCTATCAGCCGGAGTTCAGGTCACTGTGGGTGCCCAGGCTTCCCGACCTCATCCCAGTGCAGCGTGAGCCCAGGGAGACCATGGGCATTGTTCAGTGGCAGGAGAACCATCCATCCAGGTGGACGTGTGCTCAGGAGGAGCTCTCAGTCCCTGAGGCTTCAGAGCAAGGGCCGGCGGGGGATCTCTGGGGCTTCGGGAGAGGGTGGCGGGCTGTGGGCTGGACCCCAGAAGGCCCTGTCCTGTCCCCCTCCCGGCACTGGGCCTGCACCCTGGTTCTCTGTGTCCCCGTCAGTGGTCTGCTCTCAGCCTCCCCACGGTGCCAGGACCTGGGGCAGCTCCACCTGGAGACTCTGCCAGGGGAGGGGAGACCCCATGGGGCCCCAGTCCCCCTGAGTTGGAGCAACTGCAGAAGGTGGTCCCTCTGTTCCAGAAGTTCCCCTCGTTTCCCAGGACGCCTTAGCAGGAGGGGCTGAGATGTCTCCAGGGACCAGACCCAGGTGTCCCCACAGATCAGGGACCTTGGGATGAGAAGCTGCTCCCCAATTCCTGAGTTCAGCGGGGGCTCCCCCCTCCTCTGAGGTGACTCCCTTGGGATGGAGGATCAGGAGTCTGAGCCAGCTCAGCTCTCTGAGAGAATGGGAAGGACTCAAGTTGCCACTCCAGACCCTCCAAGGAGACTAGAATATTCTCCTGAGTAGAGATGGGAGGGGGTGTGATTACTGGGAATGAGCAGAGGTCTGACTCGTTACAGTTAGAGGCCCCTGTCCTCACTCCTGACTCCAGGAGGAATAAAGTCCCTCCCTGGAGCAGCTGTGGGCGATTGCAGGTCTCCTCGACTGTGATGCCAGGGCCCCTGTGTCCACAAGGAATATTCTCTGACCCCTCGGTGTCACACTGGATCGAGGGTGTGAGTTCTAGCTTCTGTTATGTAAATTCCCTTATCTATTTAGAGAGTATTTATTGAGCATGAGTGACCTGTCAGCCCTGGGTTGTGTCCTGGTCTCCAAAGAATAGGATCGACTTGGACTCTGGGCTTGCACACCTGACCTTGTCATGGGGAGAAGGACACTCAGAGAAAATCCTGGAAATAAGGAGCTAATTATGATGGAGGGATAGACTAAAAGGGAAGGGTCTGGTGCATTCGGAGTCTGTCACGGAATCTCAGCTGGACTGGGTGTCATGGAAGGCACCCCTGAGAATGCGATCTTTTGACTGAGACGAGAGGGTGAGCAGACCCTCAGCAGAGAAGGACAAGGGGCTTAGAGGGCAGAGCTCCCTGAGGGGAGTCTGGCCTTCAGATGGGCCTGGCTGGGAGGAGCGGCTGACAGTCGTGTGGGGATCTGGGAGAGTGGGGAGGACTGTGGACGGAGTAGGTTGGTGAGTCAGAGGCTGCTGGGTGGTGGGAGCTGCTAAGTGGGAAGGAGGTGGGCAGCCCTGTGGAGGCTCCAGACTGTGGAGGAGCTCTGCCGCCCTCTGGCGACCATGGAGGGGAGTGTCGAAGGGAAAGTACTCCAGGAGATTTTCTCCTAAGACAACTCAAGCATATGTCAAGAGTTTACATACCATTTTAGGAATCCCAGGGCCAGAGGATGCTGTCAGGCTACAGACATGAGGTCGCGAAGGATCGTATATGACCTACGACTAACCATTTCAACACTGCATATCATTTATGCTGAATCATGTCCCACTCTGAATTTCCAACATCTCTCATCCAAAATCTTCTCTTATATATCCGACTCCAGATTTCATCCAGTTGAGATTTGTGTTGATGCCAGGCCAATTTCTCTCTGTCGAAGAGGATCCAGTTACAACATTCTCAGTCCTTGGGCAGGACTGGAGCATGTGTAAGTAGGAGGAGGGTGAGGAATGTCTGTGTGTCCTGCCGGTGCTGGAGGGTCCATGTGGACATGAAAAGGCCGCATTTCCTTTCCCCTCGTGCCTCCTTAGTGTCTTCTGCATGGGGCAGGGCCAGGTGGAATCAGAAGACCGGGGTGGTGCAGTGATTCTGAACCTTGTCTTCCCGCCCTCTCTGTCTCTGCCCCCTTCAGGGGACCTGGTCTTCATGGAGGGAAGGAAGGTGGGGCGGCTCCGTAGGCCCCTGATCAGAGATTCTTTCAGCAAGAGGGACACAGGGGTCAAGCCCGCTAGCTCTGCACTCAGTGTCCCTGACACCCTGTGTGACTGTAGGAACTGAATTATTAGGGTCTAATGGCCTCTTTTGTATTCTAATTTATTAGATTGCTTTTCCTTTTTTTTACCTTTTGATATTTGAAGTTTCAAAGGTGAATCTCCATCTTCCCTGAGCCTGAGCAGGGTTGGTGCCAGGGCGGTTCAGTTGTCTTAAAGGTTAGTTTTCATAGTAGCTCCAGTTTCACAGCAAAAGTGAGGGGAGGTACGGAGTTTTCCTAGATACCTGTGGTCCAAAAGTGTAGGGCCTCCTCACTATTCAACATTCCATACGCATTTTATCAGTTGATGAACCCACAAGGGCATGAACATGACCCAGCTTCCATAGCTTCTATTAGGGCTCCCACTTGGGACCGTAACTTGGGTGGGTTTGAGCAAGTGATCAGCAGCAGCATGGGCTTCCCCGGTGGTGCCGTGGTAAAGAATCCTCCTGCCAGTTCAGGAGAGCCAGGTTTGATTTCTGGCTCAGGAAGATCTGCTGGAGAAGAAATGGCAACCCACTCCAGTGTTCTTGCCTGGGAAATCCCATGGATAGAGGAGCCTGGCGGGCTACAGTCCATGGGGTCACAAGGGAGTGCACATGACTTAGCAACTAGAACAACCGAAATGTCAGTAAGAGTCTTGCTGCCCAAGTCAACCAGCAGGGCTGGTGAGCACAGAGTCGATGGCTGTGTGTCTGTAAATTCAAAAAAGATGACCTACATCACTTGTTTGTTTACCCATACTCAAATATGGAAACCTCATGTGTGCGGTGGCCATGATGAGCCAGTGTCTACCTACAAGTTCAGCACTGTTTAGAGGACTTTTCTGATGGCTCAGTGGATAGGAATCCACCTGCCAAAGTGCAGGACACGGGTTTCATGCTTGGTCAGGAGGATTTCACATGCTTCTGAGCAACTAAGGCCATGCATCAGACTGCTGAGTCTGTGCTCTAGAGCCCACTAGCTGCAACGACTGAAGTGTGCTTGCTGAGGCCCATGCTCGGGAGTAGAGAAGCCACCACAATGAGAAGCCAGCGTATCGCAACCAAGAGTAGCCCCTGCTCACCACACTAGACAAAACTGGTGGAAAACAATGAAGACCCAGTGCAGCCAGAAATGAAGAAATAAATAAAAATGTTTCCTAAGAGCAGTTCAGAATTAAATATTATTCCCAAAGTTGTCAGGTCTTCTTTTCATGACCTTCTTTCTCAAACATCCAGAACACCATTGAAACATTGATTTTCTGCAGGCTGACGACCTGCTCTGCCACTGGGGTGACTTCACTGCAAATTTGCTTTCAGTCTGGATGGCCACTAGCGAGCATCCCGCCTTTCACACTGACCATCTGCTCTGCAGTGAAATCCTCACCACAGATCTCGGCCCCTGTGGAGTACGATCCAGGGGCTCAATCACGCGACACACAGGTGTGCAGCTCCCTGCACCAGGCCTGGCGCTGGCCAGCGGGCTCAGCAGGAGCAGGACAGGTGAATCCCTCCATGTCTGAGCTCCCAGCTCAGGGATCTCTTAGAACTGGAGTCCTGGTCAAGTTGGGTGCACCCTGAATGCCACTGTCTCCCCTGAACTGCGTTTGCATGGGGAGTCAGGGCAATGTCCATTCCAACATCCTCACCCTTTATGGGAAAATTCTGTGAGCACATAGCAGCTGTGTCCATATGGCCATCCCTCTGGCACACCCCATCCCTCCTTTATCCCCTACCATCCTTTTACTCATCTTTGCACCAAGTCCTGTGGCTGTGCCTCAGTGGTTGGCCAGATGCCAGGACCCCTGAGAGTCCCTCAGCAGCTCCCTCTGCTGCTCCACTTAAACACCATGGTTCCACGGGTGGTGCACCTGAGCCCGGGTGAGTCCTGCACAGTCTGTGCCCGTGGAAGACAAGGGAGGCGCCGGGGACCCAGGGGGCCGTTACAGTGGGCATCTCGAGCATTGTGCACGACTGTTAGGGAGGCCGGAGGGCAGGCCGGAGCCCTTGGGAAGTATAGTGCTGGGTTTGGGTGCCAGAGTTGCCCCTGTCCATGGTACATGCATGGAGAAGAGGAAGTTTGGGGTGACTGTGGGAGCCCTAGTTCCTTGTCTTCCCTGGGGTTCACAGGCAGACAGATGAGCCCTCAGGTGACAGATTGTACCCTGGAGACTGGTCTTCAGGCCCCACTTGTTCTTCAGCAGGACCCTTGCTCTGTTGGAAGCATGGAGAGATGGCACAAGCTCTCCCACCAGGCTTGAGGCTCAGACTGGAGGAGCTGGGAGGGTAGCCCAGGCGTTCTGCTCAGCCTTGCTCCGTGGGGGAGGGGGGATCATTGGAGAATGAGCGAGCAGGAGGCTGTGCTCAGGGGGCCTCCAGGCTAGGTGATGGCTGTCTCCAAGGTCAGGTACCGAGGGTCAGGACTTAATCATGAAACATTCCCTCCAACTTGTAGCCAAGCCAGTTACCTGACACTCAGCGGCGGGGAGATGCTCTGAGAGGACAAAGTCAGTTCTCAGCCTCCGTGAGGACACCCTCCGGGTGCAGGATCATTCACCCAGGATTTATCATGGGTGTGGCTACAGCTAATACACAGACAGGAGAAAGTGCTCCCGATTCATAAACTAGAGCAAGTGGGTTATCCTGGACACATTCTACATGTTCCTCTTTGTCATAGAATAGAAATGGGCAGGATATCCAGCCGTCCCTTCCCATTGAGCCCTTCTTTCTGCAGCCCGAGGCCTGAGCAGAGCAGAGACACTGTCTACGTTGCTGATGAACACTGGCCACCCAGAGACTTGGGAGTTGTGGCCTTTGAGTCACATCTGCTTTCTTTTCATTCTGAAAAATTGGGCACTGCTAGAAAAGAAGAGGCTTCCATGATGGCTCAGACAGTAAAGAATCCTCCTGCAATCCGGGACACCTGGGTTTGATGAGCCTACAGAGATGGCAATGGCTATCCACTCCAGTATTCTTGCCTGGAGAATCCCATGGCAGATGTGCCTGGAGGGTTCCAGTCCATGGGGTTGCAAAGAGTTGGACAGACTGAGCAACTTTCACTTCACACGAAAGAAGAGGTGGGGAGAGCTGCAGGGACTGTGGACTGGCCTCGGTCTCCAGGGCTCAGGGCCAGTGAGATTGCTGTGGACATCATGGCAGGACTTGACTCCACATCAGCATGACAAAGTCCAAGCTGCCCAGAGCAGATTGCAGTGAGGGAAGATGATGAACCAGCCTTGAGAGGAGTGGTAGGCAGAGCACAGAACCCTAAGAGATGCCCACAACCTCAAGCCCACAATCCGAGAAATGTGCCCCATGATGAAGGAAACCTACAGATGAAATTCAGATCACGTGACTGGGAGATTATGGTGGGGTATATGGGAGATATGGTGGGGTGACTTGGAGATTACAGTGGGGAATGTGTTGGGCTGAGTCCAATACATTCATAATGTTTCAAGGCAGGAGAGGCAGAGCCAGAGGAGATGGGATGATGGAAGGAGAGCTTGGAGAGCTTTAAGATGTTCCACTGTTGGCTTTGAAGGTGGAGGAAGGGGCCACGAACCCGGGAAAGCAGGCAGCCTCTCACAGCTTAGAAAGGCAAAGAATTGAACTGTCTGTAGAATCCAGAAAGAACAGGGTCATATTGACACCTGGATTTGTGCCACTAAATTTGTGGTCATTGTTACAGAACAATAAGGAACACCAGGAAGAGTCTCCTTGTCTCATCCGAGACTGTGTGCCTGGGGGATAAGGAATAATTTAGACCTCAGTCATGATCGGAAGCTTTGCAGGTGGTTTCTCCTACCTCTCATCTCATCTCAGCACAAGCGACCCTGGCCACTGGCAGAGCATGGCTGTCTTCTGTGGGCTCTCTGCCCTGTGCACACGCCTGCTATATGTGTGTGCGTGTGGCACCTGATCTCAGCGGATCTAAATGAGAACAGCACCTATTGCAGGGACCTCAGGGAGAGACTGAGAACTGCTAGCCCAGGTGTGTGGTGGGGGCTGCAGGTGAGATCCGGGTGGGAAGGCCCTTGGGACATTTTGAGGAGGGGACAGGGTCCTTTGCCATGGTAGCCAGGTTGAGTTTTAGGTAGAGCCTGCAACTCCGCCCTGAGGCTCATGTGCGTGCGTGCGTGCGTGTGTGTTTGTTGGGAGCAGGCTCACAATCCGCATCAAAAAGCAAAGTGGAAACCTGCAGGAAGTGGATAGAGGTCACAGGAAGTTCCTGGGAGGATCTTGCTCAGAGCATGGCTTCTGGGTCCCTTTTACTTTGGTGACTCTGATTGCTCCTCTGTCCCCAGAGGGAACGGTGTCCTCAGGGCTTAGGCCCTTCGGGAAACAACAGAAACCCATGGAGAGAGAAGGCATTCTGGATCTCAGATCTGGGGACAGACAAAAGCTCCTGTCGCATGGCTGACTCAGTGGAGATTAGTTGAAGCAAACTCCGGGGGACAGTGAAGGACAGGGAAGCCTGGCGTGCTGCAGTCCATGGGGTCCCAAAGACTCAGACACAGCTTAGCAACTCTTCAACAAAAATTCACTTGAGGCAGCACCAGTTGGGGCCAGCAGGGCCTGGTGAGGAGGGCCAGAGGGCTCAGGACACCAAGAGGCTGCAAAGGGGCCTCACCCATAATAGCTGTCTCACCCACGCCCCGCCCTTCCTGACTCGAGTTCTAGTGGGTCTCAGAGGGTCCCGTATTGTGCTCCAGAGACTCCATGCCAGGGGAGCAAGCACTGGCAGGTGTCTGGGACCCCAGGGCAGTGTGAGGACTGCCGAGAGCCCACGTGGCTGCGAAGGGTCTGGTGACCCTCCTTTGCTGTTAGCATGCCCCCTCCCTCCATCCTCACAATCTTCCCCTTCCTTTCCCCCAGGGAGTAGATGCGGAGGTCAGGTGACGAGAGCTGATACTTTCCCTGAGGAACAATGGAGAGACTGGAGCAGAGATTCAGGTGAATTTCTAGCTGGACAGGACCCAAGGGCAGTATATTTTGCAAAGAGGAGAAGGAAAGTGCTCTTTATTCAGATCTCTCTGGTGGTCTGCAGTGGGTCACGGGCCCAGTCACTTGCCCTGTTGAAACCTCCCCCAACTGTGGGACTTGCAGCCTGAGTTCTGGTCCATCAGGGTTCAGGGCAGCCTGTCAGGGTCTCCAGGAATCGACCCTGAGCCTGGGCCCAGGTTCCCGAATAGCCGCAGGGCCCAGAGCTGGTTCTCTGCCTCAGGCTCTTCCTCTTGACCTCACTCGGGTCTTGGGTCTCAGGTAAGCTCTTTCCCACAGTGTGTTAAGGAGACCTGTCTGGAGGAACTAAGGACCCACATCTGCTCTGTGGCTGATATGACAGTAAACGTCTGTGTCGGGGCGTACTAATTCCTGCAAAAGAAAACCGACGCCTCCAAGCTCATGTAACCTTCTCAGATGACTTCCCAGGGACTTCCCAGCCCCGGGTCACCCAGGCTCTGTTTGTGTCAGAGGCTTTTGGTCCAGAACCACCCCCCCTTCGTCCCCTTTCCATCTCTCCTGCTATTTCTTGGACCTTCAAACACAGCCAGGTGTGCAGGGGCACTTCCTCTGCCCCTTGGGCTTATGGGACCAGAACTTGCATCCCCACACTCACCTGGTAGATGGGATCTGGTGGCCTGGCATCAGGTAGCGAGGCCTGGGCATGGAGGGAGGGCATCAGAGGAGAGGGAAGGAGAGTCATTTCTCCCGAGCAGCCATCTCAAGCCTGCAACCCCCACCCCAAATCCCGCCTGGGCTCTGATTCCCGCCCTTGTCAGCCTGGCTCCCCCGGCTGATGATCCAGTGCCCACTCTCCTCCTGGCTCCACTCCAAGGTTCTCCTGAGGTCAAGTCAGGGGACCAGGACGGCCCCAGGATAAGGTGGTGGGTGGTCCCGTCCCTGAAGAGCATCCAGCTCCAGCTTGGTGGGGCTTGCCATGTCCTACCTACTCTTACGAGCTTCCCTGGTGGCTCAGAAAGCACAGAATCTGCCTGCAATGCGGGAGACCCAGGCTCAATCCCTGGGTCAGGGAGATCCCCTGGAGAAGGCAATGGTAACCCACTCCAGTATTCTTGCCTGGAAATCCATGGACAGAGGAGCCTGGCGGCCTACAGTCCATGGGGTCACAAAGGCTGGACACGACTGAGCAACCTTCAACTACCCTCGAGTGAAAGGGGTCTGCACGGTGTGTCAGGGTTGGACAGTCCCCCTGCCCTGAGCCTGTGAAGCGGGAACCCTGGGGAGAAGAGACAAGGAAGAGATGTACCCACCTGGGAGACAGAGCTGCCAGAGGGACCCCGTCCTGGGAGGAGACAGGAGTTACCACCGAGATGTGAGGAGGCTTAGCCCATTCTCTCAGGAGAAGGTGAGAGTCCACCTTCCGGAGAATCATGGGAGAAAGATCCCCACCAAGGGAGAGACACTGGCAATTTCAGGCCCCAGTGAGGGCGAGGGAGCCTCCCAGGATCATAAGCTACAGGAGAAGCAGACTAGCCAGTCGGGGTCCGATGTGCTGTAGCCCCAGAGGGAGGCCTAGAGACCCTGGGGGAGGCAGGCAGGAACAGACAGGGCAGGGCCTGCCCGGGCGCCCCACTGTCCTGGGCTGAACAGACACTCACCTGAGGTGGACGCTGGGGGCCAGTTCCCTCTGTTGTGCAGGCAGCCGGGGATAGGGAAAAACAAAAACAAAAACAAAAACAGGCATATTTGTGAGGAGTGTAGAGGGAGGTCAAGGCTGTGGTGTCGAACACGGGACAGAAGGATCCCCACATCAAAGCAGGGGCTGGACACCTCCTTTCTCCACCAAGGCCTCTTAGAGGGGAGGGCCCAGCAAGGACGCTGAGGAAAGTCCTTAAGAAGCCGTATCTGCCCCAATTCCAGAGGGGCAGGACCATAGGCTAATAGGGTTCAGAAGAAAGTGGCCACTGGAGGGACCAGGGCCCTGGGAAAGACATCCATCCATCCAAAGCTTTGTCTGAGTGGACGATTCACACTTATGGGGAGAGCAGGGCCAGTGCGTGGGGGGGAAAGGGAAGCCAGCGACTCTGGGATCTCACTGAGCGCAGTGTCGCTGCTGTGGCCCCCTGCCCTCACCCAGGAGCTGCTGACATGTGACAGTGGCCTTGTCCTCTGTCTCCATCACCTGGACCTGACGTGTAAAGACATCCCACCACCTGCTGACCTGGCACAATGTTCTGTCTCAAGATCTGGGGCTGTTGTTAATGCATCTGCCAGCTGGGGTCATCTGACCCCACCTGGCCTGTCCAGACTTCCACTCTCTGGCCAAGCGTGACCTTTGTCAGGATACTCCTCAGATCCTGGCCCTGTGACTGCCCCTCATCAGAGTAGTGGGATTTAAATCTACAGGAAGAGACACCTCTTTCTGAGTACTTACTACCTGCCAGCCTACATATAGGGAACTAGGACATGGAGGGGTCTTAATTGTGTTAACTGATAGATGAGGCTTCCCTGGTGGCTCAGAGGTAAAGAATCCGCTTGCCAATGCAGGAGACATGGGTTCAATCCCTAGGTCAGGAAGATTCCCTAGGTCAGGGATTCCATTTCAGGGAGGAAATGGCAACCCACTCTAGTATTTCTGCCTGGAAATTTCAGGGACAGAGGAGTCCATGGAGTGACAAAGGAGATGGACACAACTTCACAACTAAGTAACAAAATAAATGAGGATGGTGTTAAGGAAGCCGCCACAGGTCGATACCAGGTGAGGCAGGAACTGAAGGACAAGGGAGAATATCCGTGGGAAAGTGGGGAGGTCCTGGAGATCCAGGCTGGAAATTGGAGGATGGGGTGTCCTTCCTCTAGGACTAGGGTCAACCTGGGGCAGGAGCAGCATCTGGGAATGCCACTGTACCTGTGAAGGAAAATGAAACACCCCAGGACAGCCAGCAGCGTCAGCACAAGCAGGACCCCAGTCACGATGCCAGTAATGGCCCCCACACCGAGGGCTCGGCTGTTACCCATCTATTTGCCATGAAGTGATAGGACCAGATGCCATGATCTTTGTTTTCTGCAGGTTGACCTTTAAGCCAACTTTTTCACTCTCCTCTTTCACTTTCATCAAGAGGCTCTTAAGTTCTTCACTTTCTGCCATAAGGGTGGTGCCATCTACATCTCTGAGGGTATTTATATTTCTCCCAGGAATCTTGATTCCAGCTTGTGCTTCATCCAGCCCAGTGTTTCTCATGATGTACTCTGCTATAAGTTAAATAAGCAGGGTGACAATATACAGCCTTGAAGTACTTCTTTTCCTATATGGAACCAGTTTGTTGTTCCATGTCCAGTTCTAACTGTTCCTTCCTGACCTGCGTACAGATTTCTCAAGAGGCAGGTCAGGTGGTCTGGTATTCCCATCTCTTTCAGAATTTTCCACAGTTTATTGTGATCACACAGTGAAAGGCTTTGGCACAGTCAATAAAGCAGAAGCAGATGTTTTCCTGGAACTCTCTTACTTTTTCAGTGATCCAGCCGATGTTAGTCATTTAGCCAATGTCTAATATACAGTGTCTGTTTAATGCTAGGATCTCACAAAATCTCTCTTCATTATTATTTGATTCAAAGATAAGAAGCAAATGGACACAATGAATAGTGTGCATAGGCATTTAATTCTTCATTCATTCATTCCATTAGAAACTATTTTCCACTAGCTTCATTTTGACAAGAAAATGAATTTGTACAAAGGCTTTTTTCACCCTTAATCTCTACTTACATGACAAGATACAGCATAGACCAACTATTATAGTATTAGAGGATTTTTCTGCCTAAATATCTATTGATTTACTTCCAGTTATGGGAAAAGAATGTGGTGTGGTTACCCTAATCCCTAGTGTGTGTGTGTGTCTCTGTGTGCACATTGTGCCTGATTCTTTACAACTCCACGGACTGTAGCCCTGTTAACTTAATCATATTTTTGTCTTGTATTTTTAGGCTAGCAACAACTAGATTTTGGTCACAACTTAATTTATTCAGCCTGAGTGAGTAGAAAGTAAGATTGTTTGAGATAGAAAATTACCCAGAGTAAGAGACAAATATTTCTTCACTTGCAAACTTGCTTGCTTTTCTCTTTAAAAGGAGAATATAATTATTGCAAGAAGAATAATTCATAAAACTTGAAAAATTAAGCAATTAGGTAATGCATTTGGGATAATAGTAAAAGGTGTTCTTAAAATCCAGCATTTGATAAATAAATAATATTCTGCTAATAGGTCCAAATACATAGTAAATATAAGATGGAAAAGTCAATGATATTTTATGTGTAAAAATAAAATGAGAATGCTTATTTTCAGAAAACAAATGAATAAAAATAATTTAGAACAGTAACTTTACCTCCTCTCCATAAAAAACAGAGTAAAAGTTATTTCTTAAATATTAGAAATAAAATTAATAATGATAAAACATAGATCTTAATTTTTCAGTTGAAACTTTCAGAGTTAATGCCACCAGGTAATGAAAGACTTCTCAAAAGGTCGAAAGACTTCTCAAAAGGTCTAAAGCCTTGCACAAAGAAACGAGAATACTCAAAAGAATGCACTTCAACTGAATTCATTGGCAGTTATCATATGGAATAAAGATAATTATCTTGTAAATTCATTAAATATTTCCAATTATTTTGACAAATTCTAGGAGTGCTAAACTGATATAAAAATATAAAAAGACTAGTGAATGTGGAAACATCTTCATAAATAGGAGTGATTGATTAATTAAATGTGATGAAACCAAAATAGAAGTGATATGCATAGAATGATAAAATGAGGAAGTCAAATCATTTAAAAGCTAAAAATGACATTTAACACATTCCTACAATAATATGTATGCATTTAACCTGAAAAAAAAAGTATAATAAACACTAACATTCCCATTACAATATATACATTACAAATGTATGATTGAACATATCTCAATTATTTTATTTAATTTTTACATCAACACTATGTAACTGCTCATTACAAAATAATCATCAAAGTGAGTCTAGTTACTATCTCCATACAAAATTGTTATATTATTAAATATATTTCCTAAGCTATAAATCATCGAAGGGACACTTATTTATAATTGGAAGATTATACCTCTTCATCTTTTTCATCTATTTCACTCATTTCCCCCAACAATCTCCCCCCTGGCAACAGCCAATTTGTTCTCTGTGTCAGTTCAGTTCAGTTCAGTCACTCAGTCATGTCCAACACTTGGCGACCCCATGGATTGAAGCATGCCAGGCCACCCTGTCCATTACCAACTCCAGGAACTACTCAAACTCATGTCCATTGAGTCTGTGATGCCATTCAACTGTCTCATCCTCTGTCATCCCCTTCTCCTGCCTTCAGTCTTTCCCAGCATCAGGGTATTTTCAAATGAGTCAGGTGGCCAAAGTATTGGAGTTTCAGCTTATCATCAGTCCTTCTAATGAATATTGAGGGCTGATCTCCCTGACGATGGACTGGTTGGATCTCCTTGCAGTCCAAGGGATTCACAAGAGTCTTCTCCAACACCACGGTTCAAAAGCATCAATTCTTTGGCACCCACATTTATTTATAGTCCAACTCTTACATCCACACATGACTACTGGAAAAACAATAGCCTTGACTAGATGGACCTTTGTTGACAAAGTAATGTCTCTGGTTTTTAATATACTGTCTAGGTTGGTCATAACTTTTCTTCCAAGGAGTGTCTCTTAATTTCATGGCTGCAGTCATCATCTTCACTGATTTTGGAGTCCCCCAAAATAAAGTCTGCCACTGTTTCCATTGTTTCTCCATCTATTTGCCATGAAGTGATGGGACCAGATGCCATGATCTTTGTTTTCTGCAGGTTGACCTTTAAGCCAACTTTTTCACTCTCCTCTTTCACTTTCATCAAGGGGCACTTTTTAGTTCTTCTTCACTTTCTACCATAAGGGTGATATCATCTGCATCTCTGAGGTTATTGATATTTCTCCCAGCAATCTTGATTCCAGCTTGTGCTTCATTCAACCCAGTGTTTCTCATGATGTACTCTGCCTATAAGTTAAATAAGCAGGGTGACAAAATACAGCCTTGACGTACTCCTTTTCCTATTTAGAACCAATCTATTGTTTCATGTCCAGTTCTAACTGTTGTTTCCTGACCTGCATATAGGTTTCTCAAGAAGCAGGTCAGGTGTTCTGGTATTCTCATCTCTTTCAGAATTGTCCACAGTTTATTGTGATCCACACAGTCAAAGGCTTTGGCATAGTCAATAAAGCAGAAATAGATGTTTTTCTGGAACTCTCTTGCTTTTTTGATGATCCAAGGATGTTGGAAATTTGATCTCTGGTTCCTCTGCTTTTTCTAAAGCCAGCTTGAACATCTGGAAGTTCACGATTCATGTTGAAGCCTGGCTTGGAGAATTTTGAGCATTACTTTGCTAATGTGTGAGATGAGTGCAATCGTGCGTAGTTTGAGCATTCTTTGGCATTGCCTTTCTTAGAAATTGGAATGAATACTGACCTTTTCTAGTCCTGTGGCCACTTCTGAGTTTTCCAAATTTGCTGGCATATTGAGTTCAGCCCTTTCACAGCATCATGTTTTAGGATTTGAAATAGCTCGACTGAAATTCCATCACCTCCACTAGCTTTGTTCATAGTAATGTTTCCTAAGGTGCACTTGACTTCACATTCCAGGATGTCTGACTCTAAGTGAGTGATCACACCATTGTGTATGATTCCATTTCTGTATTGTTATATCTGTTCATTTGTTTTGTATTTTAGATTCCACATACAGATAAAGTCATTCAGTATTTACTTTTCTCTGACATTATATCCTATAGGTCCATCTATACTGTTGCAAATGGCATAATTTCGTTCTTTCTTTGGTTAAGTTGAATTAGTCTTTATGCAGTTTGGATACTAACCCTTCATCATATATATCACTTGCAAATATCTGCCTACAGGACCCCAGAATTTTTTTTTGTTACCTTGGGAGTCAAGATTACAGCCTTTAGGGTTTCCACAGAAAGACTATGATGCACATAAACAGCATACACATATTGGCAGTAGACTGGTTTGCTTCAAATGTGAAAAACTAAACAGACCCTCTTTAGAGATGAAGGGATGTATTTAGTTCTTGGAGAAAACTGAGATTGTGTGATACTCCCATATTTAATTTTGTCACACTAGATATTCATTCTGTTTTAACAGAGGGTTATTACTTCAATCCTATGTGACCCAGAAGGAAATCATTAGATGGATTAGCCCTAGTGTTAGGTTCTCAGCTAGAAAGCAATCCATAGCAGTTTGCCCAATGACGTAGCAGAAAAGAAGCCATAGTAACTTTTTTTTACTCAATTCATTATTGCTTCCATCAAACTTGCTGCATTTTTAAGTCCCCATAAAAATTTTTTGAAAGCTGAGTTCTAAGGTGAGGGGCATGCAAATATAGATGACAAATCCTAAAACTGATGCAAGCAGGTCTTTCATTTCTCTGAAGAATTTGTAGTGATAAATGCAGTAGCTTAGAGCAAAAGAAAGTTGTAAAGTTTTTCTCAAGGTTCATTATTTAACCTCTTAGTACTTAAATTTGGAAACTGAGGATAATTGTGACTTCCTATGAAGGTTTAAAGAAATTATTTACCAGAAACATTTGCCAATACAATAATAGAAATAATCCACACACACGCACATGCATGTGTGTGTGCGCATTTGTGTGTGTGTGTGTGTATTTGTGTTTTGGAGTGTATAAATGTAGATGTAAGTATGTGTGTGTGAGTTTCTATATATACTAGTTTCTGTATATGTCAGTTTAGACTGACATTTTTAAAAAAGAAATAAAACCCAATGTGACCAAAACATATAATGCACTCAGGAAAGGATATAATGAACATATTTTCACTGGATGTCCAAAAATATTAAGTTGAAATCACTTTCATTGAGATACATTTTAAATTTTCATATGTATTTTTAGCATGTCTTTTCCAAATAATTCAAGAACTGTGGAGAGCATCCAGAGCAGAGAAGTTTAAATAATTAAAGAAGTCAACACAATGTCTTAAGTGAAAAAATTAGAGGCATTAAATTCATATAAGTTTTTTTAAAAAAGAAATAAAACCCAATGTGACCAAAACATATAATGCACTCAGGAAAGGATATAATGAACATATTTTCACTGGATGTCCAAAAATATTAAGTTGAAATCACTTTCATTGAGATACATTTTAAATTTTCATATGTATTTTTAGCATGTCTTTTCCAAATAATTCAAGAACTGTGGAGAGCATCCAGAGCAGAGAAGTTTAAATAATTAAAGAAGTCAACACAATGTCTTAAGTGAAAAAATTAGAGGCATTAAATTCATATAAGTTAGCAGGAATAAAACTTTTATAAATATTTGAAAGTTTTGAAGAGGAAGAAGTGAAAACTATTATTTAGCATACCTCACAGGAATATGATGTAATAAATGTAAAAATGTAAAAAATCTTTCTGTTATTCTGAAAATATAACTTCATTAAAAGAGAGTAAATAAAACATAATTTCTACTTTAGTAGCTTTTATTCCATTAATATAATTAATGAAATCTTATATTGACTTATAAAATAGTGTGTATTTGGCAATGCCAATTCTAGTAACAACTATAATACTAATAATAGTTAATACAGTCTGCAAGTACTATTCTAATTCATTTAAATTTTATAATAATTCTGTGAGATAGAGGCTATTATTATTTTTACATATGTGGAAACTGAGATAAAGAGAAGTAAAAGAGAATGGTAATGCCTAAACATTTGTATCTTTGTATTATTAAATTATCTAATATTAGATAAAACAATCTAATGTTAATAGTCAGTAAAGAATCTGTCTGTAATGTAGGAGACCCAGTTTCGATCCTGGGTCAGGAAGATCCTCTGCAGAAAGAAATGGAAACCCATGCCAGTATTCTTGCCTGGGAAACTCTGCACATAGGAGCCAGGTGGGCTACAGTCCATGGGGTTGCAAGAGTCAGAAATGACTTAGTGACTAAACCATTATTAAATAATCTAATATTAGATAAAATAATCAAATATTATAATCTAATGTCACATCAAGTATAAATTGTCAGTCATGCAATAAGTGATAGCTGTTTTGGTTACTAGAATCATGTAACAAGGTAATTTAAATCATGATATTTCAAAATAAGTATTTTTGTTTAATAAGTCTGTCTGTAATTAGATTATCTGTATAATCCAAAATATCTTACTATTATTTATGCTTTTACATATCCTTATAATTGGTTTCTATGGATCAAGTCCTTAGTTCTAACATTCAACATTAGTTTATTACTATATATATTCTGGGTAAGACCCACTCTAAGACCTGGGGCTATAGCCAAGAATAATGAAAGTAATGTCACTATTCTCATGGAACAAACTTCTAGTAGAGAAGGAAAATATAATAAGCAAACCCACAGCATTAATCAGGGTTCTTCACTGAAACCAGTAGGATAGATGATAAACTGGATATATAAATAGATTAGACAGATTAGATAGCTACATAGATAGATGAAGTGATTTGTTGTAAGAAACTGATTCATCCAATTATGGAGGCTGGCAAGCAAGCCCAAAATACGCAGGGTGGGCTGGCATCTTAGAGACCCAGGAGGAGCCAGGTCAAAGGGACCAGGAATAATTAATGTTTCAGTTCAGGCCTAAAAGCCACCCACTGAAGAATTCCTCTTGCTGGAAAAGAAAAGGTCAGGGTTTTTTTTTTTTTTTGTTTTTTTTTTTTTAAAGGCAGATTGGATGAGATCTACCAAAAGTATGGAAGGTAAGCTGCTTTACCCAAAGTTCTCTGATTTAAATGTTAATCCTTCAAAAATGCCTTCACAAAAACACCCAGAATATTTAGCCAAATATCTAGTTTCCTCATGGCCCAACCAAGTTGACACAAAAAATTAGCTATCACATATTATAATAACATGATGGATAGATGAGGGATTTGAATGATCAGGAAGTTCTCTCTGGGAAGGTTATGTTTAAGCAAACACCATGGTACAGTCTGTGGAAATAAAGACAGCTCTAGAGGAAAATATGGAGTCAAAGAACAAAACCAAAACCAAAAACTGAGGGATCAGAGCACTAGAGGGCAGAACAAGGAATGGTACCATATAGGAGGAGAGAAAGTCACTCAGGCTGCAGTCTGCAAATTAGGTTTAATGTTGAGTGAGATGGAAAGCTTCTGCATGGTTCCAAGTGATGCACAGCCAATAAAGCCATGAAATCAGCACTGGCCCCAGCAGAATTCTCCCTCACAAGTTATCTGTTGTTTGAAACAACGTTCCTCCACATACAATCAGTAACTAGCAGTTCACAGACATTTACTGAGTGTATAATATATGCCAACGACTATTTAATCATCGGGGAATCAAAGAATAATGAGACCTCATCCCTACTCTCAGTACAGGCATGAAGAATAATATAAGATCATAATTTTACTTTATATTTATTCCCTATACCAAAATTCTCCTGTGGTATAAAAGATTGGATGATGCATGGGATTACTAATTTTTGAGAGCTATACTGACAAAGCCAATTGTAGAATTATTAACAGCTCAAACATATTCTATGCATTTATTAATGGGAATTGGAGTGCATTGTGTAAAGCAATGAATTTTATTTTCAGAATATCAAGGAATATATGAATGGGGCAACAAAGCATTAGCAGCATAATTTAAGTTAAAACATACCCATACTGAACTAAACATATTGAACTAAACATACTGAACTAAACATATCCATACTGAACTAAAGCACAACAAAAGCCTGAGACCTTAAATAACAAATTCTGGATTTAAATCATACAGAAGCTTGCTCTCAATTTAAGAAAAGTTCTCAGTTTAATGAATGTTATATTAATAAGGAGAGACTCCAGTGGTTTAAAACCCTACTTTAGAGATATTGTCCTCAATAAAAATAACTTATCCAAATAACAGATAGATAGGTAGAGCTATAGAGATGAGCATTTTTACTGACCTCAATAAAATACTATAAATGCTTCTTTTTTATTTGTGATTGCCAGATCAGCACTTTCCTATTTCTGTGTATACCTACCTAAATTCCAAATCATTACAGGAGTCAGGCTTTAGCTTCATATTTATAACATCTCCTGAATATTCATAAACATTGCCTCTGAAAATACTCTCATTAAAAGAGATCTGAGTAATAGCCCTTGTAAAGCACTTTGAAAATATGAACCTTTGGGTAAATGCTAAGTAGCATTTTTATTAGTGTTAAACATTACACAATAGCAGAGGGAGTAATAAATTTAGATTTATGGCATGATCGAAAAAGAAAAATATTTTCATA
Source organism: Aepyceros melampus (assembly GCA_006408695.1). Classification (NCBI taxonomy): domain Eukaryota; kingdom Metazoa; phylum Chordata; class Mammalia; order Artiodactyla; family Bovidae; genus Aepyceros; species Aepyceros melampus. The sequence goes on from SJXQ01007064.1 coordinate 481,555, forward strand.
AAGAGCATCAAAGGACAATAAAAGGAGATTCAAGGAAGCAAATCTGCATGATACTATGGCACAGAGAATACAGAACACACCAGCCTGTCTTGCGAGAATCTAGTCTGGTATAAAACTTTAACACCAGTAGTAATGATTAAAGTAACAGGGGTAAAGAGAAAAGACATTGAAGCTATTTGAAAATGGAGGCCAATACAAAGTAACCCTTGGTTAGATTGTTAGTCACCGATTTTACTCATGGCGGTCAGTGTTTGACATTTCTTATAGAAGAAAAAGTGTTCACCAATTTGTCACACTTCACCATCTTGTAGTAAGAAATAACCCTGGAATTTTCTAATCAAAATGGATTACGTTTTCCTCTCTATACTTGATTCAATCGGAAAAGACAAAATCCCTTTTTTGGACAGTTATTTATATTGACAGTGATTTTTTGTCAATTCTCACTCTGTGCCTGGACAATGACCCACTAGTGATAGCTGACACTTTTTATCAATACTAATCTGAAGAAAAGCCTCCACCTACCATTGCTATGATGTTAAAATATTAAATACAACACCAGAGTCAGGCCATCTGGCTACTGTTTCACCTCTTGTCTGAACTGTGCCTAATGCAATATACTCTGTTCAGGCCATTTAAATGAGGAAGGATAGTTTAGCCCTCAATACCATGCATGAAAATTTTCAGTACTGTCAAAGGTATTACCTTCTGAAAATCAAGAACATGGCCCATATTATCAAAGCCCAAGTTCACTCAAGAGAAATTATTCAGGTCAAGATAAGGTATCCTCCAGTTCATGGATTCAGAGTCACCATTGTCCTTTCACAATGCAGCTTTACACAGGAGCAAGCATAGGAGGTAAACATTAAAAACCATCTGGGTCTTCCCTGGTGGCTCCATGGTGAAGAATCTGCCTGCCAGTGCATAGGTTTGACCCCTCATCTGGGAGGATCCACATGCCACAGAGCATCTAAGCCTGTGTACCACAACTATTGAGTCTATGCTCTAGAGTCCAGAAGCTTCAACTACTGAAGCCTGAGCACCCTAGAGCCTATCCTCCCCAACAAGTGAAGCCACAGCCATGAGTAGTCTGCACAGCACAGCTAAAGAATAGCCCCTGCTTGCCACAACTAGAGAAAAGCCCCCACAACACGGAAGACCCAGCACAGACAAAAATAAAATTAAAAAAGAAAAAAAATCTACATTGCTTTTTTAAAAATTTCAGGATATAAACTCTAGTGGTTTTAAATTTTGTTAGGTCAAGTGTAAAGTTAAAAATTTTAAGGCTAGCCACACATACACAATAAATGCACACAAAACCAATGACAGTTGTATGCAACACATTCAATCCAGAAGATAAAGATAAATTGGAATGCAAAATATTTCCAAAAGCCAATGAACTTAAAATTAAGCAAAATCTGAATATATTATTAATAATAATAGTAGTAGTAGTAAAAAGAATAATAAATGTACAATAGTCATCCCTATCAGATTTTTAAAAAGAACAAAATATAAATGTATGAAAAAGAACTGTAAGATTATCAAATTGAATAAAAGCCAAAATTCAATAGTGTTTCTAGAAGACAGAAAAGATGTAAGAAAGCAAAGACAGGATACAAAATAAAGTTACTCAAAGCAAATAATTTTTTTAATCCTGAAATTATAGAACTGTTGATAAAATGAATTATATATATATGTATGTGTTTGTGTGTGTGTGTGTGAAGAAAGCAGAAAGGAAAGAAGAACTAAAGAGCCTCTTGATGAAAGTGAAAGAGGAGAGTGAAAAAGTTGGCTTAAAACTTAACATTCAAAAATAAGATCATATTATCCACTCCCATCACTTCATGGCAAATAGATGGGGAAACAGTGGAAACAGTGGCTGAGTTTATTTTGAGGGGCTCCAAAATCACTGCAGATGGTGACTGCAGCCATGAAATTAAAAGACACTTGTTCCATGGAAAAAAAACTATGACAAACCTAGACAGCATATTCAAAAGCAGAGACATTCCTTTGCCAACAAATGTCTGTCTAGTCAAAGCAATGGTTTTACCCATAGTCATGTATGGATGTGAGAGTTGGACCATAAAGAAAGCAGAGCACTGAAGAATTGATGCTTTTGAACTGTGATGTTGGAGAAGATTTGTGAGATTCCCTTGTACTGCAAGGAGATCAAACCAGTCAATCTTAAGGAAATCAGTCCTGAGTATTCATTGGAAAGGCTGAGGCTGAAGCTCCAATACTTTGGCCACCTGATGCAAAGAACTAACTCATTTGAAAAAAACCTGATGCTGGGAAAGATTGAAGGCAGAAGGAGAAGGAGATGACAGAGGATGAGATGGTTGGATGGCATCACTGACTGGATGGACATGAGTTTGAGCAAGCTCTGAGAGCTGGTGATGGACAGGGAAGCCTGGCTGCAGTCCATGGGGTCGTAAAGAGTCAGACATGATCGAGCGACTGAACTAAACTGAAGAGCGTATTAAGAAAGTCAGTGAACAAAAANAAAAAACCCTGATGCTGGGAAAGATTGAAGGCAGAAGGAGAAGGAGATGACAGAGGATGAGATGGTTGGATGGCATCACTGACTGGATGGACATGAGTTTGAGCAAGCTCTGAGAGCTGGTGATGGACAGGGAAGCCTGGCTGCAGTCCATGGGGTCGTAAAGAGTCAGACATGATCGAGCGACTGAACTAAACTGAAGAGCGTATTAAGAAAGTCAGTGAACAAAAAGAGTTTGCTAGCAATCAAAATTATGCAAACTAAGAACAAAGTACCACAATTTATAAAATAAAACATTAAAATATTATAGCAGATAAAAGCCCAGCAAATTTAATCAGTCTGCATATATAGAGTGTATATATACCCTAATTAGAATTAACAAAAGTGTTCAGCAAGTTAAATGAACATGATGAACTGACAAAATTCAACTGCATTCCTAACACATTAGCAAGTAATAGTAAGTGTTCTTAGGTATAGGGACAAAAAATAGGAAGTACTAAGGAATAAAACTAGCAAACATATTAAGACCTTTCATGGAGAACAATGCAAAATGTAATTGAAATATTTAAAAATAAACAGAAATGAAGAGAAGCATCTCTTTTAGATGGGGAAATTTTCAGTACCATAAGAATGTCTTCTCCATAAATTCAAAGCTGTCCCATCAAAATCACTAAAAGATTATCTGTATGTACAACATGAAACTCTGATTCAGTTGTCTACACAAAAAAGTAAAGGTCCAAAATACTCAAAGTTATTCTCTAATATTAAGCAGAGATATGACCTAAAATGTACACTTTTTGATAATTACTGGGATTTCTTTGTGTACAAGTTATTTTTGTTAAAAAAAATCACCGCATATTTTAAAAGCTTATGTGTTTTCTCTCTGCAGTACAAATTGCTTACTTACCATTTAAAGAGAATTTTTTGTGGAAAAATAAGCTGCTGTTTTAAGGATGCAGTCCATTTCCAGACTCACTGGGCCCATTAAAAGATGAACAATTGCACTACCTAAGTAACAAAGGTACTAGAGAAAAATTATTCTTAAAGCTATTTGTAGAGAACTTCTCAGTCAAGGCAATTTTGAAAGAGAATAAATGAGAGAATCTGTCTAACAAAATATCAAGATTCAGTCTAAAGTTAAATAATCATGTAGTAAAAAAATAATAATAATAATCATGAAGTGGTTATAAAACTATACAATGGAATGGCCATTGAAATCAAAACTTGAATGGGCTTATCAGTATCATCTTTCTAGATTCTGTATATATGCATAAAGACACAGTATTTGTTTTCATTTTTCTCTGTATAATACTCTCTAGCTTCTTTCATCTCATTATAACTGACTGCTGTCCATAGGGTCACACAGAGTCAAACATGACTGAAGCAACTTAGCATGTGTGTATGCCTTGGAGAAGGAAATGGCAATCCACTCCAGTATTCTTGTCTGGAGAATCCCAGGGACAGAAGAGCCTGGTGGGCTGCCATCTATGGGGTCACACAGAGTCAGACATGACTGAAGCAACTTAGCAGCAGCAGCAGCAGCAGCAGAACTGACTCAAACATGTTCCTTTATATGGCTGAGAAATATTCCATTGCATATATGTACCACAGCTTCTTTAACCATTCATCTGTTGATGGGCATCTAGGTTGCTTCCACATCCTAGGTACTGTAAATAGCGCTGCAGTGAACACTGGGGTACATGTGCAGGTTCAGCTAGGAGACTTAGACACAAAGAACAGACTAGTGGACACAGGGGAAGAAGAGGGTGGGAAAATAGAGAGAGTAGCCTGGAAACATACATACTGCAATATGTAAAATAGATAGCAAGTGGGAATTTGCTGTATGATTCAGGGAGCTTAAACAACCCCTGTAACAACCTATAGTGCTCTATAACAATCTACAGGGGTGGGATGGGGTGGGAGGCAGGAGGAAGGGTCAAGAGGGAGGGGACACATGTATACCTATTGCTGATTCATGTTGATGTATGGCAGAAACCCATTCAATATTGTAAGGAAACAATTATCCATCAATTGGCAAAGGCTAATAGAGTTTTGCCAAGAGAATGCACTGGTCATAGCAAACACCCTCTTCCAAAAACGCAAGAGAAGACTCTACACATGGACATCACCAGATAGTCAAAACCGAAATCAGATTGATTATATTCTTTGTAGTCAAAGATGGAGAAGCTCTATAGACAGCAAAAACAAGACCAGGAGCTGACTGTGGCTCAGATCATGAACTCTTTATTGCCAAATTCAGACTTAAATTGAAAAAAATAGGGAAAACCACTAGACCATTCAGGTATGACCTAAATCAAATCCTTTATGATTATACAGTGGAAATGAGAAATAGATTTAAGTGTCTAGATCTGATAGATAGAATGCCTGATGAACTATGGACAGAGGCTCATGACATTGTACAGGAGACAGGGATCAAGATCGTCCCCATGGAAAAGATATGCAAAAAAGCAAAATGGCTGTCTGGGGAGGTCTTACAAATAGCTGTAAAAGAAGAAAAGTGAAAAGCAAAGGAGAAAAGGAAAGATATAAGCATCTGAATGCAGAGTTCCAAAGAATAGCAAGAAGAGATAAGAAAGCCTTCTTCAGGGATCAATGCAAAGAAATAGAGGAAAACAACAGTATGGGAAAGACTAGAGATCTCTTCAAGAAAATTAGAGATACCAAGGGAACATTTCATGCAAAGATGGGCTCAATAAAAGACAGAAAATTGGTCTGGACTAACAAAAGCAGAAGATATTAAGAAGAGGTGGCAAGAATACACAGACGAACTGTACAAAAACAATCTTCATGACCCAGATAACCACGAAGGTATGATCACTCACCTAGAGCCAGACATCCTCGAATGTGAAGTCAAATGGGCCTTAGAAAGCATCACTACAAACAAAGCTAGTGGAGGTGATGGAATTCCAGCTGAGCTATTTCAAATCCTGAAAGATGACGCTGTGAAAGTGCTGCACTCAATATGCTAGCAAATTTGGAAAACTCAGCAGTGGCCACAGGACTGGAAAAGGTCAGTTTTCATTCCAATTCCAAAGAAAGGCAATGCCAAAGAATGCTCAAACTACTGCACAATTGCACTCATCTCACACGCTAGTAAAGTAATGCTCAAAATTCTCCAAGCCAGGCTTCAGCAATACGTGAACCATGAACTTCCTGATGCTCAAGCTGGTTTTACAAAAGGCAGAGGAACTAGAGATTATGGAAAACATCCACTGGATCATGGAAAAAGCAAGAGAGTTCCCAAAAAATGTTTACTTCTGCTTTATTAACTATGCCAAAGCCTTTGATTGTGTAGATCACAATAAACTGTGGAAAATTCTTAAATAGATGGGAATACTAGACCACCTGACTAGCCTCTTGAGAAACCTACATGCAGGTCAGGAAGCAACAGTTAGAACTGGACATGAAACAACAGACTGGTTTCAAATAGGAAAAGGAGTACATCAAGGCTGTATATTGTGACCCTGCTTATTTAACTTATATGCAGAGTACATCATGAGAAACACTGGGCTGGAAGAAACACAAGCTGGAATCAAGATTGCTGGGAGAAATATCAACCTGAGATATGCAGATGACACCACCCTTATGGCAGAAAGTGAAGAGGAACTAAAAAGGCTCTTGATAAAAATGAAAGAGGAGAGTGAAAAAGTTGGCTTAACGCTCAACATTCAGAAAATGAAGATCATGTCATCTGGTCCCATCACTTTATGGGAAATAGATGGGGAAACAGTGGAAACAGTTCAGACTTCATTTTGGGGAGCTCCAGAATCACTGCAGGTGCTGATTGCAGCCATGAAATTAAAAGACATTTAATCCTTGGAAGGAAAGTTATGACCAACCTAGATAGCATATTCAAAAGCAGAGATATTACTTTGCCAACACAGGTCCATCTAGGTCCACCAAGGCTATGGTTTTTCCAGTAGTCATGTATGGATGTGAGAGTTGGAACTGTGAAGAAAGCTGAGAGCCAAAGAATTGATGCTTTTGAACTGTGGTGTTGGAGAAGACTCTTGAGAGTCCCTTGGACTGCAAGGAGATCCAACCAGTCCATTCTAAAGGAGGTCAGTCCTGAGTATTCTTTGAAGGAATGATGCTAAAGCTGAAACTCCAGTACTTTGGCCATCTCATGTAAAGAGTTGTCTCATTGGAAAAGACTCTGATGCTGGGAGGGATTGGGGGCAGGAGGAAAAGGGGACGACAGAGGATGAGATGGCTGGAATGCATCACCGACTTGATGGATGTGAGTTTGTGTGAACTCCGGGAGTTGGTGATGGACAGGCAAGTCTGGTGTGCTGCAATTCATGGGGTCACAAAGAGTCGGACATAACTGAGTGACTGAACTGAACTGAACTGAAATATAAACAAACTAAAAAAGAAGTTATAGCAATATAAACTCTAAACAGTTCCTTAATTACAAAAGGAAATTTATAAACTGGCATTGAAACCATCCTAATTATTTTCATGCACAACTGTATTATGAACTGGGTTGTATTTCTATAATATATAAATCACATAAAGAATAATGAATCACATCAATACAGCATTCTAATGCATGTATATGGAATTTAGACAGATGGTAATGATAACCCTGTATGTGAGATAGCAAAAGAGACACAGATGTATAGAACAGTCTTTTGGACTCTGTGGGAGAGGGAGAGGGTGGGATAATTTACGAGCATGGCATTGAAGCATGTATAATATCATATATGAAATGAATCACCAGTCTAGGTTCAATGCATGATACTGGATGCTTGGGGCTGCTCACTGGCAAGACCCAGAAGAATGGTCTGAGAGGGAAGAGGGAGGGTGGTTCAGGATGGGGAACATGTGTATACCTGTGGCAGATTCATGTTGATATATGGCAAAACCAATACAATATTGTAAAGTAATTAACCTCCAAAGAAAATAAATAAATTTATATAAAAAAGAATAATAGAACATATATGATATGTTTTATTATTCTTTATGCCATTTGTATATGGGGAGGGGTGGGAGGGGCGTTCAGGATGGGGAACACGTGTGTACCCACGGTGGATTCATATTGATGTATGGCAAAACCAATACAATATTGTAAAATAATTAACCTCCAATTAAAATAAACAAATTTTTAAAATAAATAAATAAATAAAAGAATAATAAAACATATATCAACTACTTCAAAAAAGGCTCAGAGTGACAAATGGAATTAAACAAAAACTTTAGAAACATATCTAAATACGGATGTTTCATAAATAAATATATATATATTGGAGTGAGAAATAGCACTGCAAATCAGGATAAAAAGATGCACTCATCAATAAATGACACTGGAAAAGCAAGTGTCCCTTATCTCACACACACACACACACACACACACACACACAAATGTTACTTCCTCATGGCAGATTTAAAATCCATTTAGGAGGAGCAATGACCTAAATATTTCAAAGTAAAAAGAAGTCTATAAACTTTCTTTTTTCTAATATTAGAGTAGGGAGTTGGAGAAGGCAATGGCACCCCACTCCAGTACTCTTGCCTAGCAAATCCCATGGACGGAGGAGCCTGGTAGGCTGCAGTCCATGGGGTCGCAAAGAGTCAGACACGACTGAGCAACTTCACTTTCACTTTTCATCTTCATGCATTGGAAAAGGAAACGGAAACCCACTCTAGTGTTCTCGCCTGGAGAATCCCAGGGATAGGGGAGCCTGGTGGGCTGCCGTCTGCGGGGTTACACAGAGTCGGACTCAACTGAAACGACTTAGCAGCAGCAGCAGCAGAGTAGGGAATAATGTGTTAGTTGAGAAATGGAAACACAAAGGAGAAGATAAAGGACTAATAAATGTATTTTTGCTATTTATACCCTCTCCATATCAAATTTCTTTTTAGTTCTTCAAATTCACACTCATATCCCAACCTCTGGAAGTGCTAATCTCATTGCCCAGAATGTCCATCTAAATCTTGTTTCCAGCCTTCATCTCAGTCAACTCCAACTCATCCTTGAGAAATTGGTCCAAAAGCCTCATTTCCTCAAGAAAGTCTTACTTGTCATCCCAATCTAAAAGTCATATAATTCTCCCTGTCACCAGGTTGTGGATTCCTAGGATCTTTCTTTCTTAATGTTCATCACTGTTCATCTTAATAATTACATGTTTAGGGGGGCGCCCAAGATGGCGGAGGAATAGGATGGGGAGACCACTTTTTCCCCCACAAATTCATCAAAAGAACATCTCAACGCTGAGTAAAATCTACAGGGCAACTTCTGAATGCGAGCAGAGGACATCAGGCATCCAGAAAAGCACCGACTGTTTTTGAAGATAATGTTCTGCTTTTCTGGAAAGCAGAGGACATCAGGCATCCAGAAAAGCAGAACATTATCGGTGCTGTGTTCACCGACTGTTTTCAACCGTTCTCTCTTTTTATTATTATGATTTTTTTTTGGTAGATGTTTTTGTTTGATTGTTTTTTCTTCTTATTTTTTTCTTCTTTTTTTTTAATTTTTAAGTCCTCTATTTCTCATTTAATTTTAATTTTTATAACCTATCACTTTTCAAAAAAAAAAGACCCTATTTTTAAAGCAAAGGCCATATATACATATATATACAATTTTTTGTTTGTTTTTTTTAGTGGCTGTTGGTGTTGGTCGTTAATAATTGCTGTGACTTTTTTTTTTCTTTTGTTCTTCTTTTCTTTAATATTGGATTTTTGAAAATCCAACCTCGACTCTAAATTTTTAATCCTTGCTTTTTGATATTTGTTGTCAATTTTTTTACATTTAAAAACCCAATCTTCATTACCCAATTTTACCTGAGAGTGAGATTACTGGCTTGACCACTCTCTCCTCTTTTGGACTCTTCTTTCTCCCCAGNTTTCTATGAACTTTGGTTTCCAAGAGAAACTCAGAATTCCCTGTCATCTCCCTTCTGCAGTGACTGGAAATTTTCTGGGAGGAAGTTGCATCATTATTCTTTTTCTAGGTCTTTCTCCTCTTTCTCTCATTTAAACCAATATTCCTGACATCCTCTCTCACACACTTAATTTTACTGAAAGCCGCAGACTTCTAGGGAGTGGGGCTTGAGATGGTTCCCCAGGGGTGGTTACTCAGGCTGGTTTTTAGTTGTGAGGTCATTTCTCTCTCTCCTTTTACCTTGTCCAAGCTCCTCCATCTTCAGTTTTCTAGCAGATGACCAGCAATTTTCAACACTTATATTTGATATCAAGCTGAGCCCCCTTTGGATTCATAAATGTAGCCTGTGATAGGAGAACAGAGGACAGGAGTGACAGATTCTGTTGCTTTTGTGCTAGAAAAACGGCTTCATGATGTTCAAATATGCAAGAATAGCAGACCCTGATGGGAAACTATCCCCACCTGATGCCACAGTAAAACTCTCCAGGGTCCCAGCTCCATAACTCTCCCACATGGCTTTGAGTTCTTTTTTTGCTCCTGGAACAAAAAGATGCATTTTAAACTTTTCTAACAAACATTTCTGCTGCTCCAAATTTCATGTCAAGGTCTTCAATACCTCCTTCTCTTAAATTTGTCTTGTCACCTTGGTCAAATCACTCTCCCACTGAGTCTAAGACCTCATCAGTAAAATGGGATAATACCAACTCCCCAGGAGTATTGTGATGTGAAAGGAGAGGGTGGGTGGAAAAGAAGCTGGCACTGAAAGTTCACTAGCTAATAGCCACCTCTGGATTATGAATAATTTACTAATGAGCTTTTCAGACAGCTGACCTCAACCAGAAATAAATTGCTTTTAATAATTTTTTGCTTGATTACAAAAACATGTACCAAATGTGGGAGGGCAAAGAACAAATAAGCAAAAAAAAAAAAAAAAATCACTAGTCACTGTGCCCAACCATACTGCAAACTCCCATGCAGTTCCCTCCCATCTCCATTTTAACAGCTGCCCAGTGTACCATTTTATGGATTCATTTCTATCTCCCATGCTAACTTGTTTGATTACTTAACAGTTGTTGACTGTTGCGAAGAATGTTATGGTAAATCCCCTTAAAGAGAAATTTCAGTGCACATCTACCATTATTTCTTTAGAAGAGATTCTTAGAAGCAGAATTTTTAAGACAAAACACAAGTATAATTATAAAGGGTCATGTTAATAGGGGTTAACTGATTCCTGAAAGAGAGTTGGGAGTTTGGCCGCTATGTGATTTACTGACCTGCATGCATGGCCTGCCTGCTGGCAACAATCTTTGGGAACATGACCGGAACTCTTTAGATTTTAGAGCATCCCTTTTTGGGATTTTAACCAAGGTTCTAACCATACACTTTCTCACTCTAGCTTTTATGCATCTCCAAGAAAACTGGTTAAGTTTTGTCTTTGAGTGTTTATTTGATTAAAATTCTAGGTTTATTGAATATGTTTTTAACCTTTGAGGGCCTCCCACCTGTAATATTCTGGCATTTTCTGAGAGAGCAGGACCTCCCACTGCTCTGTGAAGAACCACTCCATTTGCTTGACTTTGTTGCCAGGCCCCAGCTGTCAGGAGCAAAGCTACGTAGTTGTTGGGCAGACACAGGATACAAGAGCTTGAAAGCAGATTTTGTGTTCCTGTTCCCTTCCCTCCACTTCCGCTCTCCTCTGGGGTGCCAGGGTAGCCCCATTCTCTTTTTGCACAGATGAGAGGTTTACTTTTCGCCCCTCCATCTGGACTCAGGTTGGAGGGGTCTGCTCCCTGGTATCTCCCTGTGATCCATCCTTCTTGGGGAAGCACAGCCCCTCCTCTCAGAGCTGCTCCTCCCTTTCCCAACCCTTAGTCCTTCTCTGGAATACAACTCTTACCGATCTCCCTGGGCAGGGAAGCCTTATCCTGAAACTACAAGTCATGGCAATCTAAGAAAAAGGCTTTAAAAAAAGAAAAAGGCTTGAGGGTAGAGGGGATTCAGGAAGGGAAAATTGCATCCTCATCTGAGATCAGGAGTCTTGGGGCCCCTGATCAGAAGGGGCCTGTAATCACTCATAAGGCAACTGAGGCCCAGCGAGGGGTGTGGCACATCTGAGGACATGCAGTGAAGAAGTGCTGCAGCAGGACAGACAAGGGCCTCCCTGTGCCCCCTGCTCCCCAGGACCAAGGTCGCAGACTGACTCTCCATGCACATGGCAGGCGCAGCGCCATTTGAATCCCAGCCATACACCAGCTTTGTGAGGATGCCACGGATCAGACCCAGCCCTCGCCCCCCGGTGGCACAACTGACTGAGGAATAATAGTGCCAACTAAACAAGGCGTACCATTTGCACACACTTTTACCTCCATGGACTCATTTATTTCTTACAACCCAGCAGGGCAGGTTGTAAGAAACAAATATTATTGTTATTCTCCATCTTATAAGAAAACAGAGGACTGTGAAATTAAGTAAACTTGCTTGTAAACTCTCAACAACACATAATGGGCAAAACTGGAATATGAGTCTAGGCTGAATAAGCTAGATAGGAGAAAATGGTGTCTTACATTTAGGTCTTTAATCCATTTTGAGTTTATCTTTGTGTATGGTGTTAGGAAGTGTTCTAATTTCATTCTTTTACATGTTCAGTTCAGTTCAGTCCAGTTGCTCAGTCGTGTCGGACTCTTTGCGACCCCATGAATCGCAGCACGCCAGCCCTCCTTGTCCATCACCAACTCCTGGAGTTCACTCAAACTCACATCCATTGAGTCAGTGATGCCATCCAGCCATCTCATCCTCTGTTGTCCCCTTCTCCTCCTGCCCCCAATCCCTCCCAGCATCAGAGTCTTTTCCAATGAGTCAACTCTTCGCATGAGGTGGCCAAAGTACTGGAGTTTCAGCTTTAGCATCATTCCTTCCAAAGAATACCCAGGACTGATCTCCTGTAGAATGGACTGATTTAGTCCAAGGGACTCTCAAGAGTCTTCTCCAACACCACANCCCTTCTCCTCCTGCCCCCAATCCCTCCCAGCATCAGAGTCTTTTCCAATGAGTCAACTCTTTGCATGAGGTGGCCAAAGTACTGGAGTTTCAGCTTTAGCATCATTCCTTCCAAAGAATACCCAGGACTGATCTCCTGTAGAATGGACTGATTTAGTCCAAGGGACTCTCAAGAGTCTTCTCCAACACCACACTTCAAAAGCATCAATTCTTCGGCACTCAGCTTTCTTCACAGTCCAACTCTCACATCCATACATGACCACAGGAAAAACCATAGCCTTGACTAGACGGACCTTTGTTGGCAAAGTAATATCTCTGCTTTTCAATATGCTATCTAGGTTGGTCATAACTTTCCTTCCAAGGAGTAAGTGTCTTAATTTCATGGCTGCAGTCACCATCTGCAGTGATTTTGGAGCCCCAAAAATAAAGTCTGACACTGTTTCCACTGTTTCCCCATCTATTTCCCATGAAGTGATGGGACTGGATGCCATGATCTTAGTTTTCTGAATGTTGAGTCTTAAGCCAACTTTTTCACTCTCCTCTTTCACTTTCATCATGAGGCTCTTTAGTTCCTCTTCACTTTCTGCCATAAGGGTGGTGTCATCTGCATATCTGAAGTTATTGATATTTCTCCTGGCAATCTTGATTCCAGCTTGTGCTTCTTCCAGTCCAGCGTTTCTCATGATGTACTCTGCATATAAGTTAAATAAGCAGGGTGACAATATACAGCTTTGACGTACTCCTTTTCCTATTTGGCTGTCCAGTTTCCCCAGCACCATTTATTGAAGAGGCTGTCTTTGCCCCATTGTATATTCTTGCCTCCTATGGTAAGGGGACCATAGGGCACCTATAAGGTACCCATAGGTGCATGGGTTTATTTTTGGACGTTCTATCTTGTTCCATTGGTCTATGTTTCTGTTTTTGTGCCAGTACCATACTGTCTTGATGACTGTAGCTTTGTAGTATAATCTGAAGTCAGGAAGGTTGATTCTTCCAGCTCCATTCTTCTTTCTCCGGAATGCTTTGGCTATTCAGGGTCTTTTGTGTTTCCATACGAATTGTGAAATTTTTCTTCTAGTTCTGTGAAAAATGCCACTGGTAATTTGATAGGGATTACATTGAATCTGCAGATTGCATTTGGTAGTATAGTCATTTTCACAATATTGATTCCTCCAACCCAGCAACATGGAATATCTCTCCACTTGTTTATGTCATCTTTGATTTATTTCATTTGTGTCTTATAATTTTCTATGTATGGTTCTTTTGTCTCCTTAGGTAAGTTTATTCCTAGATATTTAATTCTTTTTGTTGCAATGGTGAATGGGATTGATTCCTTAATTTCTTTTTCTGATTTTTCATTGTTTGTGTATAGAAATGCAAGTGATTTCTGTGTGTTGATTTTGTATCCAGCAACTTTGCCAAATTCACTGATTAGCTCTAGTAATTTTCTGATACTCTCTTTAGGGTTTTCTATGTACAGTATCATGTCATCTGCAAACAGTGAGAGTTTACGTCTTATTTTCCAATCTAGATTCCTTTTATTTCTTTTCCTTCTCTGATTGCTGTAGCTAGGACTGCCAGGACTATGTTGAAAAATAGTGGTGAAAGTGGACACTCTTGTCTTGTGCCTGATCTTAGGGGGAATGCTTTCAGCTTTTCACCATTGAGAATAATGTTTGCTGTAGGCTTCTCATCTATGCCTTTACTATGTTGAGGTAGGTTCCTTCTATGCCCATTTTTTAAAAGTTTTAATCATAAACGGATGTTGGATTTTGTCAAAGACTTTTCCTGCATCTCTTGAGATTATCATGTGATTTTTATCTTTCAGTTTGTTAATATGGTGTTTCACATTGATTGACTTGCATATATTGAAGAATACTTGCATCCTTGGAATAAACCCAACTTGATCATGGTTTATGAGCTTTTCGATGTGTTGCTAAATTCTGTTTGCTAAAATTTTGTTGAAAATTTTTGCATCTATGAGAAAAACAGGCAGAACACTCGATGACATAAATCAAAGCAATCTGTCAAAAATAAGGTACCCATAGGTGCATGGTACCCATAGGTGACCCACCTCGTTAGAGTAACAGAAATAAAAACAAAAGTAAACAACTGGGACCTGATTAGGCTTAAAAGCTTTTGCACAGCAAAGGAAACTATAAGCAAGGTGAAAAGACAACTCTCAGAATGGGAGAGTTGTCAGAATAGCAAATGAAACAACTGACAAAGGATTAATTTCCAAAATATACAAGCAGCTCATATAACTCAATACCAGAAAAACAAGCAACCCAATCAAAAAGTGGGGAAAAGACCTAAACAGACATTTCTCCAAAGAAGACATACAGATGGCTAACAAGCAAATTAAAAGATTCTCAGCATCACTCATTATTAGAGAAATGCAAATCAAAACTACAATGAGATATCTCCTCACAGTGGTCAGAATGGCCATCCTCAAAAAGTCTACAAACAATAAATGCTGGAGAGGGTGTGGAGAAAACGGAATGTTCTTGTATGGTCAGTGGGAATGTAAATTGATACAGCCACTATGGAAGATGGTATGGAGATTCCTTTAAAAACTAGGAATAAAACCACCATATGACCCCGCAATCTCTCTCCTAGGCATGTACCCTGAGGAAACCAAAATTGAAAAAGACATATGTATCCCATTGTTCACTGCAGCGCTATTTACAATAGCTAAAACACGGAAGCAAGCTAGATATCATCGACAGATGAACGGTTATGTGATTTTTATCTTTCAGTTTGTTAATATGGTGTTTCACATTGATTGACTTGCATATATTGAAGAATACTTGCATCCTTGGAATAAACCCAACTTGATCATGGTTTATGAGCTTTTCGATGTGTTGCTAAATTCTGTTTGCTAAAATTTTGTTGAAAATTTTTGCATCTATGAGAAAAACAGGCAGAACACTCGATGACATAAATCAAAGCAATCTGTCAAAAATAAGGTACCCATAGGTGCATGGTACCCATAGGTGACCCACCTCGTTAGAGTAACAGAAATAAAAACAAAAGTAAACAACTGGGACCTGATTAGGCTTAAAAGCTTTTGCACAGCAAAGGAAACTATAAGCAAGGTGAAAAGACAACTCTCAGAATGGGAGAGTTGTCAGAATAGCAAATGAAACAACTGACAAAGGATTAATTTCCAAAATATACAAGCAGCTCATATAACTCAATACCAGAAAAACAAGCAACCCAATCAAAAAGTGGGGAAAAGACCTAAACAGACATTTCTCCAAAGAAGACATACAGATGGCTAACAAGCAAATTAAAAGATTCTCAGCATCACTCATTATTAGAGAAATGCAAATCAAAACTACAATGAGATATCTCCTCACAGTGGTCAGAATGGCCATCCTCAAAAAGTCTACAAACAATAAATGCTGGAGAGGGTGTGGAGAAAACGGAATGTTCTTGTATGGTCAGTGGGAATGTAAATTGATACAGCCACTATGGAAGATGGTATGGAGATTCCTTTAAAAACTAGGAATAAAACCACCATATGACCCCGCAATCTCTCTCCTAGGCATGTACCCTGAGGAAACCAAAATTGAAAAAGACATATGTATCCCATTGTTCACTGCAGCGCTATTTACAATAGCTAAAACACGGAAGCAAGCTAGATATCCATCGACAGATGAACGGTTAAAGAAGTTGTGCTACATACATATACACAATGGATTATTACTCAGCCATAAAAAGGAATGCATTTGAGTCAGTTCTAATGAGGTGGATGAACCTAGAACCTATTATACAGAGTGAAGTAAGTCAGAAAGAGAAAGGCAAATATCACATTCTAAAGCATATATACAGAATCTAGAAAAATAGTACTGAAGAATTTATTTACAGGGCAGCGGTGGAGAAACAGACATAGAGAATAGATCTATGGACATGGGGAGAAGGGAGGAGAGGGTGAGATGTATGGAAAGAGTAACATGGAAACTTACATTACCATATGCAAAATAGATAGCTAATGGGAATTTGCTGTATGGCTCAGGAAACTCAAACAGGGGCTCTGTATCCACCTAGAGGGGTGGATGGGGAGGGAGATGGGAGAGAGGTTCAAAAGGGAGGGGATATATGCATTCCTATAGCTGATTCGTGTTGAAGTTTGACAACAACAAAATTCTGTAATGCAATTACCCTTCAATTAAAAAATAAACTAATAATTTAAAAAAAATGTGGTGTCTGAACTGATCCAGAGTGGAAAGGGAGAAAGGACAGTAGGAAGGAAGAACCACCTGAGTCTCAGGCAGACACAGCGACCTAGAGCCAAGTCTCTGTGCCCAAGGATTCCAAAGGCATTGAGCCTACTTCTCTGACATTCCAACACCGTTTTAACCTTGGCTGGAAAGTGCAAGAGGGCCCCCTCCAGGAAGGTGACCCATTGGTGACCTTCACCTCCTGCAGTACCTGGTCTCCACCTGCCGGGTACAGAGCAGACGAGCCCTCGGCGAGTAGCCTTAGTACATACAGCCCGCCCGCCACTGGGTGGCGCTGAGGCTCCTCAAGACAGGGAACTGGGCACAATACGGAGAGCGAGCGCTGCTGGGGTTACGGGAGGGACGGTAAATAGCTCCCGCCTTCCCAGAGTCCGCGGTGAGACAGGTACAGACTAGTTATTGGTAATTAGTGGATAGCTAATTAATTGTTCTGACAAATGGTTCCAACTGAAGGGCCCAAGGGAGGAGGCGGAATTTGAGCTTTGACCTCGGCTTCTGGGACAGGCTATTCTGGGATAAGATGGCTGCGGTGGTGCTGGCTCCCGGGGCGCAGACGCGGGGTGGAGGGAGAGGGTTTTGCAGAATCCCTAGGAGCGCAGCAGGCAGGGGCTGAGGCCTCGGTCAGCAGCCCGCCCTGGGGGCGGAAGGAAGGGCGGGCCTCTGTGCACCACTCCCTACGCCCCCTCCCATCTTGGGATGCTGTTTATCTCCATGAAGCACTTAACTCAGGGACAGGGAGACGCCTCTGGTCTTAGGACAACTGGAAAATGCTGGAAGCCCCTGGCAAGGACGAAAGAACAGCTTCCTGTCCTCTTGCTTCCTGGCCTTCGTGGAGGTCGACCTTCAGTCCCAGCTGTGGTGCCACCCTGTTACAGCACCTGGGCCTAAACCCTGCAGCCCGTGGGGCTCGATGACTGCGTCTATAAAAGGGGTCTTTCATGTGCAAAAGTATGTTGAAAATGAAAAAAGTCAGAAGCCACAGAGTGGGGGAAAATCAGTCAAATAGCAACACAACAACCCGTGTGATTTCCTGCTGACCTGAAGTCTGCCCTGGTCTTCTGTTGGGAGGTGCGGCAGCTGCCCGAGGCAGACTCCCTGTGCTCACTTCAGGCCTGGCCAGGGCCCGTTCAAAACCAGAGTATGTCTTTGTCCTTGAAGAACGTTTATCTCCACCAACTCTGTAAAATTTGATAGGCTGAGCTTTGCAGCAGGGAAATAAATGGATTAATATCTGTTAGATATATTTTCATTAACTTTTAAAAGATGGAACAAAGACTTTCTGTTTTCAAATTTTCTATTCAGAAACTAACCCATCATGATGCTGAAAGCCACGTTCAAATGGCTGAACTAAAAATCAACTGCCTAAAGCGAAACTCGAGTGAAGACGACTGGCCGAGCACCTTGCAGGTGGTCGGCATCAGGGTCGGGGGCTCTTATCCCACACACCCATCACTTGAAGGGGCTGCCTGTTTTCTTCCCCCAGTCCTACCACAGGCCCGGGCAGGACAGCCTGGGTGTGGGGCTGCAGGGCAGGACTCAGTGTATCTTTTAGAGCATATATTCTGCCCCTTCATTTGTCATTTATAAGTGACTGGTGAGAGATGATAAGGGGGCTTGGAGGTGCCCAGAGTTTGCCAAGGAGAAGGCTCCTCCTCACACTCCCCTCCACCAGTTTCCAACCCCAGAGCCAGACTTGCCTACCCGAGCTGGGGAACCCAGGTCACCTTTTAGAGACCCCAGAAGAGGCCACAAGAGGCTTTGCTGCCAGCAGCACGTGCCGAGCGCTGCGCCGTCTTCTCACTCAAACAGTGTATTACAGGTTCACACAAACTGCAGTTTCCCAAAGTTGCTTTTAACTATACGTTTCACTGTAAAACAACAGAAAATTTATGTAACTATCTTAGTAATGATGAGGGGAGAGGAGGAAGATGGCCTGAGGAGAGCTGATGGGGATTAAGGGAGATAAAGCCCTCTGATCCTGACTTCTCCTCTGCTCTCGCCCTTTTGCTCCTAAGCAATTACTTTTTAAAGTTACAGATTAAACAGTCATGCAGCAAAAAGGCTAAGGAATACACTTGGCCCAGGCTTTGGGGTACCACACCCTGTAGTGAGATTATATGTAATTTCTGGTCCTGAAATTGATAAGGAGCTTCAGCTCAGACCAGACTAGATGCAAAAATGCTTCAGCACTGAAGCTGGTCTTGGAGGAAGGGTAATTGAGTTTTCTGGGGCATGATGCGACTCCCAAGCACAGATTTATTTTCTGCAACTGTGTGTTCCAGGAAATGATTTGGGGAAAACTGGGAGTTTATCTACCCCTCATCTGTTCTGTAGAATGCTTCTAATCTCTTTATGTTGTATCCTGACACCACCGAGTTCCTTGTGTAACTTGTGAAAGTGAAAATATCTCAGTCAAGTCCAATGCTTTACAATCCCATGGGAATTCTCCAGGGAATTCTCCAGAATACTGGAGTGAGTAGCCTTTCCCTTCTCCAGGGGATCTTCCCAACCCAGGGATTGAACCCAGGTCTCCTGCATTACAGACACATTCTTAACCAAATGAGTCACAAAGGAAGCCCTTGTAATTTTTAGACATGTAAATTTATGCAAATGATGCTATGTCTGATCATTCCATCAGAAAAAGCTTACTCTTGACTTTGTCAACAATATCTTGCTGATGTATTATCCTTGGAACATAAAGAACTCATATAGATTAAATAAAAAATGACTACCCCAATTGAAACAAACAGACACATTCTTAACCAAATGAGTCACAAAGGAAGCCCTTGTAATTTTTAGACATGTAAATTTATGCAAATGATGCTATGTCTGATCATTCCATCAGAAAAAGCTTACTCTTGACTTTGTCAACAATATCTTGCTGATGTATTATCCTTGGAACATAAAGAACTCATATAGATTAAATAAAAAATGACTACCCCAATTGAAACATGGGCAAAAGACATGAAAAATACACTTCACCAAAGGTTAAAATCCCCAGTGTTAGCTGACACTGGACTTCACCTATGATTAGGCATATCATTCTATACAGTCTATCAGTTGAGAAAAGTTTCAAAATCATTGAATGTGAATACTCTTTGATTAAGCGATTCCACTTCTAGAAATTTATGCTGTAGAAACTTCTGCCCAACTAAGCAGAGAGAGATGCACAAGGGTTTTCCTTGCAGTTCTATTTACTATATAGGCAAATAGGGAAAATCATTCTACATCAAGAGTAGAATGGTTCAAACAAAGGAGTGCTGCTACTGCTAAGTCGCTTCAGTCGTGTCCGACTCTGTGCGACCCCATGGACGGCAGCCCACAGGCTCCCCCGTCCCTGGGATTCTCCAGGCAAGAACACTGGAGTGGGTTGCCATTTCCTTCTCCAGGGCAGGAAAGTGAAAAGTGAAAGGGAAGTCGCTCAGTCGTGTCCGACTCTTAGCGACCCCATGGACTGCAGCCTGCCAGGCTCCTGCACCCATGGGATTTTCCAGGCAAGAGTACTGGAGTGGGTTGCCATTGCCTTCTCCGAACAAAGGAGTAGATTGGTTAAACTGTGTTATAAACACACAGTGGAACACCATGTAACTATTGAAAAGGATACGGTAGATCTGTATTTCTTAATGTATGCCACTATATCAGTATATCCTCAATATATTGTCAAGTTAAAGCAGATTAAAAATTAGTATTTTCCTGTGAATTCGTCTATGTAAAAATAGAAATCTATGTATACGTAGGAAATCTGGAAAGTTATACAGCACATTAAACTTTGCAAGTGGCTAGCTTTGGGAAGGGTTTCAAATTTCCTATTTCTAGTCTTCTGGATTAAAAAAAAATTTCATAACATTTCTCAGTATTTTATAATATTTCTTAGAAATATACTTAGTATTTCGTAGCATCAGTAAGAACAATAGAGTTTCTATCTGGGGAAAAAAGCAAATATTCCAACATTCTAATCCCTCTATTTTGTATGTTTCATGAGTTATCTGCCTGCTATGTATCGGTTTGGTATGCTTTCAAAGCCACTTGTTTATGAGTAAAGTTGTTTTAATATGCATGTTTATGGCAAATTTTTTTTTAATTGCTTTTAGAGGTAAATTGTTTCAATATAGATACGAAGTAAGTCATGTCCAGAGGTCATCATCTGGTTCCTTGTCACTGGGGAGCACTCAGTGGCTCGGCTGCTCAGAGGCCTCACTGGAGGCTCACTGATAAGAAATGTGCAGAACAGGCATACCTCAGAGATACTGCAGGCTCTGTTCCAGACCACCACAATAAAGCACGTGATACTTTTTTGTTGTTTGTTTCCCAGTACCTATGAAAGTTATGTTTACATTGTACTGTAGTCTATTGAGTGCAATGGGCTTCCCTTGTGACTCAGCTGATAAAGAATCCGTCTGCAGTGTGGGAGACCTGAGTTCAATCCCTGGGTTGGGAAGATCCCCTGGAGAAGGGAAAAGCTACCCACTCCAGTATTCTGGACTGGAGAATTCCATGGACTGTATAGTCCATAGAGTCACAAAGAGTTGGATGGGACTGAGCGACTTTCACTCTAAAAAATGTACATACTTTAAAAATACTCTATTGCTAAAAAATGCTAGTCATTATTTGACAACAAAAGGTTGCCACTAACCTTCAATTTATTTTTTAAAAATGCAAATATTTGCCAAGTGCAATAAAGTGAAATGCAATAAAACAAGGCATGCCCGTAATGCTGAGTGTCTGGGCAGGTGGCCCTTTGCTGATCTAAATAGTCTGGGAGACTATTAGACATCAGCTTCTTCTGCAAGGTAAGGGCTAGTCTTTTACTGGCAGTGGGGGAAGCCTGTCCGCAGCTCCTCCAAGGAGACCATCCCACCCATCAACAGCAGTGCCTTTCTTTACCTAGCAATGTGCTCTAGCAACAAGGAGCTTTGACTTGTGTGCTGGCGGTTGGACGATAGCTAGCAGTTGGCTAAGGCATCTGTCCCCTCCCAGCTTTTATAAAGGTACATCACAAGCTAAGTTTGGACTTTATTCCTTTCTTCTCCCCTTGCCTGGAACAGCTGTGATTAATCTATCAGTGGTTTGGAATACGTTATTTCTTTTTTAGGCTTATTAAAAAGACATGACCCTGTATACTCAGCTTTGAGCTTCCCACAGTGAAACTGTGTCAAATAAATTGGTGAGCATTAATTTTGCCAGAGTAAAGTAATATAAAGCACTGCCCCTCTCCAGGTCGGAGAGGAGGCCGATAGATTCACCTCAGTTTTACAGATGGGCACCTTGAATACCCAGGACTGTAGGGAACTTGACCAGCATCACACAGTCAGAAGTGAGTGCTCCTTTCTCTTCACCTAGATGTTTCACAAGGCACTTTTTGTTTTTCTTTTTTTATGGGAGCCAGCCCCTATGCCCTGAAGATCTTTAAGTAGTCACCTTGGTATTCTGTATTTTCCTGTAGCAGATGCAATCGATACCTTACTTTGTACACTCTTAATTTTATCATTTCATTATTTGCTGGCCTGACTTCTGAATGCTAGCACTTGTATCTAATTGCCTTCACAGAGAGTTCATCTTTCACAGTCACAGCCCTCTACTTAATCACGTGCAGGAATGGGTGTATAAACACCCCAGTTCCCTCACTCCTCAGATGGAGGCACACTGACCCAACTGTTCTACATTTGCTTCCAGAGAGTTCCTTAGCGGACTGATCTCTAGTAACTTGCTTGGTAACATATGACTTCTTCCTTGCTTACTTTCCCAAACCCTTAATGGGATTTTCAGGGAGCCTTTCTGAAATAAATTATGTTCATTTAAATCCTTATGTCAGAATCTGCTACTGGGGCTACTCAGTTTTGTTAGCAAGTAGCCAGTAGGAAATGGGAGTTAGCCAGGATGGAGGAGCCAAGAGGTTTGAGGGCAATCAGTTCAGTTCAGTCACTCAGTCATGTCTGACTCTTTGCGACCCTATGAACTGCAGCATGCCAGGCCTCCCTGTCCATCACCGCTTCCCAGAGTTTACCCAAACTCATGTCCATTGAGTCAGTGATGCCATCCAACCATCTCATCCTCTGTTGTCCCCTTCTCCTCCCACCTTCAGTCTTTCCCAGCATCAGGGTCTTTTCAAATGAGTCAGCTCTTCACATCAGGTGGCCAAAGTATTGGAGTTTCAGCTTCAACATCCGTCCTTCCAATGAATATTCAGGACTGATTTCCTTTAGGATGGACTGGTTGGATCTCCTTGCAGTCCAAGGGACCCTCAAGAGTCTTCTCCAACACCACAGTTCAAAAGCATCAATTCTTTGGTGTTCAGCTTTCTTTATAGTCCAACTCCCATCCATACATGACTACTGGAAAAACCATAGGCTTGATTAGATGGACCTTTGTTGGCAAAGTAATGTCTCTCCTAGTAATGCTGTCTAGGTTGGTCATAATTTTCCTTCCAAACAGTAAGCGTCTTTCATGGCTGCAGTCACCATCCACAGTGATTTTGGAGCCCCCCAAAATAACATCTGCCACTGTTTCCACTGTTTCCCTGTCTATTTCCCATGAAGTGATGGGACCACATGCCATGATCTTCGTTTTCTGAATGTTGAGCTTTAAGCCAAAATTTTCACTCTCCTCTTTCACTTCATCAAGAAGCTCTTTAGTTCTTCTTCACTTTCTGCCATAAGGGTGGTGTCATCTGCATATCTGAGGTGATTGACATTTCTCCCAACAATCTTGATTCCAGCTTGTGCTTCTTCCAGCCCAGCGTTTTTCATGAGGTACTCGCATATAAGTTAAATAAGCAGGGTGACAATATACAGCCTGATGTAATCCTTTTCCTATTTGGAACCAGTCTGTTGTTCCATGTCCAGTTCTAACTGTTGCTTGAGGACAATAATCACATCTTAATGTCAAGTTAGGAATAACCCAAACAAAAGGAGAATACCAAAATCCCCCCACAATTCCAGTGAGCTAGGACAGGGTTTGGCAAGCTTTTTCTGCAAAGTAGGTAAGTATTTTCATCTTTTTGGACCGTATGGTCTCTGTTGCAGTTGCCTAGTGCTGTCATTGTGACATGCAAGCAGTCACAGATAATGTGGCAAGGAACCGGTGTGGCTGTATTCCAGCAACACTTTATTTGTAAAAAGGTAGCAGGCCAGCTTTGACCACAGACTGGGTTTCCTGACCTTTGCTCAGGACAGCAAAGAGAGGCTAGGCAGTTAGCTAGCCAGAATGGGGTGCTGGGTGGGAGGTGAGGCCCGTTGCTGCCGTAGACTCTGTGAATCCAGCAGCAGGACTCTCTGCCTGAGACTCCTATGGCTGTGCTGCCAAGTCAGGAAAGCCTCTGATAGCTCTGCCAACCGTGGGGCACTCGGTATCTTAGCTTTCAAGCTCAGGATAAGTTTTCTACTTCAGTTTTATGCTAATAGGTCACTTTTCCTAATGGGAAGAGGTCTGCCCACTAGTGAAAAAAAAAATCTAGCCCCTGGAAAGAAAAGCACCTTAATATTTTAAAAGGCGTATAAAATGGTATATTCAACTGATGTTTCAAATAAGACAGGTAATACCAAACTTGATTATAAATAATTTTTGGAGCAATAAATGGAGTTTTCTGTTGTAAACTGAAGATGTAATATTGATAAATGAATGCAAGGGAGACTTTGTTTATCGTAGTGAGAAGTACAGAACCAAGTTCATCAAAAGGAAGCTGATCCAAAGACGAGTAACAGCATTAATAAGAAAATGGTTCTAAATATTGTCATACAGGTCTCCTGATCTGGTGAATTGCATTCTGGAAAATTTACAATAAACTCACACAACTAGTTTGTTACTCTTTCCAGGTTCCAAAGAAGATTTCTCTGTAGTGAACTTCATGCAGACCCAAGGTCATGTTGTAGACCACGTTTTTGGAGAGGCTGGTTTGTGAACTGACCCCAAAAGGCAGTGAATCCCAGAATGAAGAAGAGACAGTGACAGGCTAACTTTATTTGCTCTTTTGATGGTGGTTACTCTGCTGGTGTGTCAGAAAGTGCAGAAGACAGAGGGTGTGGTAGAAATATATTTTAAAATATTAATTTGTGTGCTTTTCCCTTTTCACTTCCTAGTACCTTGGGCCCTTCCCCAATCCTGGGGAATCACCATCCAATCCCGTGGCCAATCATCCAGGCCCATCTCCCAATCCTGGATCAAGACAGGTCAGTTACTTCAATTGGTATAGATGTCAAAGAACTCTTTGAATTCTAAAATAGGCTTTTAAAATTTGTGACAAAGATTCCACTTTGATAGAAAGGGTTTTAGATTTCCAAAGCTTTCTGTTGCCTTGGATATCAAAAATAAAGCCTAAAAGAACTCAGGATATCTAACTTATGTCATAAAATAACTGTTTGGGGGAATTATGTGTAAAATACCAAATTAATCCCACCTCAGATATGCAGATGACACCACCCTTATGGCAGAAAGTGAGGAGGAGCTAAAAAGCCTCTTGTTGAAAGTGAAAGAGGAGAGTGGAAAAGTTGGCTTAAAGCTCAACATTCAGAAAATGAAGATCATGGCATCTGGCCCCATCACTTCATGGGAAATAGATGGGGAAGCAGTGGAAACAGTGTCAGACTTTGTTTTTTGGGGCTCCAAAATCACTGCAGATGGTGACTGCAGCCATGAAATTAAAAGGCGCTTACTCCTTGGAAGAAAAGTTATGACCAACCTAGATAGTATATTCAAAAGCAGAGACATTACTTTGCCGACTAAAGTCCATCTAGTCAAGGCTATGGTTTTTCCTGTGGTCATGTATGGATGTGAGAGTTGGACTGTGAAGAAGGCTGAGCGCCGAGAATTGATGCTTTTGAAGTGTGGTGTTGGAGAAGACTCTTGAGAGTCCCTTGGACTGCAAGGAGATCCAACCAGTCCATTCTGAAGGAGATCAACCCTGGGATTTCTTTGGAAGGAATGATGCTAAAACTGAAGCTCCAGTACTTTGGGCACCTTATGCGAAGAGTTGACTCATTGGAAAAGACCCTGATGCTGGGAGGGATTGGGGGCAGGAGGAGAAAGGGACGACCGAGGATGAGATGGCTGGATGGCATCACAGACTCAATGGACGTGAGTCTGAGTGAACTCCGGGAGTTGGTGATGGACAGGGAGGCCTGGCGTGCTGCGATTCATGGGGTCGCAAAGAGTCGGACACGACTGCGCGACTGAACTGAACTGAACTGAATCCCACCTCACACATTTGAGATAAAGTTCCAGTTCCCTGGGGACAAGCAGGACAAATATTACCTGGCAAAGAGATTAGAAGGGTTCAAGTCAAGATTACATGGACATGAATTGCATGGAAAACAAGATTAGAATCAGCATGAAGAAATGGCCTAGAACGCCCTCCTAAACTTGGAGTGAAGACATCTCTTTTAATGTTAAAGTTCTTTGAAATCCAGAAGTTGCAGACTACATATTCAGTAAACTTGATTACATAAAATCTAGACATTCCTGTGTGGAAAAAAGTTAAGAACAAAACAAAATCTCTAGAAACAAATTGTCAAAGCAAATGACAGACTTCTACTTCAAGCTGTCATGGAATAAAAAGGACCAGATTTAGCATTCTACCAAAAGACAGATAAGCAAAACACCGGACAGAATATATGAGGCTGATCTCAGACCTCAAATCACAGGCAACACACAATTGTGACACCTGCGAGAAGGGAGACAAATGAGCTGAGCCCTGTGATCACCGCGGCTTTCTGCCTGGAGGTGCATTTCAAACTATGGAGTAAGGAAGAGGAATCCAAACATAGCCTGGCAATCTTGTTTAGATGAAAAATCAGAGTTCAGGATATCTGAGGTGGCTAGGATCTGCAGGCAGACTTCAGAGAGTGGATTTTGCAAGAAAAGAATTCCAGAAATCTCCAGGTACCTCCGTGAATCTCTGCTAAGTACTAGCATGTGAATAAATGGGATGAAACTTCAAGAGGATGAATAAACATCAGCCAGAAATTCATGAGCTGAATGGTTCCCCAAACTCACAGAAACACTGGAAAACACTTGAGTTCTGATCAGCCAGAACAGAGAGGTCTAATTGATCCCTCGGTGTCCTAAGTGGGCCATGCCTTGGTAAAAACACTAAACTTTCCCTAAAATATAAGCCTCCCTAAATCTACTGTGTTGTTCAGTCGCTCAGTCGTGTCTGACTCTTTGCAACCCCATGGACTGCAGCACGCCAGGCTTGCCTGTCCCTCAGAAACTCCTGGAGCTCCCTCAAACTCATGTCTATTGAGTCAGTGATGTCATCCAACCATCTCATCCTCTGTCATCCCCTTCTCCTCCTGCCTTCAGTCTTTCCCAGCATCAGTGTCTTTTCCATTGAGTCAGCTCTTCGTACCAGGTGGCCAAAATATTCGAGCTTCAGCATCAGTCAATTTTGAGGATTAATTTCCTTTAGAATTGACTGGATGTCCTTGCAGTCCAAGGGACTCTCAAGAGTCTTCTCCAAAACCACAGTTCAGAAGCATCAATTCTTTGGCACTCAACCTTCTTTATGGTCCAACTCTCACATCCATACATGACTACTGGGAAAATCATAGCTTTGACTATATGGACCTTCATTGGCAAAATAACATCTCTGCTTTTTAATACTCTGTCTAGGTGTGTCATAGCTCTTCTTCTAAGGAGCAAGTGTCTTTTAATTTTATGGCTGCAGTTACCATCTGCAGTGATTTTCGAGCCCAAGAAAATAAAGTCTGTCACTGTTTCCATTGTTTCCCTGTATATTCATGATGAAAAGATGGGACTGGATGCCATGATCTTTGTATTTTGAAAGTTGAGTTTTAAGCCAGCTTTTTCATTCTCCTCTTTCACTTTCATCAAGAGGCTATTTAGTTCCCTTCACTTTCTGCCATAAGGGTAATGTCATCTGCATATCTGAGGTTATCGATATTTCTCCTGGCAATCTTCATTCCAGCTTGTGCTTCATCCAGCCTGGCATTTCACATATAAGTTAAATAAGCAGAGTGACAATATGCAGCCTTGACATACTCCTTTCCCAATTTTGAACTAATCTGTTGTTCCATGTCTGATTCTAACTGTTGCTACTTGACCTGCATAGAGATTTCTCAGGAGGCAGGTCAGGTGGTCTGGTATTCCCATCTCTTTCAGAATTCTGCACAGTTTGTTGTGATCCAAACAGTCAAAGGCTTTCGTGTAGTCAATGAAGCAGAAGTAGATGTTTTTCTGGAATTCTCTTGCTTTTTCTATGATCCTATGGATATTGAAATTTGATCTCATGGGTTCCTCTGCCTTTTCTAAATCCAACTTGAACATTTGGAAGCTCTCAGTTCACATACTGTTGAAGCTTAGCTGGGAGAATTTGGAGCATTACTTTGTTAATATATGAAATTAGTGCAATTGTATGGTAGTTTGAGCATTCTTTGGCATTGCCTTTCTTTGGGATTGGAATGAAAACTGACCTTTCCCAGTCCTGTGGTCACTGCTGTTTTCCAAATTTGCTGGCATATTGAGTGCAGCACTTTCACAGAATCAGCTTTTAGGATTTGAAATAGCTCAACTGGAATTCCATCACCTCCACTAGCTTTGTTCGTAGTGGTGCTTCCTAAGGTCCACTTGACTTTGCATTCCAGTTTGTCTGGCTCTAGGTGAGTGATCACACCATCGTGATTATCTGGGTCATGAAGATCTTTTTTGTATAGTTCTTCTGTGTATTCTTGCCACCTCTTCTTAATATCTTTTGCTTCTGTTAGGTCCATACTATTTCTGTCATTAATTGTGCCCATCTTTGCAAGAAATGTTCCCTTGGAATACCTAATTTTCTTGAAGAGATCTCTAGTCTTTCCCATTCTATTATTTTCCTCTATTTCTTTGCATTGATTACTTAGGAAGGCTTTCTTACTCTTCTTGCTATTCTTTGGAACTCTGCATTCAGATATAAGTGTATCAAAGCAACATGTTGTACACCTTAAACTTAGACAATGTTATATGTCAATTATGTCATAATACAGCTTGGGGGAAGAAAAGAAAATAGGAAAAGAAGAGCAGACAATCCCAGGGTAAGCAGAAGGGAAGATATAGATCAAAGAAGAAACTAATGAGATAGAGAATTTTTATAGGGACAACAAAACCAAAACTTTTTCCTTTGAAAAGATTATCAAAATTGACAAATCTTTAGGTAGAATGAACAAGAAATTGAGAAGACTTGAATTAATAAAATCAGGAATGAAGGAAGAGACATCACAACTAACCTTACAAAAATAAAAAGTATTTTAGGGGAATACTATAAACACTAGTGAAGTCACTCAGTCGTGCCCGACTCTTTGCGACCCCATGGACAGTAGCCTGCACCAAGCTCCTCCGTCCATGGGATTTTCCAGGCAACAGTACTGGAGTGGGTTGCCATTTCCTTCTCCAGGGAATTTTCCTGACCCAGGGATAGAACCAGGTCTCCCTCATTGTAGATAGACGCTTTACCGTCTGAGCCACCAGGGAAGCCTCAAACACTAGTACACTTTTTTTTTGCCTGCACCATGCAGCTTGCAGGATCTTGGTCCTGTCAACCAGGGATTGAACCCAGTCTCTCAAAAGTGAAAGCTCAGAGTCCTAGCCACAGGACAGCCAGGGAATTCCCTAATATATCATATTTAATAGAATAAAGAACAAAAATACGTGTTCACCTGAATAGATGTGGAAAAGCAGTTGAGAAGATTGAACAACCCTTCATGACAAAAGCACTCAACAAATTAGGAATGGAAGGAAGTTTCCTCGGGCTATAAATGGCTTTTTTGAAAACCCCACAGGTAACAAACATACTTAATGGTGAAAGACTGTTTTCCCTCCAAGATCATAAATAAGATCGTTCTCTCTCCCCACTTATATTCAATATTATATGGTAGATTCTGGGTTTCCCTGGTGGTTCATGATAAAGAATCCACCTGCTAATGCAGGAGAGCTGGATTCGATTCCTGGGTGGGGAGATCCCATAGAGAAGAAAATGGCAACCCACTCTAGTTCTCGCCTGGGAAATCCTATGGACAGAGGAGCCTGGCAGGTTACAGTCCATGGGTCCTAAAGAGTTGGACGTGACTTAATGACTAAACAGTAGCAACAACATTAAAGGCTGAAGGTTCTAGCCAGCATAGTTAGGTAACATAAAGAAATTCAGATTGCAAAAGAGGTAATTGAGCTATCTTTTTATGTAGTTGACATGATATTTTATATAGAAAGTCTTAGAAATTGCACTAAAAAACTGGTAACTAGTAAAGTTCAGCAAAGTTGCATGTTATAAGCTCAATATGCAAAAATCAGTTTTATTTCTATATACTACTAATGAATAATCTGAAAGTGAAATTAAAATGATCCCATTTACAATATCAGCAATAAGAATGAACTATTTAGAATAAATTTCACAGAAGAAATGTAGGGTTTGTACACGGAGAATTGCAAAATCATTGTTTAAGGTAATTATGAAGATCTGAATAGATGGAAAGACATTCCACTCTCATGGCTTGGAAGACAGTATTAAGATGTCAGTACTGTCCAAATTATTCTAAAGATTCAGTACAATCTCTAGCAAAGTCTCACTTTTTTTTTGCAGTAATTTAGAAGATGATTCTAAAATTCATATGGAAATGAATGAGACTCAGAATAGCCAAAAATAATCTTTAAAAAAAGAGAACAAATTTGGCAGACTTATACTTCTCAATTTTAAAATTCACCATAAAGCTATAGTGTAGTGCTGGCTTAAGTATAGCTAGATCATAAGGTAGAATTGAGAGTCCAAGAATAATAAGCCTTTACATTTATGGTCAATTGATTTAGACAAGATGCCAAGACAGTTCAAAGGGAAAAAATAGTATTTTCAACAAATGGTGCCGGGACAACTGGATATCAACATGCAAGTGAACCAGCTCACATCATATGGAAAGAAACTAACGCAAAAGGATCACATACCTAACTGTTGGTGCTAAAACTATAAACATTTAGAAGAAAACACTGAACAAAAATATCTTCATGACCTTAAGCTGGTATAACCCCCAAAACACAAGAAAACAAAGTGGGGATAGGTAAATTAGACATCATTAAAAACACTGGAGTTTCAAAGAACACCATCAGGAATGTGAAGACAACCATAGAATGGGAGTAGATGATTGTAAATTATATGTCTGATAAAGGACTGATTATATCCAGAACTCTTCAGTTCAGTTTAGTCGCTCAGTTGTGTCCAACTCTTTGCGACCCCATGAATCGCAGCACGCCAGGCCTCCCTGTCCATCACCAACTCCCGGAGTTCACTCAGATTCATGTCCATTGAGTCAGTGATGCCATCCAGCCATCTGATCCTCTCTCGTGCCCTTCTCCTCCTGCCCCCAATCCCTCCCAGCATCAGAGTCTTTTCCAATGAGTCAACTCTTCTCATGAGGTGGCCAAAGTACTGAAGTTTCTTACAACCTAACAATTTAAAAAATCCAATTTAAAATTGGGCAAAATACTGGAATACACATTTCTCCAAAAAACAAATATACAAAGGACCAATAAGCAAAGATGCTCAACATCATTAGCCAGTAGGGAAATGCAAATCAAAGCCACGATAAATTACCACTTCGTATCTATTATAATGGCTTTAATTTTTTTTTTTTTTTAATCAGAGGATTTCCCTGGTGGTCCAGGGAAGGCTCCATGCTTCCAGTGCAGGGAGTGCAGTTTCAATCCCTCGTCAGGGAACTAAGATCCCACGTGCCACACAGTAGAGCCAATGAAGTTTTAAAAAAATTAAAAATGGAAAATGACAAATGTTAGCAAGAGTGTGGAGAACCCTCATACATTACTGATAGGAAGGTAAATGGTGCAGCCACTGTGAAAAATAGCTTGGCAATTCATATAAAAGGTAAACACAGAGTTATCATTTGACCTGGCATTTCTACTCCTAAGTGTATACCCAAAAGAACTGAAAGCATGTTCATAAAAAACTTGAACACGACTGTTCAAACACCTCAAATGTCCACCAGCTGATGAATGGATAAGCAACATGTTGTATATACCCACAATGCACTTTTACTTTTGGCCGTTGTCCAGCAGCTTGCGGGATCTCAGTTCCGTAGCCAGGAATAAACCCGGGCCTAGCAGTGAAAGCTGGAATCCTAACAACTAGGCCATGAGGGAACTCCTCCTACAACAGATTATTCAGGAATAAAAAGAAGTGATGTACTGATACAAGTTACAACATGAATAAACATCAAAAACATTACGCTAGGTTTTAAAAGCCAATTGCAAAAAGCCATAAATTGTATGATTCCATTTATATGACTTTTCTGGAACAGGCAAATCCAAAGTAGGTTAGTGATGGCAGGACCTGAGGAGGGGGGAATTGGGAGTAACTGGTAGTTACTGCTAGTAATTACATATAGAGCTTTTTTTTTTTTTAAAGATAACCCAATTTTTTAAGCCAAAGATTTAAACAAGTACTTCATAAAAAGGAGATACCAAATGGGCAAAAAACAAACAAAAGTTTTCTGCATCATTGCTTGTCAAGAAAATGCTAATTAAACCTACAATGAGATAGTACTATACCCCTACTGTTGCTAATATATAAAAGACTAGCAACACCCAGTACTGGGGCTTCCCTGGGTGGCTCAGTGGTAAAGAATCCACCTGCAGTGCAGAAGATGTGGGTTCGATCCCTGGGTCAGGAGCATCTCCTGGAAGAAGGCATAGCAACTCAGTCCAGTATTCTTGCCTAGAGAACCCCATGGACAGAGGAGCCTGGCAAGCTGCAGTCCACAGGGCTGCAGAGAGTCAGACACAACTGAAGCCACGGAGCACGCGTGCACAAAGTACTGGCAGGGATATAGAGCAATTGGAACTCTCACTGCTGGTAGGAAAGTGAATCAATGCAACTGCTCTGGGCTTCCCTGGTCAACCAGTTGGTAAGGAATCTGTCTGCAACGCAGGAGACCTAGGTTCAGTCCCTGGGCTGGGAAGGGAATGCTACCCACTCCGGTAATCTTGCCTGGAGACTCCATGGACAGTGGAACCATGGCAGACTACAGTCCATGGGATCACAAAGAGTCGAGTATGACTGAGCAACTAGCAATGCAACACACACACTTTCGAGAAATGTGCTCAGTGTCTGCTAAAGATAACATATATCTTCCCTCTGACCCCATATGAAGTTTATTTTGAGGGATGATTAGAATGTTCAAAAATTTTATAGTATACTCTTTGAGTATAGTAAAATTATTGAATTGTGCATTTTAAAACTGACATTTATGATATGTGACATATCTTGATAAAGCTATAATTACAAAATGGCTCATAGACTAAATGAAGAAGCTAAAATTATAAAACATTTGGAGGTAAACATAAGAGAAAACCTTTGCAACCTTGGGGTAGACAAACACAGTTTAGATAGGACACAAAAAGCACAAATCATAAAGGAAAAAATGATTAAGTAAATTTCAAAAAACTGTAAAACTGCTGTTTGAAAGACATCATTAAGAAAATAGAAAAACAAGTCACAGACACAGACCTGGGAAAATATCTGTAATACACAAAGCTGACCAAGGACTTGTTTTCAACATATATAAATAACTCTTTTCATTAAGGAAAAAGAGAAAAGCCTGGTGAAATATGGACAAAAACCTCACCAAAGAAGACATGAACAATCAGGAAACACAGGAAAAGATGCTCATCATCTATAATCGTCAGAGAAATACAAAGTAAAACAATGATCAGTTACCACTACATATCCAGTAGGTCAGCTAGAACCACAAAGACTGCTAAGTATTTATATGGTTATAAAGATAAACTAGAACTCTCATCTGTTTCTGGTAGGAGTATGAAATGCTAAAACCAATAGGAAAACATTTTGGCAGTTTTTTAAAAAATATAAAATGAAACATATTCTTACCATAAGATACAGCAATTGTACTCCGAAGAGAAAAAATATATATATTTACACAAAGGCTTATACATGAATGTTCATGTTATGAAAGTAAAAGTGTTAGTCCTTAGTCGTTTTCAACTCTTGGTGACCCCTTGGACTGTAGCCTGCCAGGCTCCTCTATCCATGGGATTCTCCAGGCAAGAATACTGGATTGGATTGCCATTTCCTCCTCCAGCGGATCTTCCAGACCCAGAGATCGAACCTGGGTCTCCTGCATTGCAGGCAGATTCTTTACCCTCTAAGCCTCCAGGGAAGCCATTCATGTTATTCTTTTTCATAATCGTCAGAATATGGAAACAATGTAAATATCCATCAACAGGTAAATGGATAAATATGATTGTGTATCCATACAGTGGTATATTATGCAGGAAAAGGGAGAAAAAAGAACACAAATGAACTATTGATTCGCAATATGGTTAAGTATCAGAAACAATCTGCTAAGCAAACGCAGCCAGACAAAAAGGTACATACGGTGCATTCTATTTATATAAAATTTAAGAAAAACAAATTTATAGCTAGAGGAAGAAGAGATGGGATTTCTTGGATCTGAGAGTAGTGGCTGGAGATCTGGGGATGGACAAGGGGAATGTTTACGTCTGATAAAATTTTTCTGTATCTTGATTGCAGTACTGGTTACATGTTGTGTGTATGTTTTTCTAAACTCATCAGATTGTACTCAAAATAGGAACATTTTATTGTATGTAAATTATATGTCAGTTGAGCTTATTTGGGAGTTTTAAAAACATTTGCAATTCAGGGAATTTCCTGGCAGTCCGGTGGTTAGGTAGGACTCGGCACTTTCACTGCTGGGGGCCCAGGTTTGCTCCCTGACTGGGGAACTAAGAGCTAATATCCCACAAGCCTCGAGGTACAGCAAATTCAGACCACAAGGCCAATCTCTCATTAATTAATAATAAGGAACTTCTGAAAATTAAGAAGTCAAGGACCAACAATTTATGCAGAAAATTTCTGCAGAAAAATGTTGAAAGGCATGCATATAACTTTCAGAAAAACAATCAAATTGCCCTTAAACATATGAAAAAATGTTCAACTTCACTTATAAAAAGAGAATGCAAACCTAACCAACTGAGGTTGCATTTCTCACCTATCAGATTGGCAAAAATTCAAAAGACTGATAACATACTTGCTGAGACCGTGGGAAAGCAGTTGTGTAGGAGAGTCACATATATATGCAGCTCAAGCATAGCTGGTTCAGATGCAAAATGGCACCTTTCCCAAAGAAGGGAATTTGGCAATATCTGCCAAATTATAAACGCCCATACATTTTGACGCAGCAGTCTCACTTTTGAGACTGTATCTGACAGATATTTCTACATACAGACAAAATGCTCTGTTCAGTTCAGTTGCTCAGTTGTGTCCAACTCTTTGCAACCCATGGACTGCAGCACACCAGGCTTCCCTGTCCATCACCAACTCCCGGAGCTTGCTCAAACTCATGTCCATTGAGTCAGTAATGCCATCCAACCATCTCATCCTCTGTTTTCCCCTTCTCCTCCTGCCTTCAATCTTATCTAGCATTAGCATCTTTTCTAATGAATCAGTTCTTCACATTAGGTAGCCAGAGTATTGGAGCTTCAGCTTCCAACGAACATCAGGACTGATTTCCTTTAGGACTGACTGGTTTGATCTTGTAGTCCAAGGGACTCTCAAGAGTCTTCTCCAACACCACAGTTCAAAAGCATCCATACATGACTACTAGAAAAACCAAAGCTTTGACTAGACAGACTTTTGTTGGCAAAATAATGTTTCTGCTTTTTAGTATGCTGTCTAGGTTGGTCATGGCTTTTCTTCCAAGGAGCAAGCGTCTTTTAATTTCATTAAGATTCATTAAAATTTCGTTAAAATTAAAAATTAAAATGCTGTGTTTACAATTTTATTTACTATAAGATGGTTTTTAACAGTAAATATTGAAAACTCCTATGTCCATTTGTGGGTTCTTAATTAAATAAACCATAGTTCATCCATATAGTGGCAGGTATTTTGAAAAAAGATTAAGAAACCTTTTTATATATTGATATGGAAATTTCTCTAGAAAATATTTTTAAATGAAAAGGTAGGGCACAAAACACTGCCCTCAACATACTACTGTTTTTGTAAGAAGGAGGTAAAAAATATATAAAATAAACTGCTTTATTGAGGTGTGATTGACATACAAAAAGCTGTACATATTCAATAAACCAACTTCATGAGTAGTAGACACATCTATATTTTCTTTTATTGGCAATAAATAAAATTGGAAAATCCACAATACTGGAAAAATCCACAATAAATGAATAAACATGGTTCTCTCCAGAGAGCAGATAGGGAGGTAATGGGCAGATGGGGATATGAGTGCAAGTAACACTTCTAAGCATGGATATTTTTATACTCTTTATATTTGAACCAGGAAAATGTATTACCTATATTTTTTAAAATTTGAGACAAACCCAACAAAAAGATATCATCAAATCTAATAAAAATGTAATAAAATGATTTCACATATCATATATACGCACACACACAAGCCCCATCTGCATCCTAACAAATGTCATTCATTGCCAGCATCAGAGATCAATTTTCACTTGATTTATTTTTTTTCTGACCATGTCATGTGGCTTGTGGGGTCTTAGTTCCCCAGCCAAGGATCCAACCAGGCCCTTGGCAGTAAAAGTGCAAAATCTTAACCACTGAACTGCTAGGGAAT
The DNA here is from genome assembly GCA_006408695.1 of Aepyceros melampus. Taxonomy (NCBI): domain Eukaryota; kingdom Metazoa; phylum Chordata; class Mammalia; order Artiodactyla; family Bovidae; genus Aepyceros; species Aepyceros melampus. The sequence goes on from SJXQ01007064.1 coordinate 517,816, forward strand.
TCTCCATTTTTCTTTGAATCTTCCCTATTACCATTACTCCCTACATTACAGAGTAATGTAGAACGTATGAACTCGTGGTTGTTATTAAAAATTATACACGCTCCAACTGCAACTAAGTGACAGTTCGCTTTCACAAATTCTCTATCCTAATCCCACTCTCAAGCTTTTACCTCTAATGATAACTGGCTGAAACCGTCAGCTGTGTGAACCTGCCAACGCTTCCCTCCCAACTTAGGGCAGGATCCTAAGTTCTGGGCAGTAATTGGCGCAGTGACACAGGAGGCCAGAAGAATCTAGCTGAAGATGGGTAGAATGTCGCTTTGACTTTTTTTTAAAGGTGCCAAGCATGAACATATCTATGTCTGTCAGTCAGAGGCAGAGACCATTGTTTTCCACAGTGAAAGTCATAGAGGCCGGACACCCACTTTCCAGTTTCCTTTGCAAGCAGAGCATATGCACATGCATATACAACACAGGCTTAGTCAGTCAGCTGCATCCTCCCTAGAACCTGCAGTGAGAGCCAGTGGCGTGGAGAACCCTCCCTTCGGATCATCAGCTGCAACAAGGATGCCACCCAGGTCCTGGGGCAGTGCAGGCATCCCGGAAGCAGTGGAAGTAGAGAGTCCAGGGCTGACGGTGGGTCCCTTGGTGATGTCCCAGATTCCATGTGGACAGACCAAGTGGATGCTGCAGTGGCCTCCTTTTATATCACTGGTTTCATTTTTCAGCATAATATTTGCTGTGGCTCTGGCTGCATAATTTCCCCTGGACCTATTTGCCCAGGCCTCCATCTCCAAGTCTCACCATATTCACTCTGTACTTTCCATTTTCCTGAAGTCTTCCAGAATTGGCTTCGGTTGCTTGCAACTAATAATCCTGATTCAGACATCTGGATTTTACCAGGGAATAAACATTTTATCAGGAATTTTATCTATCTAGAGAACCTAGATAGAAATCAGAGCAAATAAGGGAACCCACAACCTCGCAGGGCCCTCCAAGCCTGCGCTGCTGGTGGAAAAGAAAAAGAGGCTACAGAGGTCCCATAAATCGTAAAACTGTGTGTGTGTGTGTGTCTCACAGAACAGGAGTAGGAGTCAGAGTCAGACGTGAGAACGTAAGAGGCTTTCCTAAGAAGAGGCTGCTGGACCAGGATCCTGGCCTGTGTTGGGAGGGAAGCGTTGGCAGGCTCACACAGGTGACAGTTTCAGCCAGTTATCATTAGGAGTAAAAGCTTGAGAGTGGGATTAGGATAGAGAATCTGTGAAACTGAACTGTCGAATTGTTGCAGTTAGAGTGTGTGTAATTTTTAATAACAACCATGAGTTCATATGTTCCTTTTGAAATTTAAAAGACAGATGGGCAAAAGGGATTCAGCCATGAAGGTTTGTGTGACTGCTCCTCTGTATATATCCAATAACACTTCCATTAGATCTGATTCATTTATTCAGTAATACATATTCACTAAGCAGATAAAAAGGTACATTAAACATGTGCATCTAATTTCATTACTCTGGAAACTTTGATAAAACTACAATAATGGAATTTATAATTACTCTTCATTTGGATTTATGTATTTTTTTATTGTGGTAAAATATACATAATATACATTTTATAATTTTAACCATTTTTAAGCATACAATTCAGAGGCATTAAGCACATTTCCAGTGTAGTTCAGCTGTCCTCAGTATCCAGTTCATCATTCCAAATGAAAATTCACATCCATTACACAGTAACTCCATGCTCTTTCCTCCATCCAGCCCTGGTGTTTCTGTTCTGTTTTCCATCTCTGTGAATTTTCCTATTCTTTGTACCTCGTAAAATGGCATCGCACAGTATTTGTCCTTTTATGTCTGGCTCGTTTCACTTAGCATAATGTTTCCAGGGTCCAACCACGCTGTAATGTGTCCATTGCCTTCCTTTTTAAGACCAAGTAATATTCCTTTGTGATGGACAGGGAGGCCTGGCATGCTGCGATTCATGGGGTTGCAAAGAGTCGGACACGACTGAGCGACTGAACTGAACTGAACTGAGACATACCACCTTTTGTTTACTCATTCGTCATTCACTGGTGGACACCTAGATGTTTCCATCTTTTGGCTGTTGTGAATAATGCTGCGGTGAGCATTAGTGTACAGATATGTGTTCAAGTTCCTGCCTTCAGTTCTCTCAGTTCTTTTTGCATATGCCCTGAAGTGGCATGTCTGGATCATATGCTAATTCTATATTTCACTTTTTGAGGAACTGCCAAGCTATTTTCCATAGCGATAGCATTGTTTTATATTCCTACCAGCAATGTACGAGGGTTCCAAGTTCTTCACATCCTTGCCAACTCTTATTTTTCATAAAAAAAAAATAGCCATCCCCAAGTGATATGTCAGCATTGTGTATTGTTTTTCAATGCATAACCTCACAAAGGCAGGGATGTATACCCAGTCCTGTCTGACAGATATTTCCAGTCCACATCATGGCCGTCTGAGGCCCAAGCACATTTGTGTTAACAAAGCAGAAGCTTTCCCAACATTGTAGGACTTAGCTTAAACACGCAATGTTTGGCGTTTTGTATCCCATCTTTAAGCCTACACCTTGAAATCTTGTTTCAAGAGTTGTGGGAAAAATAAGCCTCAAGAAGGACTAACTGTGATGTATAAAAATGTCCGTGATAGCATTCTTTTATTTAAAAAAAAGAAAAAACCAGAATAACATAAAGGCACAACAGGTGTATGTCATATAAACTACAGCGTTTCTTTTCAATTAGGTATTATGCGGTGATTAAAGAATGGTAACTATGGAGTCTTTGTTGAACCATTGCACCACTGAAAAACACTTAAGTGGAGAAAATGGTCTATGCTGCTGCTGCTGCTGCTAAGTCGCTTCAGTCGTGTCTGACTCTGCGACCCCATAGACGGCAGCCCATCAGGCTCCGCCGTCCCTGGGATTCTCCAGGCAAGAACACTGGAGTGGGTTGCCATTTCTTCCTCCAATGCATGAAAGTGAAAAGTGAAAGTGAAGTCGCTCAGTCGTGTGCGACTCTTAGCGACCCCATGGACTGCAGCCCACCAGGCTCCTCCATCCATGGGATTTTCCAGGCAAGAGTACTGGAGTGGGGTGCCATTGCCTTCTCTGGAAAATGGTCTATAGGTGTAGTAAAATAATATGACTTTACATGAACAAAGACCAGAAAACACACTTCAAAAGACAATTGCTATGATAGGGTGTGGGATTGTAGGTGATTTTCTTTTTTTAAAAAAATCACTTGTGTCTTTTTGTTGTATTTCTAGTAAGAAAAGGGAGGACAAAGTGAACTGGACACTTCACTGTGTTGGCTGATGAGTGGCAACTAAGTATCAGTTCTCCCTTTTTAAAATTGAGATACAGTTGACATAAGACATTGTGTGAGTTTAAGGTGTACAATGTCTTGATCTGATACGTTTAAATTGCAATACAATTGCCAATGTAGCACTAACACACTGTCACATCACGTAAGTATAATTCTTCAAAGTGATGGGAACAATTAAAGATTTAGTATCAGCAAGTTTGACTTTATAATCACTGATTATGTTTGTCTGTAATCACTTTACTGTGTACATGAATATTATATGATAATGTTGCCTCTAATCCCTATACAAGTGAGCCTTCAAGACTTACTTATCTACCAGTTGTATGTACCCTTATATAACATCTCTCCCGATTCCTCCATCCCTGAGCCGCTGGTAGCCACATTCAACTGTTTCTTCAAATTTGGTTTTTTAGATTCCACCCATAAGAGGCATCATAACGTATTTGTCTTTCTCTGTCTCACCTAGCATAATATCCTCAAGGTCCATCCATGTTGAGGCAAATAGGAGGATTTCCTTTTATCCTATGGCTGAACATATATATTTATATATATGTTCTAATATATATTTGTGTATATATATAAAAATAATATTAACACACACACATATGTATATATTTACATATATTAGAATTGTTGTTTAGTTACTAAGTTGTATCTGACTCTTTTGCAAGCCCAGGGACTGTAGCCCTCCAGCCTCCTCCATCCATGGGATTTTCCAGGTAAGAATACGAGAGTGAGTTACCATTTCCTTCTCCAGGGCATCTTCCTGGATCCCGGGATTGAACCCACATGGAATAAAATAGAATCACATTTTATATAATGATAGAATTATGCATATTATATATTATTATATGTTATCTTCTTTACCCATTCATCTGTTGACATTTTGTTTCCATATCTTAGCTACTGTGAAGAGTGTTGCAATGAACACGGGCGTGCCTATATCTCTTTAATATCAGTTTTCATTTTTGTTGGGCAGCCCATCTCATTATGATTTTGGAATTTGTTCCGAATCCTCTGCTGGCACCTTTTGCCTAGCTGTATCTTTAGATGGGTTCCAAAAAAGATGTGATTGAAAACATGGGGTCCAGACTCTAGGAGGCCTAGACAAAGTGGTCACCTTTGGGTGGAAACCATTACTAAGGCGTATGACAGTTGGTTAGAGGGGTATATGTTATCCTCACATTTCCCCATGTATTAAGCATCCACTAGATGCTGCTATCAGCTTTGATATACTTCTCAGAGAGGCATTGTTTTCTCCTTCCTGTGGGGAAAGGACAAAAGTGCATTTAAATGTTCTGTGTTAGGATACACCTGTGTGCATTTTTATGCCAAGTATAGCCCAGTGAATTGGAAGCTTCACCTTTTCTACATCTTTTGAGCAGTGAGTTGGAACTAAGGTCTACTGATTGTCTTCTCTAGGCCAGGTACTCTTCATTCATTTTCCATTTAATTTCTGCACCACCCCCATCCAGATCCACTCTCCACCCCTCTCCACCTACTCTGTGTCCCCAGAGGCTGAGCTGTTGAGACAGCATCAGCCAGCTCCTTCCTCCTCCAGCTTCCCCTTGGGTTTGGCTAATGAGGAGCACCAACAGGAGGTGACCCACAGAGGAGAGAGGTGTTTGTTCCCCATTTTTTACTGAAGGGCCCCACCCTCCATAGGGTAGACCTCCTCACAGCCTCTCTGTCTCCAGGTTTTGTCCTTCAGGCCCACGGGAGATGACAGCCCTCTTGTTCCTAGTCTCAGGTCTACTCCCGGGGGACCACACTATCCCTAGTGGTTATTCTAAACTTTATTCACACCTTTGTAAATGGTCCCTTTATTAAACTCTCCTCAAATTACCCCGTCGAGTGTGTCATCTGTTTTCTGCCAGGGCCCTGACCGATAAAAGCCCTAAAGAGGTAAGGAGTAACTCGCCCAAGTTTAAGAGTTCCTAGGCGGCAGAATCATGCTGGGAAACAGGTCTCTCTGATCTTTGCCGGGTCAGACTGCACTGCCCAGGAAGGAGCCAACTCGAGGAGTGGGCAAGCTGGGCACCCAGGGTGGGGTCCCGCATGGGCACGGGGAATGGACCCTTCTCCTGCTCCACACCCTGGGCTGCTGCATATCCTGGGCCCATCTGCCCTCTGTATTTCCTAAAGCTGATGTGTGCCCCTTTCATGATTCAGACACTGCTTTCGCCCAGGAAGCCGTTCTTGCAGAGCCCAGAGCAGTCTCCCTAATGGTTCCTATGGTGGTTTTGAATACACGGCCGCAAATTCTTAGAGATTCTCTCCAACAGGTGTGGAGTCTATTTCCCTTCCCTTACATATGAGTTGTCCTTAGGAATTTACTTCTCATAAATAGAATACAAAAGAAGGGATATGGAACTTTCAAGGCTAGGTCATAAAAGCAGATCAAGCTTCTGTCTGCCTCTGTCCTCCTGGGACATTCCTTCATGGAATCCAGCTATGAGGAGACCTAGGCCACATTGAGAGGCAACAGGCAGGTGATCCAGTTGAAACCCCAGCTGAGGTTCTGACCTTGAGAAAGCCTTCAGGTCCCCACCATGATTTGACTACAGCTACATGAGAGATGCCATCAAGAACTGCTGAGCTGAGTTAGGCAGTGACCGAGAAAAACAAAATAATGATTGCTATTGTTTTAAGTCACTAAGTTTTGGGGTGATGGGGAAATGCAAGAAAAAATTTACAAACTGCTTCCTGCATTGGCATTGTGGAGTCACCAATATTGACTGAAGTGTCCAGGGTATTCTGGGAGGCTCCCCTTCTCTAATTCTCTTTAAAAATCTCCAAATCTGCAATTTTTAGTTTCACCATGATTGTCCTGGATTTTGCTTCTGGATAACTTCTTGGGGTTAGTCTGTTTTCTTTTTTAAAACTTTTTGTTTATTTCTGGCTGCGCTGGGTCTTCGTTGCTGTGCGCCGAGTGGGGGTACTCTTGGTTGCGATGCCTGGGCCTCTCGTTGCTGTGGCTTCTCCAGCTGCAGAGCACAGGCTCTAGGGTGCAGGGACTACAGCAGTCACAGCACACGGGGTCAGCAGTTGGGCTTCCTGGGCACCAGGCTCAATGGCTGTGGCACGTGGGCCCAGCTGCTCTGTGGCATGCGGGATTTTCTCCGATTAGGGACTGAACCCGTGTCTTCTGCACCAGCAGGCAGATTCTTTACCACTAAGCCACCACTTCTTGGGATTTAATGTAGCCAGATTTCATTTAAGCAAGTTCATGTTCTAGGACTTGCTTTTTTCAAGTCATGTATTGTAGATTACTTCCCAAGTGAGTAATTATAGATATCCTGCTTTTTAGAAACTAACAATGTGAAGTTTTTGAAGAGTTTTCCCCAAGCTGAATATGCCACCAGATAACATCTGCCTACTACTGAAGAATTTTTAATTCATTCATTTATAACTTCATTTTCTCATTCATTCAAAAAAACATAAACTACATACCTAATGGTAGTTTTGAGAATATCAAGAACCATTTTAGGAGCCTAAGCCTAATTTTATAGAGGCCATTTTTACTTAAGTTAACCAGAGTTGGGTTTTTATTTTGCCGCAGAGAACCCAGAATAGAATAGCAGTTCATATGAGGTATGAGGTATAAGACTTCCCTGGTGGCTCAGAGGTTAAAGCGTCTGCCTCCAATGCGGGAGACCCGGGCTCAATCCCTGGGTCGGGAGGATCCCCTGGAAGGAAATGGCAACCCACTCCAGTATTCTTGCTTGGAGAATCTCATGGACTGAGGAGCCTGGTGGGCTGCAGTCCATGGGGTCACAAAGAGTTGGACACGACTGAGTGACTTTACTTACTTACTTACTTATGAGGTATAAACAGCAGACTCTCAGGGACATGGAGAGGATCTGAGACTGGTCATCTTCCTTCAGTTGGGGTTAAGCTAATGGTGTTAGGCACCTTTAAGATGCCTGCCAAAGACCCCTGCCTCCTGCTATCCATGCTGTTTTGTAATCTGGACTTAATGACTTGCATCTAACAAATAGAATATGGCAAAAGTGATGGGTTATCACTTCCATGATCAAGTTACAAAAGACTCTGATTTCCATCTTGTTCCATTGCCTTCTATGTTTGAGCTTAAAAAAAAAGTATAGTTGATTTACAGTATTTCAGGTGTACAATAAAGTGAGTCATATATATAGATACATACATATATTCATTTTAAGATTCTTTCCCATTATACATTAAGAAATTGAATATAGTTCCCTGTGATATATGGTAATCCATTTAATATTATATATAGTAGAGGGTGTATGTTAAGTGCAAACTCTTAATTTATCTCTCTACTCCCACCCCGCTATCCTCTTTGGGTTATAGCTGTAAGTTTGTTTTCTATATCTGTGAGGTTTTTTGCTGTTTTTCAAATAAGTGCATTTGCATCATTTTTAAGGATTCTGCATATTGACATGTGATGTCATATTTGTCTCTGACTTACGTCACTTAGTACGATCATCTCTTGGTCCACCCATGTTGCTAAAAATGGCGGTTTTGTTCTTTTTGTGACAGATTTCTTCCATTGTGTATGCACCACAGCTTCTTTATCCATCCCCTGTCAGTGGACATTTAGGTTGCTTCCATGTCTTGGCTATTGTCAACAGTGATGCTATGAACACTGGGGTGCATGTATCTTTTCAAATTAAGTTTTCATCTCTTCCAGATATATATCCAGGAGTGGGATTCCTGGATCATATAACTCTAGTTTTAGTTTTTTGGGGAACTTCCAGACTTCTGTAGTGGTCGTACCAATTTTCATTTCCACCATGTATTTGCACTTTATAATGAAGTGAATGGACATGTTGGAGAGATCCGAACGGCAAGGAAATGAGGGGTATTTCTGACCAGTAGTTCATGAGGAACTGAATCTTGTCAACAACCATGTGAGAGAGTTTGAATATGGACCCTTCTCCATCAAGACAGGGACTCAAAGTGGATATTGATGTCTGAATTGGGTAAGGAGAACACTTGTATAGGAGGGCTGCCCGGCATAGAGAGTTAGATCTTGAGTTGGCCGAGGAGGGCGTTACCACAGGAAGGTGGCCTTGCATAGGTGTTAGGGCCCAAGAAGGGTGGAAAGGACAGCCCTGCAGAGGTGACTCAGGGAGAGCATCCTAGCCTAGGCATGACACCAACAAGTCATCTTTTGCTCCATAAGAAATCACCCCCAAATTCGGTACATTAGACCAATGATCTTTTACTAGCTCACAATTTCCGCGGGTCAAGAATTGAGATGGCACAGTAGGAATGGCTTGCTCTGTTCCTTGACATCTGGAGTCCTGGCTGGCAGACTCGATGGGCAGAGGCTGAAATCATCTGAAGTCTCAGCTAAGGCTAGGGGATCTAAGAGGATCTAAGGGGATCTTAGAACCACCTTCTAAGGTGGTTCATTTCAGACTTGGAAAATCAATGCTAACAATTTTTTTTCTTCCCATGTGGGCCCACCCAGATGTGACCCCCTCCACAGATCTTGGAGGGTCCTCACAATTATAGCAATTAGCTTCCCGAGAGTCAGTGATCCTAGAGAGTCAGTCAGGAAGAAGTGATCCTTTTTATGATCTAGCAGAGAAAGTCATGTGGCATCCTTTCCTTCACATTTCATTCAACAGAAACGAGTTGCTAAATCCAGGCCACAGTGAAAGAATTTCTTTCTGCCTTTTGAAGGGAATTCACAGACATATTTTGAAACTACTGTAGAAGGCATAGAGGTATAGCCTCTATGCTGTACCCATACCAGTGGGTTCTCACAGTCTGAGCAGGGTGAGAAGGGTGCACACGAAGGGGAAGCTGGCATGAGTTTCCAGAGCCCAGGCAGGATGAAGAAGACATGTGGAGAGACAGACTGGTGTGGGGAGTTAGAGGAGAAGTGATTTGAGGAAGGCATCTGTGCTTTGTGGGGTGGGAGGGGTAGTGGAAGATAGTCTACATATAGGGGATTGATCATATAAGTGAGTATATTAAGGATAATTGGAGTTTCTCACTGTCAAAAGAGTGAGGTACAAATATGGAAAGGGAAAAAAATAACATAAATGTTATGTTATTGAATGTAGGAGTGTTAACTCATAGTTTTCTAGATAGATGGATAGGTAGATGTGTGTGTGTGTGTGTGTGTGTGTGTGTGTGTGCACGCGCGCATGCTTCCTATTTGCTGTCTAGGAGGCTTCAAAGAGGAGCATCCTAATAGCAATGAGCATTCCTAGCACCCAGAAATACCATTCCCCCTAAAAAAGAACCAATGTTCCTTACAGAAATGGCAGATTCCAGGCTTAGAGCAGGCTGTATATTTACAAGAAGAGCTCAAAACATCTTTTTGCACCAGAAGGCAAGGATTTGCTCAAAGAATGTTGGAGACATGACAAAAGGACCTGTGAGCCAGCACGAATGGGTTCCTGCTGGCCAAATCTGGGACAGTTTGAGCCAGTCAAAAGAAATGACATTAAGAAAGTACAACTAATTAAAATAAAATAGGAAACCATGAGTTTGTATGTATTAATAAATAAATTAATTAGGAATGTGATATTCACAGAGTTTCAAAGTATCCACAAAATATTTGTTAATTTCAAGGAGAAAAAGGTGACTTTACAGTGATGAGGCCTGGCAGACATTATCATACTTAAGTGGGCAAAGCAGACAGCATCAGCAATGTGACATCAAAATAATGCACCATCTGATTGGACACACATGGAAACAGTATCACTTTGGTGATAACCCAAAACCTAATCATGAAGAAATAGCAGACCCAAACTGGGAGCTACAAAAAAATAACTGAGTTATAATCTCCCAAGATGTCAAGGGTATAAAAGTGAGGGAAAGACTGAAGAACTGTTTCAGAGTGAAGGAGATTAAAATGATGTAAAAACTAAAAGCAATGTGCCAATTTTCACTGGATCTTTTGTTCTAAACGATTTTACTAAGATATCTGGCAAAACTTAAATGGGGTCTGAGGATTAGATGGTAGTGATGTTATTTTCCCTACTTTGATAAAGGTTGCCTTATCATAGGAACTAGATCCTAACTTAGTGTTCTTTCAAAGGAGTAAGCTCTAATATCCTAAGCATCCATAATATAGTATGAATTAACTCTCTCCTAAACATAACGATGCCGAAGGCAATGCCAAAGAATGCTCAAACTACTGCACAACTGCACTCATCTCACACGCTAGAAATGCTCAGAACTCTCCAAGCCAGGCTTCAGCAATACGTGAACCGTGAACTTCCAGATGTTCAAGCTGGTTTTAGAAAAGGGAGAGGAATCAGAAATCAAATTGCCAACATCCGCTGGATTATTGATAAAGCAAGAAGTTCCAGAAAAACATCTATTTCTGCTTTATCGACTATGCCAAAGCCTTTGACTGTGTGGATCACAATAAACTGTGGAAAATTCTGAAAGAGATGGGAATACCAGACCACCTGACCTGCCTCTTGAGAATCTGTATGCAGGTCAGGAAGCAACAGTTAGAACTGGACATGGAACAACAGGCTGGTTCCAAATAGGAAAAGGAGTACGTCAAGGCTATATATTGTCACCCTGCTTATTTAACTTCTATGCAGAGTACATCATGAGAAACGCTGGGCTAGAAGAAGCACAAGCTAGAATCAAGATTGCCAGGAGACATATCAATAACCTCAGATATGCAGATGACAACACCCTTATCGCAGAAAGCGAAGAACTAAAGAGCCTCTTGATGAAAGTGAAAGAGGAGAGTGAAAAAGTTGGCTTAAAGCTCAACATTCAGAAAACGAAGATCATGGCATCTGGTCCCATCACTTCATGGCAAATAGATGAGAAAACAGCGGAAACAGTGGCTGACTTTATTTTGGGGGCTCCAAAATCATAGTAGATGGTGATTGCAGGCATGAAATTGAAGTAAGCCTTCCTTACTCCTTGGAAGGAAAGTTATGACCAACCTAGAGAGCATATTAAAAAGCAGAGACATTACTTTGTCAACAAAGGTCCATCTAGTCAAGGCTATGGTTTTTCCAGTAGTCATGTATAGATGTGAGAGTTGGGCTATAAAGAAAGCTGAGTGCCGAAGAATTGATGCTTTTGAACTGTGGTGTTGGAGAAGACTCTTGAGAGTCCCTTGGACTGCAAGGAGATCCAGCCAGTCCATCCTAAAGGAGATCAGTCCTGAGTGTTCATTGGAAGGATGGATGCTGAAGCTGAAACTCCAATACTTTTGCTACTTGATGCGAAGAACTGACTCATTTGAAAAGACCTTGGTACTGGGAAAGATTGAGGGCGAGAGGAGAAGGGGACAACAGAGGATGAGATGGTTGGATGGCATCACCGACTCAAAGGACATGAGTTTGGGTAGACTCAGGAGCTGGTGATGGACAGGGAGGTCTGGCATGCTGCAGTTCATAGGGTCGCAAAGAGTCGGACATGACTGAGCGACTGAACTAAACTGAAACGAAATAATACCAATTATGTGCCTTCCCTGGGAGAGCTGGAATAAATAGTCTCTTGAATCATTTTCTCCTCATCTGTCATTCAGTTGAGGAATGCTGGTTGAAAAACGCTGCACTTTAGTATTATAGGATGATCATGGCAGCAACTTACTCTTAAATGATTCTGGGGAAAATCAAGTAATTCTGAGATTGTTAAAGGAAATCTCAGAGGTTTCCTTTCCAAGGTTAAAGGAAATAAATTATAATTTTTTTTTTGATGTTAGGATAAAAACCTTTATTTACAAATATTCTATTCCTTTAAATATATATACAGAGAAAAGGATTTGGAAAAATATGAAAAAAATCAAGAAGAAATTGGTGACACCTGGAAAATCAAAACCAGTTAAAACTATTACAAGAGGGTCAGGGCAAATAGATCTAGTGAGAACAGCCACATTAAATTTCCCTTGAACCTTCTGCCCACTGCTTTCCTTCCACAAGGAATCAATAGCTAGCTCATAATGTCAAGGTATGTATAGTCTTCTACCCTCCTCACCTAGGGGTGAAGTCATTTATTTAATAAAAACAAAACCAAGGATTTCCCTGATGGTCCGGTGGCTATGGCTCTGCACTCCCACATGCTGCAACTAACCTTTCGCGTGCTGCAAGGAAGATCCAAGATCCCACGTGCCACAGCTAAGACCCAGTGTAGCCAAATAAATAAATGAATGTTAAAAAATACCAAAAATGACATCAGGGAAAAGGATTGCTTCCTTTCAGAGAATGCAGGAGGAAAACCACTTGCTCAAAGTGAGAATTCTTTGAGAAATGAAATCATATAACCTGGTATTGTGCTTAAAAAAATCTCTCACCTTTTGTAGCCACATGGCTGAGGTAGCCAAAAGTCAGGCCCAAAGTTTGACTGGTAGTTTGATAAATTACATGATCAGTTAAATCATAACCTCACTGTTTCTATGCTGAAAGGCAAGGCAGTGATGAGGATTCTCAAAAGTGAAATGTGGCTCACACTACTTCTAACCACGCTCACCCTTGTTTGTCTGAGGAGTCACTTGCTTGAAGACCCCTTAGAGACTCTGAAGTGAGTCAATATATATTTATATAAATATTTTGTCAATCACATATATACCTGCAGGAGGAGGTGAGTCCCAGCTGGTGCCGTATCTAGACCTACTGTGAGAACTATGATTCTCAATCTTGGCTACACAGTGCAATCACCGGTGCTGTGCTTAGTCACTCAGTCTTGTCTGACTCTTTGCGACCCCATGGACTGTAGCCTGCCAGGCTCCTCTGTCTGTGGGGATTCTCCAGGCACAAATCCTGGAGTGGGTTGCCATGCTCTCCTTCAGGAGGGCAACCCGGAGGTTGCCTGGCAATCTTCTCAACCCAGGGATCGAACCCAGGTCTCCTGCATTGAAGATGGATTCTTTACTGTCTGAGTCATCAGGGAAGGCTGTAATTACCTGGAGAGTCTTAGAAAACACTGTTTCTGGCTTTCATGTCCAGAAATTTTGATTTAATTTTCTGGGGTTCAATTTACTTCGGGTTTTAACAATTCCCAGAGATCTAAATTGCGGTCAAGACTGAGAACTACTGAACTATAGCGATCAGACCCAGTATGTCCCCAGGTCAGATTACAACATAAAACCCAGGAATGGCCTTTTATGCAAAAAAAAAAAAAAAAAAAAATTCAAGATTTAACTAATTCACATCATCACCATGTGTTATTTGGAGTTCTGCATAGGAGATTTTTCTTTCCCACTGTTTAGTCAATCACATATATCAGCATGGAGTCATGGATATTTATTTTATATTTAATAAAATATATAAATAAAATTATATGGGTTATCATTCAGTACTACTTTTACTGTTCAAATTGCTCCAGCTTTAGTCAATAGGAGCTCTATCAATTGGCTGCTATGTCCCCTTGACACTCCAGAATTGTGAGGCTTTGTTTTCAGCACTGCCTTACTTTCTGGTACTACAAGATGCTCCAGACTTTCCTTGTATTAATACATTTGTTGTCACAGTCCTAGAATTAGTTATTTCTCCAAGGGACCCTGGTTCCTTTTATTGGAGAATAGTATTTGAAACCAAGAGCTGAGAACCAGGTGTAATTTTTATAACCTGCTACAATTAAACAAACAAAACCCCAAATTAAATTGTTTTAAAAACCCTGAGTTCCTAGGGTCAGCCTTGGAATCCCTTTTCCAGGTGTCCTTTGAGTGTTGGGTTGGATGTCATGCTGATCGTCATCTGTTTGGTGACCTCCTTTCAGGTGGGCAGCAGCCTGGCTCAGGTGGGCATTGATAAAACTAACACTTGACAGTAGTAAGTGCCCAAAGAGAGGAAAGTAAAGGTGCACAAAAGAAGGAGAAATTAATATAGTGGGGAGAAGCTGGCAGAAATTTCAAGCCTCGAGAGTAGCTCACGGTGTGTCGCTTGAGTGCAGACTTGATGGCTGTCATCATTTAGACCCCATGCTTTGGGCTTCCCTGCTAGCACAGCTAGTAAAGAATCTGCCCACAGTGCAAGAGACCTGTGTTCGATCCCTGGGTTGGGAAGATCCCCTGGAGAAGGGAATGGCTTCCCACTCCAGTATTCTGGCCTGGAGAACTCCATGGACTGTATAGTCCTGACACACAACAGTCCTCCATCAGCATCCTGGAGATGGTCCCACTCCACTGAGCCTGAGAAGCTCACAGAATATTAGCAGAGCCCTCAGTTTGGGAAGTCCCAAAGTAGTTCTCCAACCCTCTGCTTGTCCTAGGCAGAAGAGTCCTGCCAAGTGTCTGACATTATTTTCTGTGTTTTTTGGAGACTTCTGAACCATCCTTGGTGACATCTCCACCAAAAGCAGCATTTGGGAGATTACCTCTAAAGGTGAAGCTATCAAAGTGGTCCTCCATTCAGCTCTGGTCTAAGGTGAGAGGAGAGGGGACAAAAAAGAGCAAAGTAAAGGCCTGGTTCCAGGTGTGTCTGGTCATGGGGAGACAAACCCAAGGAAGAGAAGGGCTAGGAGGCAGCTGGCTCTAGGTCAGAAGGTTCAAGCAGTTGTGTAGCAGTTATGAGGTGATGACCTCTGGCTGTGATGGAGGGTTGGAGGGGTGGGAAAGTTGCAAGAGGTGGCTTTCCTGTGGGCAGCTCACTGCTAACAAGGATGCTGAAGCTAGACAGCCCAGGTACATGCTAGGGAATAACAGGTGTGCCATCTTGACAGGAGAAAGGGAATAAATAAGGAAATGGTGTCTGGGAAGGTTTTGGAATGAGATTCTTACACGTGGGCCCCAACATGTTCCGTGGTCTGGACCCTGAAACCGGGTGCAAAGCTGAGAGAACAGTAACAGAGCATATATCCTTTTCTCAAACGTTGAGGCTCACTGCTATTTCTGGGCAGAGTGAGTTAAAACTCAAGCTACCTGGGATGGGAACTTAACAGTTTATCAACCTGGCCTCAAATCGAGTGGCCCCTAACTCACTGGGGCCTCCTAAAACCCTTCCTGGAGGGGGAAAGGGGACTGGTATTATCCTTTTCATTTGACTGAAACTGACAATTCATTACTCTTCTCCAACCTCAGGGGTCCCCTTGGAGGTATCTCCCTGATTCCAGAGAATGAGGGGCACAGCTTAAGGCGAGTACAGTAGACCCGGATTCATTATCCAGGGGAGACCTGGTCCCAAGGGAAGGCAAGGGCTGGGGAAGCCCAAAGGGCACACAGCTAATTATAATTGCCAATACAAGTTTGTGGAATGCAGCCGGGGTCACCGAGGGGTTTGGGGGCAGAGAAGGGACCACGGGCCAAAGGGTTCAGATTTTTTTTGCGTCAGTCTCGGGAGGACTGAGAAAGCAATGCAGCTGTGAGTCTGGGAGAAAGGTGACAGCAGGCAAACGTGTAGAGACCCCGCTAGCGTGGCGCATTCCTAGCTGGGCGCAGCTCGTAGCCTTTTGACTCCTAGGACCTGCTGCAGACCGCGAGTTCGCTCCCACACTTCCATCTTGACCTCACAGGCTGCACCTCGATAGGACGCTGCGGGCGGTAGGCACGGAGGCGCGGGTGTCCACTTCATCCGAGCTGGCAAGATGCCCGTCGTTGCTAAGCCCTTTTGGACTCAAAAGCCTCAGATAAGGAGATCAAAGCCCAGGTGGGGGTGGAGGGGCCAATCCTGCCGCTGCTAGCCGGTCCCCAGCGGCTCCCGAGCAGCGCGTGGGTCAGCAGAGCCGGTGTGCTAGAGCGAAGGCCCACCAGAGCCCAAGGACACCCCCCTTGGTTCATCACCCCCCATTCGCTCTCCCGGCCACTGCCGAGTAGCCCCGCGTACTCCCTGGGAAGTGCCCGCAAGGTCATCTGCACAACAAAGGCGGCCCCAAGCGGTCCCTACTGTCTTGTAAATACCAGGCCACGTCCCTGGCGAAGCGGAGCCCCGGGAGAGAAGCTGCCCGAGGAATCCCGCCCCCACTCCGCATCCCTCCCCCACAACTCCCGAGCGCATTCATTTGAAATGCTAATGTTTTGAAGCTTCCCTCTAGGACTGGATCAGTTTCCTCAAAAGAAGGCTGAAGCTTCTGGGCTTAATAAACCGGCATTTGACTTGGGTGAGAACCGGGAAAACATTTGTTGGTTTCAGAGAGAGGCAGGTGTACGAGGACAAACGCCGGTAGATTATTACACAGCCTCGCCAGTCGCTTTAGAAAGACTCCTTTGTGCACCGATTCCAGGAGACAGACGTTTTCCCAATCTACAGACCCTTATTTGCACCCTTCAGGCTGAGGGCCCCAGCGGCGCTGGGAGGAACCCAGGCCACAGGTGGAGGGCGGGGCGGGGCGGGGCCTTGCTGGGGCGGAGCCAAGCCTAGGCCCCGCCCACGCGTTGCCAGGCAGCATCCGCTCCCGAGATTCAGCCGCCGAGCAGCCGCTGGAATTCGCACTGTCGTCGGGTAACACCCGATCACCGCGAGGGTGTGTGTCTTTGGCCCGTAGGCCTGAGCCTAACAAGTCCGGCCTCCGCACCGGGAGGACACAGAGGTTGTCACAACCGGTGCTTTTTAAAAGTCTTGGCCTGTGGTTTCCCTCCTCACATTCGATAGTTATCGGGTTATGGCCAAAGCGACATCAAGTTGGATTCTTTGCTCAGCCCAGCTGCTAGCGATGATAAGGGTAACCCGCGAACACTCGGGGAGCACCGACACTCTGCCAGTTACTGTTCGTAGCCCTTCTCATGGATTAATTTGTGATGAGGTGACTCAAGACATCGACGCACTTCTTTCTAGAACTGGTACATCACTTACTCCCACGCGTCCTCTCCAGGTGAGAGCAAATTGGGGCAGGCACATAGGAAATGGCTCCAATTGTGCAGGCATGACTCCAAGGGCTGGGGGCTCGTGTGTGCTGGAGAGGGGCTGTAGAGGTCACCGGGGCGCTACTGTGGGCCTGGAACGCTGCCAGGCCCCCACAATTCCCTAACTTCAACATTCTTTAGTCGATTAAGTCCTCCAAAGCCAGCGCTACCTGGTCTTTCAAAGGCTTTGCTTTTCCCTCAAGCTGGGAAAACCCACCAGAGGAATGATCCGTTTTTCAACTATGGGAGCCAACAACACTCATACATAATGAAGCAAGTCACACAAAACAAAGAATTACCTCCCACTCTCTTGGGAGAGGCGGCTCAGCCCAGAGACTCTCAGAGCTGCCCAAACTATGGGCCGGCCAGGTTAGGGTAAATAGGGAGAAGGAGGGCTCCCACCCAAGAGTTGGAGTTTGTCACCAGAAGAAATCCCGGTCCAGGTTATTCATAAGCATTTCTTAGAAACCCCAATTCCTACATTTCTTCTGTCTCAAGCTGTGGATTCCCTGGCCAGTTGAGGGACACAGGGAAGGGAAGAGGAACCGTGTAGAACAGAGGAGCCCACTCTCTGTCCCAGCAATAGCATTTGGATGCTGTCAGAGGACCCAGTGGGCAAGATGAGAAGAGACTGTATAACACCTGCTTAACATTGGGCATTGTGGCCCCAAACTAGTGAATAAGCCTGATCTTATAGGCACCTGTCTGCCCTTGACCCTCAGAGTTCACAGATACATATCTCCTAGGGTCTCCTAGATTTGTTATATCTTCCTTCAAGGACTAGTCGTTTCCTGACTTCAACCTGGCCCCTTCCTCTAAACACCTCAAAAATCTCAACCAGATTCTTACTTCTCCAGGTAGGCCAGGTAGGCCTGGACCTCTGGCTTAAAATGACAGCAAATGAATGGCATTCCTCTTTGTGGCCTGCTATTAAGGGCCCAGGATAGTACATAATCCATGCTTGTGACCTTTGGAGAAAGACACCTAAGTAGCTAGGTGACCTTGGGCAAATCATTAAGTTTCTCATCAGCATAATGGTTGGCTAATAGAACCAAAATCCTCGAAAAGGAGAGGGAGGGAAATCTGCATTGTAAACTCTGCACCTGGAAGCCCGCTCACTTGTTTTCTGACACACTCTGCTAAGCTGCTGCTAAGTCGCTTCAGTTGTGTCCGACTCTGTGCGACCCCATAGACAACAGCCCACCAGGCTCCACCGTCCCTGGGATTCTCCAGGGAAGAACACTGGAGTGGGTTGCCATCTCCTTCTCCAATGCGTGAAAATGAAAAGTGAAAGTGAAGTCGCTTAGTCGTGTCTGTCTCTTCGAGACCCCATGAACTGTATAGCCTAGCAGTCTCCTCCGCCCATGGGATTTTCCAGGCAAGAGTACTGGAGTGGGGTGCCATTTCCTTCTCCAGCACACTCTCCTGAGGTTCTACTGTATGATAGTAGAGATGGTAATGTCACTACTACGCTATCATCTGCCCTGTGAGTGAAATACATGAAACCCAATCACCCTGGCATCCTAGCTTGGGTGAGCAGCAGTCAGAGGCAGATTGACTTTCAGAGCAGGTGACAACCCAAAGGCCTGTCTTGTCACTGTAGCCAGACAGTCAGCTAACACCACCTCGCTGTTTGGGATGGATCCTGCTCCCAAAAGGGTATCCCACTGCCTCCTGCCTAGGAGGTGAGCCCAAGCAGATCTTCACTGACATTCAATAGCCTTGTTCTGCTCCACTGTTTCCATCTTAAAGATATTAATCTCTAGTCCACCTGTGGCTATCAGAATTCTTTTTCAACACTTCCAAGATTAATACATACACCCATCATGCCCATTTTCCACACTTAGTAGAAAGAGGCACAGAACTTCGAAACTGCCCAAACTCCACATGCCTGGTTTCTGTATCTACTTTTAATTTAGAACTATGGAAACATGAAATAGAGAACGATTGACTTATATGAGACAGTGTATGATTCATGATAGGGTTTCACAAATGGAGAGGAAGAAAGACTTTTCAGGCAGAGGGGACTGAAAGAGTTTTGCAGTGAAGGCTTGAGAGCCTTGAGTAGTGATACAGGTAGAAGAGGAAGCAGAATGGGAGTTGCAGTCAATGTCATTGCAAATACCAATGGATGTGAACTCACTTTGGGTAGACAGTGGGGAGCCACCAAAAGTTTGTAAAAAGAGGTAAGTGGTTTATTCCCATTATGTTTTACAAATTATCACTCTGGTGAGTGTGTGTGAATTCATTTTTTTTAATAGATTTTTTTTAGAACAGTTTTAGGTTCATAGAAAAATTGAGCATATAATACAGAGAATTCCCATATACCGCTCTTCCCACCCCCAGTTTATTATTGTCTTGCATTAGCATGGTGTGTTCGTTATAATTAATGAACCGATATTGATACATTGTTAACTAAAGTCTCAAGTGTACATTAGTGTTCCTGTGTTTTATGGTTCTATGGGTTTTGACACATGCAGAATATCATGTACACACCATTACAGTATCATTTTCGCTAACCTGAAGAAATCTCCTGCTTCACTCATTCATTACTCCTCCTCCCTGTAAATCTCTCGGCAATCACTCTATCTCAAGTCATCTTGCTTTTCCAGAATGTCGCCTAGTTGGAGTAAAGTGGTATATGGACTTTTCAAACTGGCTTCTTTCTCTTTGTAATATGTATTTAAGGTTCTTCCATGTCTTTTTGTTGCTTGATAGCTCATTTCTTTTTGTAAATATATTTTTTTACATTTTATTCAATAAATACTGAACTTTTATAGCAACATCTATAGTCTGTCTGTCCAAAAGAAATACAGTGGAAGGCACAAATTTACTTTTTCTAATAGCTACATTTAAAAAGGTAAAAAGGAAATTAAATTAACTTTAATAACAAATTCTACCTAACACAGCATATTTAAAATATTTTCATTTCAAAATTTTATTGATATAAAAATTGAGATATTTTATATATACTTTTTTTTTGTGCTAAGCCTCTAAAACCCAGTGTTTTATGTTTATAGCACATCTCAGGTTGGACTAGCCATCTTTCTGGTGTTCAGTGGACACACAGCTGGACAGTGAAGTACTGTGCTAGGGTGCTGAGGACAGAGAAATAGAGTGGACAAAGTCTCTGACATCACACCATTGACAGTCTAGTGTGGGAAACAGATAGTAAAGAAGTCAACAAATCATTCTGGAGAGCAGCAAGTGTTATTGAGAAAATAACACACCTCTATTATACTGGGGGTTCCCAGGTGGCACTAGTAGTAAAGAATCTGCCCACCAATGCAGGAGCATTAAAAGACTGGTTCCATCCCTGGGTTGGGAAGACCCTGGAGGAGGATGTGGCACCCCACTCCTGTATTCTTGCCTGGAAATCTAATGGACAGAGGAGCCTTGCAAGCTATAGTCCATAGTGTCGCAAAGAGTTGAACACGACTGAGAGACTGGGAACATACCACACAGAGACTGGGAAGTAGATTTAGATTGCCAGGGTAGTTGGGAAAGCTCTTCCGGGGCTGAGACCCAAATGAGGAGGCATTAACCATCAATTATCTATTGACACAATAATACTGTATAACAAACCACTTTAAAATTCACAGGCTTAATATAATAACTAGTTATTATCGCTCATGAGTCTGTAAGTCAGCTGGGCAGTTTGTCTGGTCCTAGGTGGGCTCACATATGCAACTGTGAGTAGCTGCAGGTCAGGTGGGTGGCTATGCTGATTCTGATTGGGCTTGCCTGTCTGGGATCTGCTAGCTGTCGACTGGTGAGGATGACCTCAGCTCTTTTCCATATGTCTTCTCATCCTCTAGCAGGCTAGCCCAGGCCTGTTCTCATGGTGGAGGCAGGGATCCAAGAGAAAACGTGGAAGCATTCAAGGTTTCTGAAGGCTCAGGCTCAGAACTGTTTATCACTTCTGCCACATTCTTTTGGCAGAGGCAAGTTACAAGGCCAGCCCAGATTCTGGGAGGAGCTGCAAAGTCACATCGCGTGAGAGGTATGTTTATAGGGAGGGATGGAAAATTCAGGCGATTTTGGCAATTCATCTCCCATATTACTTAAAGCCTTCAATACCACCAGGAAGTTATAACAATGCTGAACTTGTCTGTGCCCAATAAAATATCCTCAAAATATAAAAACAAAAGTAGAATTGTAGAAAAATCTTGACAAAATTCCTCTTACTATGAGAGGTTTCAAAGTAACTTTTGCAATTATTGATAGGTCAAGTACATAAAATAACAAGTAAAGATATAGACGACTTCAACATAATTTATGAGGTATTTAGTCCACAAATATTTTCGGCATGCTTTCTGTGTGAGGTATTATTGTTCAACTACAATAATTGTTGAACAAAAGTCAACAATCCCTATCCTCATAGAGTTTATATTCTAGTGGAAGGAAATGAATAAACAATATGTAGAACAAACATGAACTCTATGGAGAAAGACAAGAGGGAAAGGATATAGAGTAGGGGATGGCAGGGGGAGGGGTTTAAACCAAGCAGTACAAGGTTGGACCGTAGGACAGGGTAGGTCCTACTGAGGAGACCCCGGAGCCAAGACCTAAGAGAGGCAGAGGCGAGGGAGTGAGTCCTGTGCTTGTCCCCAGGCCCAGTGGAGGGAAGAGCTGCACAAGACCCTGAGGCAGGAGCTGGTTTGGCAGGTTCTGGTTGTAGACAGAGGCAGGCTTGGCAAAGTGGGAAGGGATAAGAGTACTCAGGGGCCAGATCATGCAAGGCCTTACAGACCATCGTAAGGATTTGGGATTTTAGTTTTGATGATAGAAAGCACCGGAGGCTTTTTTTTTTCAGGGGAGGGGTATCATAGAGCATTTGGGGAGAGGATCCTGGGGAGAAGAGGGCTGTTTCTAGACAAGGGTCAAATAGCCAGTCCTTGAGAGATGGCTGGATACCAATCCTCATCAGGCAGCCTGTCCCCAAAGAATTTCCCTTGCTTTGTCTTTCAATTACCTAGACAGCAGTTTATTCCCCAAAGGATGTCACCACCTCCCGAGAACATATTCCAATTATCTCAGAAAACAAGGTAATTGGGATTATAGTAGTATTCATCATCTCAGTTCTCAAAATGAAAACCTGTCCAAAGCAAGAACAAAAAGTAGCTCCAGAAAGCAGTCCCCTTCCCCTTGGGAAAACTTAGTCAACAACTTAGCTAGTCACAGTTTATATGAAACTAGTTAGTTTCAAGTCACTTTCCTTTCAGGATATAATCTTACACAAAAGAAAGAAAGAAATGGGGCTATTTACTCAGCAAAGATCCATGCCCTCATAGAGAAAATAAATACAAAATACGTGATATGTTGGATGAGGAGACAAATGCCCTGAAGAAAAATAAGGGGGAAATAGGGAACATTTGAGAATAGGTGTGTCACAATTTAAAATAGGCTGGTCAGGGGGAGATTAGTTGAAAAGGCCTATCAGCCCAGTATTCACAGAACAGAGAGAAGTGTTGGGGAGGATCAGTGATAAAGGCACGGGTGGCCCCACAGCTCGTGACACACGCGTGCCACAACCACTGTATTAAGTATATGATTTATTAAGATAATTTTATTCCACATTCTGTGAAAAGGAAAAATTTCCTCCAGCCAATGTGTGTAGTTCTCTGAATTGAATTATAAAAATTGTAATACATTTTACTACACATTATCAGAAAAAGATTGCACAGCTCTATTTAGCAACTCCAGTTTGGACAGTTCCTATGCCAGGGCTGAAACAAAGGCACAACAGTGGCAGAATGGATTCTTCTATTAGTTTTCTTTGTGCGATGTTTCTCTTTTCAGCTCAAGTCCATCTGAGTGAACTCAAGGTAGCAGGGATGCTGTCCACTATAGGTGGCGTAAAGGACAGCTTGCAGCATCAAAGGGTACACACTTAGCTCAGGTCCATTTCAGTTTCTGTAATACATGAGATTTAATGGAAAACAAAGAGCAGACATCTAAGAGCTTTGCATAGAAGCATAATAGAAAAGAGAAAAACACCTACTGGGTGTGTATGTGAGCAGATTCAAATGAAGTGAAGAGAACTGACCCAGGGGATGGGGATGGGCAGGAGGCTAAGCTGAGAGAACTAAGAAACCAAACGCAATAAAATTAAAAAATAAAACAAAAAGCTGCTTGTCCTTGTGTTATCCACACTGCAGTCCAGTTCACTCTCTTTGGCATGGAACTCCAGGCCATGGCCAAGTTTGTTTGCCTCAGTGGAACCAGGGAGGGAAAGGGTAAAGTGGTCCAGCCTGCACATCCAGAGTCTGACCTGCCCCCAGGAGGGGCCCTGGAGTGAGCAAGCTCTCCACCTGTCTTTAGTTTGGGTGATATGAGGGTGGAGAGCCCTAGCATGGCTCTTTTCAGTATTCATATAGCAAACTTCTACAGACTCAATGCACACACATACAATTTTTTCAAATCACGAACCAGATCTGTTATTCATTCACTAAGTCTTGTCCAGAAGAGCTTCTCTGGTGGCTCATATGGTAAAGAATCTGCCTGCAATGCAGGAGACCTGCGTTTGATCCCTGGGTTGGAAAGATCCCCCAGAGAAGGGCATGGCAACACACTCCAGTATTGTTGCCAGGAGAACCCCATGGATAGAGGAGCTTGGTGGTCTACAGTCCATGGGGTGAAGGCGGGAGGAGAAGGGACGACAGAGGATGAGATGGTGGGATGGCATCACCGACGCAATGGACACAAGTTTGAGTAGGCTCTGGGAGTTGGTGATGGACAGGGAAGCCTGGTGTGCTGCAGTCCATGGGGGCACTGAGTTGGACACGACTGAGCAACTGAACTGAAGTCATGTCCAGCTCTTTGCGACCCCATGAACTGCGCACGCCAGGCTTTTCTGTCCTTCACTATCTCCCGGAGTTTGCTCAAACTCAAGGTCCATTGAGTCAGCGATGTCATCCCACCATCTCATCCTCTGTTGCCCCCTTCTCCTCCTGCCCTCAATCTTTCCCAGAATCAGTCTTAATGAGTTGGCTCTTCACATCAGGTGGCCAAAGTATTGAAGTTTTAGTATCAGTCCTTCCAACAAATATTTAGGGTTGATTTTTTTAGGATTGACTGGTTTGATCTCTTTGCTGTTCAAGGGACTCTCAAGAGTCTCCAGCACAACAGTTCAAAAGCATCAATTCTTCAGCTGGGCTTCAGCAGTATCAGATTTAAGGTCTGTAAGTAATAATGTGAATCGAATGCCTAAGAAAAAGTTTGATTCCCTCATTAGTTACAATACCTCGAACAAATGTCAACATCTCCATTACCTCACTTGTAGAATAGGGATGACAGGTATAGATGTAAGAGACTTCCTCGAGAATGGTATTGTATCTAATGCATGGTATGTTCTTAATGTTCTCCACGATCCTAACAAAAAGAAATTAGATTGTCGTCAAATGCTATGGATATACTTTAAAACAACATTTATTAACCTTTGGAGCTTCCCTGGTGGTTCTGATGGTAAAGAATCTGCCTGCAATGCAGGAGAGCCAGGTTTGATCCCTGGGTTGGGAAGACCTCCTGGAGAAGGGAATGGCTACCCACTCCAGTATTCTTGTCTGGAAAATCCCACGGACAGAGGGGCCAGGAGGGCTACAGCCCACGGGGTAGCAGAGTGAGACATGACTGAGCAACTAACACGTTAACCTTTAATCTGTGGACCAGTCACCTGGGGGAATCCTGTTAAAGGATTCTGCTTTTGGGGGAGTTGGGGTGGGGACAGAGATTCTTGTTTTTCCCAACAAACTTCCAGGTTCTGACTATGCTGCTGGGGATCATTCTTAAAAGTAGCAAGAATTTTTTTTTTTTTTTTTGCTTTACAATACTGTATTGGTTTTGCCATACATTGACATGAATCGCCACGGGTGTACATGAGTTCCCAATCCTGAATCCCCCTCCCACCTCCCTAAAGTAGCAAGAATTTAACATTGAGTTCCATTATTTAACATGCCTACAGCACCAAAAGTTCTCAAAAGGAGTTTCATAGACTAGCTATTTCTTTAAAAATTTTACTTTTCCACTCATGCTTCGTGCAAAGTCACTGACCCAGCTAAGTGCCAAGCGCCAGCGAGGCCAGGGTGTAATGAGCTGTGTGAGGGCATCACTTGGTCCCAGAGGGTTCACAGTACTCTTTTACAGAAAGATCTTGCAATTGTCTCGCCACCACTTTCAGCTTTTTGATCTTAGCCTTTGCCTCTGATGATAATTACCCCTTAATTAGCACCCACCACCATGTCATCTAAATAATTATAGTAAGTGCAGCTTGCACCTCTGCTGGGAGTCTTCAACTGATAAAACAAGATGCTATGCCATTTTTTTTAAAAAGACAAAACTGACCCAAATAAAAGTCACATGCTATGGAACACACAGACCTGTTATAGCTTCCATTAGAATAAAGCTATTTAAGAGTTGGTTTTGAACACTCAAGTATTGATGTATTTCAGAAACTGTAGATGTCAGAATGTAAATTTTGCAAGCAGTTGTGCGAAAGTAAAACAGCTCAGTCAAGCTAAAATCAACCTTAAATTTCTATTGGGAAGGGCTACAGGATGTCTAAACTATTTTTTGTCTGTCTGGATTTTGTCAATATATTGAAGGAGTTTGGTAACTTCTGGGTGCACTCAAAGCAAATTAACTTTTGTGGAAGAAGAGGTGAGCTCTTCACTGAAAACAATTAGCAGTTTTCTAATTTCCCAAGTGGACCATTATTCACCCCCCTCACCAAACAGCAGGAGCCCAAATAATCATGAAATTCTCTTAGGAGGAAACCAATTGTGTTACTCTTTTTCCAAAGGCTGTCTTCCCACCGTAGTCTTAGAACACCATCACAAGACTTTACAATTTTCTGAATAGGTAATACATTGACAAGGAAAAAACTTGAACAGCACAAAATGTTGTATAGAGAAAAATAAATTTTCTTTCTTCCCATCATCTACCTCCTTGCCTTCCCCAGAGACAAATTACTGGTTCATAAAATTTTTTATTATGAAAAATTTCAGATATACATGCAGAGAAATTGGAATAAGCTCATGAATAACACAGCATCAGCAATGAAAAACACCCCACTGGCTTGTTTTATTTTCCCTCCATCGGTGTTTGTAGGAGTTATTTTCCCAGACACTTGATCATTTTATCTGTCAAAACTTTCAGTATTTTGCCATTCCCCCCACCTTCTCTCTTTAATCTAACCACATCACCGTCATCACATCCAACAAGGTTGGACAATTCCTTAATACCATCCAATATTCTCAGGGGTCACTTTTAATGGCTTCGGGACAGACTGAGGGAGAAAATAACGATGAAGGTAAGAATCGAGGGGATCCTAGAAGCGCATTAAAAAGCCAGACCGACATCACTTGCGGGTGCGGTCATTGATCGGGTGCCCTGCTACCGGGGCCTCCCAGTTCCCGCCGTCATTAACTGCGCCGGGTCAGCACCAGCCAGTCTGGGTCAACAGCCGCTCCGAGCCGCGAGCTCCGGGTCTCCCGGCTCCCACGCGGCGACTCCAGCAGGCCCAGCGCAGCTGCACAACCCACCGTCCCCAGACACCGGCGAGTCCCTGGAGGGGAAACGATTGACACAGCTGCCTGCACTGCGCCCCCAGTCCTCCCCCGCGGCACCTGCGTCTCCCGGCGGGGCCAGGAGCTGGAACTCGCTCGCTCGCGAGCCGAGGCCGGCCAGGCCAGCCAGGCCAGCCACCACCGCTCCGCCCGCTGCCCGCTCCCGCGCCGGGCTCTCAGCACCTAGACCTCTCGGGCCGGGACTACAACTCCCGTCGGGCCCCACGGCCGGACCAATGGCGGGCGCCGGAGCATGCGGGGCGCGGCGCCTGCGCGGCGGTTTGAGTAAGCAGCCGCGCGATTGGCTGCGGGGTCGGGCGGCCGCGCGGGGCCTGTGGGAACGGAGTGACGGAGCGAGCGGCTGTTGGAGGAAGGAGGTGGGGGCCGGGAGCGCAAATGGCGTTGAGATGGTTCAGGGCCCTGTTCAAACTCTAGCGCTGACCATTCACCGACGGAAGCGGCGGCGCAGGAGGCGACGGCGGCCCATAGGGGGCACGTAGCGGGCTCCGGTCCCAGCTCCAGCGGCGGCGACAGCCAGGGAGGCCTAGGCCCGGGCCCGGCCGGCGGCGCTCGAGGCGGGGAGGGAAGTTGCGGTGCCGCCACTCCTCCCCCCCTCCACCGGGTTTCCTATTTACAGAGAGCGGAGTCGCGGGTTCTGACGGTGGCGGAGCCCCTTGCTTCTCTTCGCTCACCAGCCGGCCCCGTTCTCCCGCGCGGGGCTCCGGCGCCCGCCTGTGGGCCGTTGGGAGCGGGAGAGGCGGAGGCGGCCCGAGGCTAAAGCACCCGCCAGGCGCCGAGGGTAAGTGAGGTCTCGGGCGGCTGCCTGGGCCCGGAGCTTGCCGAGGGTGGAGGAGGCAGGGGTCTGGGAGGGGGTGGTGGAAGTCCTCTGTCTCACCCACCGGTTCTGAGGAAGTTGGGCAGCGGAACGGTCTGAAGAACTCTTTTCCTCTTTTCCCCTTTATTCTGAGTTCTTTCTGGGCGACGGCTGATTTACTTCCCTCCCCAGGCGCGGTCAAGTGTATTGGTTTCAGGCCGAAATCTTTTGCTGTCTTTCCTCCGCCTCTGGCCGCCGCTGAGGCCTTCCACTACCCTGGGGATTCGGTGGCAGAGGCTTCCGGGGCGTCGGAAGCAACATCCCTTTCCTGGGAGGTGGGGGTGGGGAGGAGAAAAGTTGCGTGAGCTTCCAGGGGGAGGGGGGCCGCTTGTCCCCGCCACCCCCTAGCGCACCGCCGCCCCCAGGTGAGGATTTCTGGGTGGTGAGGTTTGGCCTTTCCGGCTTTCATTCCTGCAGGGAAGCCCCTAAGCCCGTGGAGATCTGAAAGACTCTGGATTTGGTTGAGGGTTAAGTGTGAGGACTTCTTTATCCAGCGCACTTCCCCGAAAATTCGACAAGCTTTGGGCTGAGGCAAAGGCCCAGCGACCAAAAAGACTTAGTTGTGAATCATTCTTTCCTTTTTGGTAAGGTAATCTTTGGAGTTTGAAGCCTGAGCAAGATAGCCTGTGTTCTTAACTTGAATATACTTGAAATATAATGTCAAATACGTCTACACACTTGTTTCTGAATTTCTATATACTTTACACTCTAGTCTGACTTAGACATTACAATTGTCTGTCTGGTGACTTAAAAAAAAAGGAAAAAAGGACATGGAAAACTGTTTAAAGACCAGCAAAGGGGATATTATATAATGAACTCCCATGTATTCATCTTTCAGACTCAACAGTTATTAACTCTTAACCAAATTTTTCTCATCTCTGCACTTTCCATTCCACACACCTTAAAGTTGGAGAATCACTGACATTATTGCATCAGTATTTCAATATATATTCGTCGAAGGCATAGGTTCTTTTTTTAAAAAAAAGCATGATTTATCAGTTAAAATAGTTTAACTCCTTGCTATCAGGTATTCATCAGCAGACTTTCAGCTTGTTACAGTGAATGCTTATGATTCTAGGACCATTTTTACTGTGAGTTTTTTTGATGTGGACCTAATACTTTAGGTCTAGGTCTAGTTCCAAGTCTAGGTTTTTGGTTTAGCCTTTAGTCAGCATTTTTAGGTAATTACCATGCTAGTGTATCCAAAACATTTTAGCTTTGTTGGTGTATATGTAAATGTAGGTCTGTAGATTAGGGCTGTACATTCAAGGAGGAATGAAAAGAAATGACTTATTTTGTGTTTCTTGTAGCTGCCAAATATACTTAGTTTCTTTAGGTTATGCTTAACAAGAAAGACAGGATTCTTTAGTGTAAATCTGCAGTAAGAGGGGAAATAGATAACCCTCAGAAAAAAGTTTTTTGACATATTGAAAGGTCTTCAGACAAATTAGAAACAGTTTTCTCTTAAAAGTAGATGGGTATAATGACTAAATTAAGTATTATTTTGTCCATTAGAATTGGCTTCTAATCAAAATATGAGAGGGCAGATTCCTCTGCTAAATATATAGGGATTCCCTATAAACTGGGAGGATTAAGTTAATAAAGGGAAACATTTAATAGATAAAACATTAAAAAATATAGGTCAAAATATCACTCTGATTGTTGTAGATTGCCCTTAGGCAACTGCCCTTAGGCAATTGTTCACTTTTTTCCCTGGTTGTATTTAATTTATTGATATTTAAACTTTAGAAGGTCAAAGTGTGAGTAATGGATAAGGACTGATAATGTTTAAAAAGTACCTTGTTTGACTCTATTTACTGTCCTGAAATTTTTTTTGTCCTAGTACTTGAAATCATTTCATCCTGTCTCAAATCAGAGAAGAACATAAATTCACATTTTTTTTTCCTTTCAATAATCCTTGGACCAGTCAGTGTAATATGCTGGAGTTCACTAGCTTCAGAAAATGTAGTTCAGCAAATGAGCACAGCACTAGGAGGACAAGGAAGGGAGAAAGAATGAGTATGGTCTCTTGCACTAAGGGAAATGACCAAGCACGGAATATTTTTCAAGTCATAGTTTATATTATGTTAGATAGACCAAAACTCAGGATCTTTGAGGTAGGATTAAAAGTAGCAGGTTCTAATATGTGAGAAAATAGCACCAGTTTTCTGACTTTTCACCCCTCATATGAGTAAGTGCTCTGAAATTTCAAAGAAGTATATTTAGTCAATTATTTGACATCTCTAAGATCCTGGAAAAAACATTTTGTGCTTAATATTTTACATTAAGGGTAATTAGCCTATTCAGATTATTTTTTATGGTAAAATTGATAGAGTAGTGAGTAGATTCATTTGAAACTTTTTTTTTTAAAAAGCGATGTTGTTAGGCTTTCTTGTTCTGAAAATAGCCTATGAATATGTACTCGTAAAAAAGATTGATATAAGTAATAGGATAAAAAATGAGCCTCTCTATACTCTCTCCCGTTATTTATTTAACTGTTTTTAAAGCTTTGTATCTTGAATGTGGAAAAGCTAACGGAGAGAATCCCTATTTTCTTATTTTTATATTCAGTATTAACACTTGTTAAATATTTGATGATTATATATTCTCTTACTTTTTTTCCCCCACAGAGAATATGAAACAGGTGTCAAAATGACATCCAGATTTGGGAAAACATATAGTAGGAAAGGAGGAAATGGAAGTTCAAAGTTTGATGAAGTCTTTTCCAACAAACGGACCACCCTTAGCACAAAGTGGGGAGAAACCACATTTATGGCTAAATTAGGACAGAAGAGGCCTAATTTCAAACCAGATATCCAAGAAGTTCCGAAGAAACCTAAGATGGAAGAAGAAAATACTGGAGATCCTTTTGGATTTGATAGTGATGATGAATCTCTACCAGTTTCTTCAAAGAATTTAGCTAAAGGTTCCTGTTATACAGAATCTAGTGAAGCTGCTCAGTTGGAAGATGTCACTTCTGTACTTGAAGCTAATAGTAAAATTAGTCATGTGATGGGTGAAGACAGTGTTGTATCTGATAAATGCTTACATTTGGAGGATTCTTTGCTTGGGAAAGAAAAGAGCACAAACCGTGTCTTAGAAGATGATGCAAGCAGAAGTAGCTGTGCTAAATTAATGACTTCAGGTAAGTTTTGATTTTCCTTTTTTTCCTTCTTCACAATATTTTCTTTATTCTGAGCCAGGAGAGTTTTGTGTAATTGAGTCAAATGATTTTGACTTAGATTCTGAAATATTACACCTCTTAAATTTTCTTTCTGCATTTATAATTAATGGGGACCAAAGATAATTTTGTAGAAGAGATTTAGGAAATTCAAGAAACCAATTAGGAGTTTAAATTTTACTTAACTTGGGAATTTCCAGACTGCACATTTTGGGAATGATCTTTCATTTGTTCTTACTTCAGTTCTCGTTAAGAAACATCTCCTTTTGTTGTGTTAGGATTCCATGGTATCTCACTTCTATTACTGTGGAGGATTTGGATGGTTACTGATAATGAAAATGAGATGGGCATTTACAATAAGGTTTAAGTTTAGGGTGTTAGATTTTCTTCCAAAACTAGAAAGATTAAGGAGGTATTAAGTGGAAATGTAGAATTGCACTTGACTGCAAATTGAAATTAGTTGGGGGCTTGGTGCCAGTAGTAATTTGTATTAATAGATTTTCATCTACAAAACCAGTTGTAATTTTAAAATGTTAGCTTGTAAATCTGGCATCTAGTGTTTATCCCTAAAACAATATATTTTGCTTGTTTTTGTAAAGGATTTGAGACTTAACAGTAATAAATGATAAAAAAATGCAATTAATTAAGACTGTAGAGCTTAGATTGGAGATGGCAAGGGAGATAGCTTGTGGACTTTATCAGTATAGGGCTGAGCAATAAGGCTTACACTTTGGTCTAAAACAAACCTTAGTTCTTAACTTCTTGGGAAAATTTAGTGATACTAAAAGATAACATGGTGCTCATATTTTAAAAAGATGTAAAGACAAAACTTCCTAGTTTTCTTGAGAGGAATTTGTCCTTTGGGGTCTTTCTATAAGACACCATCTTTCTATAAGGCACCTCAAATACTTTGCCTAGCATAATTCCACCAAAAAAATGCTGAACATTCTTCATTCTTTCTCACCCTTGGATGAGAGAATGAGCCAGCTGTTACTGTCATTCCCTTGATCTGGTTAATTCTGATTTGGCTCTTCTTTTCCGTTGCCCACATTTCTTCCTGAGCTGTTGTTCATAACTTAAGGTTAGGTTCAGTTTTTATTAAAAATGAGCAGAAAAGCAGTTTCCCAGATCAGCTCTTAAAAATGTTTTCTAATCATAGAACAATTGAGCCAAAATTAGCTTGAATTCAGTTCTCTTAGCTTCATAGATGAGATTCAAAGAGATTAAGTAACAGTCCAGTTTGGCTAGTGGCAAAATTGGAATGAGACTCATTTATTGATTTTTCAAAACTTTGACCACCTACTCTGTGCCCTCCACTGTTAGGCTCTGGAAATGCTAGTCCATGTCAGTTATCAGTGTTTCAGTCCTCAGTATGAGGCAGATGGGCTGGAAAAAGAAGATGAGGATAGGGAAGTGGTGAAGTGGGTTAAAGTACACGGACACAGATTTCTCAAGCACTGTGTTTGGAAAAGAGAGGCGCATCACGGGCAGGCAGAGGGTGTCAGTAGGATAAATGTTTTAAGTATGGGGGAACAGGAACTTGGAAGTGAAATATTCAAAGGCAGCAATTGCTTATACAGTCTTGCTGCTGTTAAACCTACACATGTCCAGACTGCCATTTGAAGTTGTTCAGTGAGAACTGGAAACAACTCTTTCTGTGAAAGTGAGGTTTTAGCTTGCCAGTCTAATGTAGCTAAATTGTAGTTCTGGTGTTGATCCTGTGGACTGACTGGGAATCCAAACTCCATTATAAGGGGTTTGTGAGGGGAAACTATACTAAAATACAGAAAATAGGTGTTTAAGAACATCTTGCTCTTCTTTCTTCACAAGGCAGCCTTAGTTGGAAGGGAATGGTATAGCATTGTGAATATTTACTTTCTCCTCTCCCTTGACCATCCAGAGCCACAACACCCCTAGTAGCTTGCTGTAGGATAAGAAGGAACTTTGAGGGAGTACTTCACATTCTGATGGTCTTACCCTATCCCTAACATGTAAAAGATGAACTTTTTATAAGTTTATGTTAATAAGTTCAGGGAATACTTCCAAACTTTATGACCTTCCTTTTTTGCCTCTAAAATTTGGGTATCTCTCTGTGACTAGATTTTTTTTTTTTTTTGCATTATGTCTGTCAGTTTGTTGCTTTTACTAGTATTCAGAAAGCCTTCTGATTTTAGTTGAAGTTTAGAGATTCAGACCTAAGGTTTGGATAAAAGGGGTCTCTATAATAGAGTGTTTCCAAAACTTTTTTTTGAATTAGAGATCTTGTGAGAATGATGAAATTTTGGACTTTAAAGTGCTATGTAGCCATTTAGGTCTCAGAAATTCTTTGGAGGTCATATACAGGCATTTTATTTAAGAACCTGTGAGAAACATCATGATCATCTGTTCAAAGTGCACAAGTTAGGTTCTTTAGTATCCTCTAGTGGGATGTTCTTGCTCATTCATACCATATTTTGCTGCAGAATTATATCACATCAGTGAAAAAGAATTATCCAAGCTCAAGCTTATATCATTTTTCCTGGCCTTAAGTTTTAAAGTGGATCTCTTTATAGGGTAGTATATGGTTCACTTCTGGTACTATTAAAATTCTTTGTTTTAAATGTTTTATACCAGATAGTGCTTTTTAAGATTGTGGCTTATTTAAAGACGAAATCTAGAGTGAGGTCATGATAGAATATAGTGGTTGCTGTTTTCCAAATGCTTGATGGGCAAGGGAACCCGTCAGGATTACTACTCATGCAAGAGTACAAACTAAATGAGAATTGCAGGGAAGGATTGAGTTGCTAAAACATCCTAATCTTAATTTAAAACACACACACACACTTTTAGTGTGGAACTTTTAGAACATACAAAAATAGAACATTAAGAGAACCTCATGTGCCTATTTTCTAGCTTCAGCAGTTGTCAATATATGGCGAGTCTTGTTCCATCTATTGTATACACTGTTCTGTCTCCTGGATTATTTTAAAGCGGATTTAGGATATCTTACTTTATCTGTAAGTAAGTAAGTAAGTAAGTAAAGTCACTCAGTCGTGTCCGACTCTTTGTGACCCCATGGACTGCAGCCCACCAAGCTCCTCAGTCCATGAGATTCTCCAAGCAAGAATACTGGAGTGGGTTGCCATTTCCTTCTCCAGGGGATCTTCCCGACCCAGGGATCGAACCCGGGTCTCCCGCATTGGAGGCAGACGCTTTAACCTCTGAGCCACCAGCGAAGTGCTACTTTATCTGTAGATACTTTAATTGAAGTTTTCATTAAAGCCAGTGAAATCTCAAACAAGTGTGAAACTTAAAAATGACTTAACAGGACCTAAAAACTTGGCCTATTGAGAGATCTTGGAGTATTCTTATAAAGTTTGGCATCCAGAGCTATGTGCATTAGGGGTAAAAGAAAGCTTCTCTTGCCTTTTATATATAGCTACTCCTATTTTCCATCTTTGGCGTTCTGCTACAGGTTTTTAATCTGGGTTCTAGAATAAAGTGTTCAAAGACTTGTATTTCTACTTGGCACACTTTCCTTGCTAGCCAGCTGGGATTCAGTCTACATACCCTGCCAAATATTGAGATAACTATGGCATAGGCTCTTAATTTGCATGCCTGTCTTTGTAGCCAATTTTTTTTTTCTATTTGCTTAAAACTGTACTGAGTATTTGTATAAGTTAGAGGGCTGTTACTGTCAGGAAATTAGGAACTTTGATTTAGAACTGAAGATTGTTTTTAGAAAGGGAAATGAATTGTTCTATTCCTGAAAGCTTTAAGTAGGCCAGGGACTTGTGACCTAAGAGGAGATTGTCATCTACTCATTGGATAAAGTACAGGTGATTAATGAGGATTAAAGAATTCTGCAAGTATAGCATTGGTAAGAGTTACCTACCTTCATTTAGATCTTGAATGTATTTGTCATATAGAATATATTTGTCATTCCTAAAATCAGCTTCTTTTAAGGGAAGAGGGTAAGATGTCTGTTGTTACTTTGTGCTAAGCCCTTCATACCAGTTGATCTTTAATCGCAACTATTTAAGGCAGGCTTTATTCCCATTTTAGAGGAGGTAAAGCATATTTCAAAGAAGTTGAATAACTTGAACTATTAAGTAGAAGATCTGAGAAACACCTAAAGTGTTTTTTTCATACAGTGCTGGTGTATTCTGATGTGAATGAACTTAATTTGATCATATTTAAAGCTTTATATTTAAAATAACAGGCTGTCACTGTACAAGTTTTCTCCTGAAAAAGGAAATAAACTTGGACAAATAACAAATTGTGTGTTAGCTCATGCCTCTGTTTAAATAATTTCCTTTTTAGTAAGAATGGTGGCCAAACCATTTATAAATACTGAAGAAAGCTGACCTTAATTTTTGCTAATAGGTACCCTCTGTTTGCTAATTTCTAAAAATTCTGCATGGAAATTTAACAATATGCAAATTCTGAGAGAGACTGTAGTTTCAAGTAAATGGATCTGTTTAAAGTAGAACTTTAGTTTCTTGTAAAAGATTTTCTTAGTGAAAAGAGGTTCATTCTCGCAGGTAATCACTAATACAACTTGAATAGAAGCGAGTACACAGTGAGCAGTATGTATTCAATGGGAAATGGGCTTGGCAGGTGTACGCAACTTGTTAAAGATGTTTGAAGGAGAGAAGAAAAGGGGCAGCTAGAGATATATAAGGGGTTCTGGAAAGTTTGATTACATAAGAGAGGAAGCATACGATCCAAAGCCTAGAGGGGGAGAGTGATCTTGGGAGAAGGGATGCTGCGTTTCTTGGCTGGGAGGAAAGGGGGGTGAAAATGTGAGTTTAATGGGAGGATGGAAAATAAGGTTGTTTGTGAGCCAAAACTGCTCCCTCCTGCACCCCCGCCATCCTTTGTTTTTATAAAGTGACAAAGGAAGTCATCTCTGAAAGGGAGAAAGAAAAAAGGAGGTGTGTGGTGGCTGGAGGGGAGAGGCAAAGTGTTCAAATTGATTTTGGAGAAAATGGAAAAGGAAAGAGCTGTCTAGAGAGAATAGAATTTCTGGACATTATTGATGCCTTAGTTGAAGTTTGTTATCCCCGAAAACTCTGAGAATGTGTGTTTCCCCCTCTCCTTTAGTAGGCTCTTTTAGCCAGAATCTGTACAAAATAGAGAATATTGGCTAGAATAATGAGAATTAGGCTGGATTGGCATTCTGTCTGACTAGATATGGAATGAACAAATAAGGAAGAAAGAGGATTTAGGTTATTGACCGGAGAGTGACTGGAGTGATGAAGTGTGCACTTTAAACCTGACTAACTGGACAGAGGTGGGTGGATAGGAGAGGAGAGGGCAGTGTACTGGGGGTCTAATGGAAGTCGGGAATAGGATGCCTGAGACAGGTTGGTCAGCTGGTAGTAATTATGGGTTGTCTTATTCTAATATTCAAGAGTTGAAGCATTTTAGGATATGAGAAGTTCTGGATGAAATTGTGAACAGGTGACTAAGATAGAATGTAGAAGACTTGATGGGAGAATAGAAGCTGGGAGGTGAGGGGGTTGGAATTTGGCGGAATTTAGGGTGATAGCAGAAGTAGCAGGGCAGGGTGATGATAGATCTGGTTTAAAACCGTTAGAGAAACGAAGAATAAGAGGCTGACAGATAACAGGTAAGAGGGATAGTATAGGGTAGCTAGATAGGTGGCACATGCCTCAGAGGAATGGACTTCTAAGAGAGGAAAATAGTGGTAGTTTCATAAAAGGCTCTAGAGAGCCAACGTGTGAGTAACTGCAAACCATCCTTCTCTGGGATGCTGGAAGGGGCTGCATGAGAAGTGGCATTCTTATTCAGGCTTCAGTTAGGGCTTCCCTGGTGGCTCAGATGGTAAAGCGTCTGCCTGCAATGCGGGAGACCTGGGTTCGATCCCTGGGTTGGGAAGAGCCCCTGGAGAAGGAAAAGGCAACCCACTCCAGTACTCTTGCCTGGAAAATTCCATAGACAGAGGAGCCAGGTAGGCTACAGTCCATGGGGTCACAAAGCGGACACAACTGAGCGGCTTCACTTCACTTATTTCATTTAGGGCAAGGAAGTGGTAGAGGGCATGAGCCCCAGGTGTATGTGACTGTGCTAATCCCTGAGGCTTGGATACTCTGGACTTAAAAGCTATGGGGTGGTGGGGGCAGTTGATTGTTGAATAGAAGATGGGAAGGAAGTATGGGTACATTTTGAGTGTTACAGTACAGGAGGAGGTAGATGGCAAGTTTGCATTTTGATTTATCCATCAGGGTCCCAACTGGAAACATGGCATGCCCCAGTTAGGCTCTTAACAGCAGATTTATTTTTAGAATGGCTAATTACAAAGGTGTGTGAGGAATGTTAGGGAAAGCCTGACCTGGGTTAGCTGCACTGAAGCTCTTCTGCGGTGGGTCCTTGTTCTGCCTCCAGCCCTGGCATCCACTGATCAGTCTTCTGGCCCTGAGGCTTTGTTTGTTCCAATATTTCCCATACAAAGGGTCATTCAATGTGTAGCAATTTCAGCCTGGCTTTTCATTTAGCATAATCTTTTTTAAAGAGTATTCCATATTGTATGAATCAGTATTTTTATCGTTGAGGAGTATTCCATTGTATATACCATAACCTATTCACTATTTGAAAGACATTTTGACATTTGACATGTGGGATCTTAGTTCCCAAGCCACGGATCCAACCCATGACCCTTGCATTGGAAGCAGGGGTCACATTAAAAAAACGAGAAGAAGTTTTTCTTTAACAACCAGAAGATTTACAGCACCCTTTTTCTTTTTTGAAATTGTATTTTTTTTTTTTTTGGCCATGTGGCATATGGGACCCCTGTGCCTTGGAAGTGTGGAGTCTTTAACTGCTGGACTGCCAGGAAAATCCCTTGAAATTGTATTTCTATCCCACTTCCCCTTTAGGATTTTACCCTAATGAACATGTCTTTTAATGGTCATCTCTTCATAATTTTGTAGTACAAAATACATACTTTTTTTGTGTATAAGTTTGTGTGCTAAATCACTTCAGTTGTGTCTGACTCTTTGTGGACCGTAGCCAACCAGGTTCCTTTGTCCGTGGGATTCTCCAGGCAAGAATACTGAAGTGGGTTGCTGTACCCGCCTCCAGGAGATCTTCACCTGGGGATGGAACTGCACCTCTTACGTCTTCTGCATTGGCAAGTGGATTCTTTATCACTAGTGCCACTTGGGAAGCCCCATATATAAGTTTAAATGTAAACTTAAAAAAATTTTTGTGATTCTAATGTTCAAAGTATTTGAAAATTCTTCTAGATTGTTATCACCACAATTATTAGTGTATAATTGATCAAATTAGTGTTAAATTAATTAGTAGCATATAATTAGTCAACTGCATTTTAAAGGCAAAGTTTATTGGAAATGTACCTCTTAATGATATGGGTAAAGCTATTTTCATACTCTTCATACTGTTCATGGGGTTCTCCAGGCAAGAATACTGAAGTGGGTTGCCATTCCCTCTCCAGTGGACCATGTTCTGTCAGACCTCTCCACCAACACTCGTCCTTCTTGGGTGGCCCCATGGGCATAGACTAAGATCTCTTCAAGAAAATTAGGGATACCAAGGGAACATTTCATGCAAAGATGGGCTCGATAAAGGACAGAAATGGTATGGACCTAACAGAAGCAGAAGATATTAAGAAGAGGTGGCAAGAATACACAGAAAAACTGTACGAAAAAGATCTTCACCACCAAGATAATCATGATGGTGTGATCACTCACCTAGAGCCAGACATCCTGGAATGTGAAGTCAAGTGGGCCTTAGATAGAGATCTCTTCAAGAAAATTAGAGATACCAAGGGAACATTTCATGCAAAGATGGGCTCGATAAAGGACAGAAATGGTATGGACCTAACAGAAGCAGAAGATATTAAGAAGAGGTGGCAAGAATACACAGAAAAACTGTACGAAAAAGATCTTCACCACCAAGATAATCATGATGGTGTGATCACTCACCTAGAGCCAGACGAAGTCAAATGGGCCTTAGAAAGCATCACTACGAACAAAGCTAGTGGAGGTGATGGAATTCCAGTTGAGCTGTTTCAAATTCTGGAAGATGATGTTGTGAAAGTGCTGCACTCAAAATGCCAGCAAATTTGGAAAACTCAGCAGTGGCCACAGGACTGGAAAAGGTCAGTTTTCGTTCCAATCCCAAAGAAAGGCAATGCCAAAGAATGCTCAAACTACCACACAATTGCACTCATCTCACACACTAATAAAGTAATTCTCAAAATTCTCCAAGCCAGGCTTCAGTGATACAGGAACCGTGAACTTCCAGATGTTCAAGCTGGTTTTAGAAAAGGCAGAGGAACCAGAGATCAAACTGCCCACATCCGCTGGATCATGGGAAAAGCAAGAGAGTTCCAGAAAAACATCTATTTCTGCTTTATTGCCTATGCCAAAGCCTTTGACTGTGTGGATCACAATAAACTGTGGAAAATTCTGAAAGAGATGGAAATACCAGACCACCTAACCTCCCTCTTGAGAAACCTATATGTGGGTCAGGAAGCAGCAGAACTGGACGTGGAACAACAGGCTGGTTCCACATAGGAAAAGGAGTACATCAAGTACCCTGCTTATTTAACTTGTATGCAGAGTACATCATGAGAAACGCTGGGCTGGAAGAAAAGCTGGAATCAAGATTGCCGGGAGAAATATCAATAACCTCAGATATGCAGACGACACCACCCTTATGGCAGAAAGGGAAGAGGAACTAAAAAGCCTCTTCATGAAAGTGAAAGAGGAGAGTGAAAAAGTTGGCTTAAAGCTCAACATTCAGAAAACGAAGATCATGGCATCTGGTCCCATCACTTCATGGGAAATAGATGGGGAAACAATGGAAACAGTGTCAGACTTTTATTTTTGGGGGGCTCCAAAATCACTGCAGATGGTGACTGCAGCCATGAAATTAAAAGACGCTTACTCTTTGGAAGGAAAGTTATGACCAACCTAGATGGTATATTCAAAAGCAGAGACATTACTTTGCCAACAAAGGTCTGTCTAGTCAAGGCTATGGTTTTTCCAGTGCCCATGAATGGATGTGAGAGTTGGACTGTGAAGAAGGCTGAGCGCCGAAGAATTGATGCTTTTAAACTGCAATGTTGGAGAAGACTCTTGAGAGTCCCTTGGACTGCAAGGAGATCCAACCAGTCCATTCTGAAGGAGATCAGCCCTGGGATTTCTTTGGAAGGAATGATGCTAAAGCTGAAACTCTAGTACTTTGGCCACCTCATGTGAAGAGTTGACTCAGTGGAAAAGACTCTGATGCTGGGAGGGATTGAGGGCAGAAGGAGAAGGGGACGACAGAGGATGAGATAGCTGGATGGTATAATGGACTCGGACTTGAGTCTGAACTTCGGGAGTTGGTGATGGACAAGGAGGCCTGGCGTCCTGTGATTCATGGGGTTGCGAAGAGTTGGACACGACTGAGTGAATTGAAAGCGGTTTTCAATTAGTTCATGTATATATGGATAAATATTATTGCCGGAATTAAGATAAAGCTCTGACATCAATCTGTTCCTATTTTTTAATACATGTAAATATGGAGGTACTATATTAATAAAAAATAGTGCAAAGAGTTTTGCTATAGTAGTTTCTATTTGGAAAGCAATAAATAATTAGGATCACCTGACATGCAGTGGATTTGTTCCCAGGAGGTTAGAGTGACTCAGTAAGCATGGATGCCAATAATGTATCATGCTATTTCTTTACTGTCATGCCAGAGTAGGGGCAATGTTCATAGTAAGATTAGCGATAAGTGAGTAATATGCCGTTATTTGTAATGTGGGAGAATAATTATTAATCCGAGGTGGATTGCTGCATCAGGTTTTGGTGATGAGAAAGGTGTATATGAGAAAGGTGGGGATTTCGAAATGAATGTCCCTAAAACTGGGCTTCTCTAGTGGCTCAGTGGTAAAGAATCTGCCTGCCAGTGTGCGAGCCATAGGAGACACTGGTTTGATCCCTGGATTGGAAAGATCCCCTGGAGGAGGAAGTGGCAACCCATTGCTGTATTCTTGCCTGGAGAATCCAACGGACAGAGGAGCCTGGCGGGCTGCAGTCAATGGGTTCTGAGTTGGACACAGCTGAAGTGGCTGAGTACACATGCACAGAGGGAAGGTGGGGATTAGAAACGAACGTCCCTAAAATTTAACTGTGCCTTTGTGTGTTTTGGAATGCCTTTCTGTAACTCCAGGAGTCTGTGTATATAGTTAAAAGAGTTGATTTTCTGTGTGGCTCATTGGTTGAGGATTGACTTGGGTATGTGGATGTGTTCCCTGATCTGCAAGGGTGGGCAGAGATAAGGCAGCTTGAGCAGGAGGCCATGGGAACAAACAAGCTTCTTGGCGTGTGGGTGGGCAATGGCAATGGGCCATAAGGTTCTCCGTAGGCAACTGTTGATAGGGAATGAGAATTGAGTTGGACTGTTCTGTGCAGTGGACCCAGCTGAATGGTTCTTTTGCAGTTGTTTTTTCTTTAACATTACATATAGACTTTGTGTTTGATAGGTATGTTTTATAAATAATTTAAAAATTATAAAATATAATTGAAATCACCACTTGAAATACTTAGCATTTTTTTCAAGTACTTTTTACCTTCTAAATCTTTGAGTAAAACTGATCCACTGAGGAAGATGTGCCATATTTTTCCTGTGA
Organism: Aepyceros melampus; assembly: GCA_006408695.1. Taxonomy (NCBI): domain Eukaryota; kingdom Metazoa; phylum Chordata; class Mammalia; order Artiodactyla; family Bovidae; genus Aepyceros; species Aepyceros melampus. Next base: position 559,175 of record SJXQ01007064.1, read on the forward strand.
CTTCTTAGGTGCCCCTTATAAATAGCCACACACCTTTGTTGATGTTGAAAAATCAGTTTCCATTCATAGAAGCATGCTGTTGACAGTTTCTTATATATATTTTCATAATCTTTAATATGCACAGCATGTAAATCTATATATCCCTAAGAATACAAACGCATAAATGACAGTGTGGTGTATACGAGTGTATACTGTGTATGTATGTGTGTACGGAAAAATCATTAAGATATACATGTCAGTATTTATAAAATCTCCTTTTTTCATGGTTTTCTATTATACGAATATATCATACTTAAGTCTCTTAGGAATAGTTTGGCTGTTTTGAAGTCATTTATTATTAACAAAGAAATGCTATATGGGACATCATTCTACTTTCATGTTTGAACATCATGTTCCATATAGTGGTAGAAGATGTTTCTAGAAGTGGAATTGAAAGAGCATAAATATTTAAATATTTAGCTGATATTGCAATATCTCCCACTGACACTGACTTTTTTCCCTTAGCATCATTCTATTGAACTTTGGAGTTTGTCTAGCTGAAAGATAGAAAAAAATGTCTTCTTTATTTTGGGGGTTTAATTTTTTCTACTTTAGAATATGTGCAGTTTTTTTTTTTAATGTAAATAAAATTATCTGCACATGGTACAAAATTATAGTGGTTAAAAGCTTCCCTACCTCCTTTTTCCAGTTGTGCCAGTTGTTCTTAGAGTGATTGACTATTCATAATTACTTTTGTTACCCTTTCTGACATATGCTGTGTATCTGCAAGAAGTTCAAGCAGTTACAAATTTGTGTGTGTATTAGAGCTACGAAATGATGACTTGCTGTTTAATACCTTGCTTTTTCACTTAATAAGTATCAGGAATAAATCTTTGTCAATATCTGGAAGTTTTCTTTCAGGCCTCCTTCTCGTTTTTATTTAAAAATACTGTTGCATTCATGGTATGTCAATTCCCCCTAGGTTTTTTTTGTAATTTTTTAGCCAGTTCCTTGTAGATGTCAGAGTTTGGGTTGTTTTCAGTGTTTTTGTTTTCTTTAATAAGTTGCTTGATATTTTAGACAGTAAACAGCAGTTAATAACTGTGTGGCTGTTACCTGTCTAGCAACTGAAATCCACTGTCCCTCATGTGCAGAATGGAGACAGGCTCGCATTTCCTTCTGTGAAACATTTGAGGCCAGATCTGTCTTGGAATTGGGGTTAGTTTGGAATTATAAAGTATGGAATTGGGGTTAGTCTGGAATTATAAAGTATGGTTTTTTTTATATGAACCCCCATCAGTGCTTGGCAGCACTCTATTCATAAAGACAAGTTTTATTCAGAAAAAGAAAATACTATCAGTAGCCTTACTCAGATGAGGTCAGGTTTTGCTTCAAAAGGCATTATCAGAAAACTGTGTTTTCAGAGTTTTTTGGATGTTGCAATTGTGGATAAAGGCTTGTGAACTTGTAATAGTACCTACATCAGATGGTTGCTATGAGATCAAATGAATTAATGGATGGAAAGTATTTGGGACAGTACCAGGCACATACTGAGGGCTTAGTAAGTATAAATATAGTTCAGCTTTGTTTTACTTTCTTTTTCCTGCTTTATTGAGATATAATTAATATATAATGTTTATTCTTGACTTTTAATTGTAAATGAAATTGAGTATCTTTTCGTAAGTTATTAATTCATTCTATTTCTTTTTCTACTGATCTTTGTGTCTATACCTGCTTTTTCTGCTGGAACATTGATTGACTTACTGATGCATAAGAATTCTTACGACACCACTATATTAAGGAAATCAGCTTTTTCTGTTTCCTTAATGATTAATGATGATCATTTTCCATGCTTATTTTGGTATCAGTATAGTTTCTTTGATGTACCCTCACATTTCTTTGCTCATTTTTAATTGAGTTGCTTATTTTCTCATTGAACTTTAAGAGTTCTTTATTTCCGATACAAGTATTGTATCAGACATTTATTGCAGATATTTTCTGAGTCTGTGATTTGTTTTTGCTTTCCCTTAACAGTTTTTTGCAGGGCAGAAGTTAGTTGTTTTGAACAAGTCCCATTTTATCAAGTATTTCTAACTAGAGTACACTCTCCTCCCTAGGCATCCCCTTCTTTGGACAGCTCTAGTAATGCTCTTGCTTATCAGTCCTTATAGTTTCTGTGAATTGAACATTGTCTATAGATCTAATAAGTTTGTTCCCTCTTTGCATGACAGCAATGCTGATATTGAAAGGCAGTTTCCCATGTAACAGTGACACACCTCTCCCCTGCCCCCAGGTTAAACTTTTCTGGTTACCTCAACTGCTTTCATGGGTCATGGTCTCCAAAGCCACTTCTCTCTGATCTGTACAGTCTCCTTAGAAGTCAAAGGTTTTGTTTAAATTTAGATATCTGCATATCGTGTGATACTTATTGTAGTCTGTCCAGCATGTTAGATTTTTAGCTTCATCTCATCTGGACTTCTATTAATATGGGTTAAGATGGTTTATCTAGTATTTAAGTTTTCAGCAGCCACCAGTAGAGGTAATGTAATACATTAGAATTTGTATGGTTCTTTTTGTGAGGTCAATTGGTCATTGGTTCAGTTGGCAACCTTTGTTGTTTGTCATTGGCCTTTCTGGGCTGCCTTTTCTTCATGTGTATAATGCTGGATTTGGTAAACAGTGAAAGGAGATATCTTCACTTTCTTCTAAGAAGGGTGAAGGTAGTATATATGCTGTTTGTATAGAGACTAGCATACAGTTAATACAGATGTATGTGTGTGTATCCAGCTTCAGTAACATAAGTTCATAGCTAGTCTTCATTTTTATCACCACCTACTCCCTTTTCACCTGTGGATTATTTTGAAGCAAATTGACACTGAATTTCATACATAAATATAATTCTTTAACATCTCAGCACTCCAAAAAATAACTATAATATCATTGTTACAGTTTAAGGTAATATGTGCTTTTGTTAATTTTTACTTTTAAGGCTTTTGAATAGACTGTAGACGGTGTAAAATTCAAGAGGTATGGAAGACTTCCCCCTTAACCTTCATTCGTCCTTTTTTCCTAAGATTGGCCTCATCTGTACATGATACAGACTTGCCTCATTATTTTTAACAGCCTCATAGTATTCAGATATGTGGCTGTATGCAATCAGGAAACAATGTTATAGTGAGTTTCCTTGTTACTTATGTTATTCTTACTCATAAGTTTTTTGTAGAGTAAATAAAACTGCTTCAGAGTCAGTTTATTTCTCACATGTACATTTTTAATTTTAAAAAGTATTGCCAAATTGTTCTCTGTAATTAGTGTACTAAGTAATACACTCCTACAGAAATGTGTTTTAATTATTTTTATTGCTCTGCAGTATTTCTTTGTATTAATAGATCATTCGGTTGCTAAGCTGCTAAGTCGTGTCTGACTCTGTGCAACCCCATAGACAGCAGCCCACCAGGCTCCCCAGTCCCTGGGATTCTCTAGGCAAGAACACGAGTGGGTTGCCATTTCCTTTTCCAATGCAGGAAAGTGAAAACTGAAAGTGAAGTCGCTTAGTCGTGCCCAAACCTCAGCGATCCCATGAACTGCAGCCTTCCAGGCTCCTCCGTCCATGGGATTTTCCAGGCAAGAGAACTGGAGTGGGGTGCCATTGCCTTTTTCGTCACTCTGTGGATTGTACTATTAATGTATATTTATATTTCCTGGTTTTGGAGTGATGTTTTAAGTGTACTTCTACTATGTTGAACCATGTGGAATTGCTAATACTTGATTTAAAAGTAGAAGTTTCATATGGTTAAGTTTAATAAGCTGTTTAGTGCATGTATACATATATTTCTGTTAGATAAGTACTTTGAAATGGAATTGCTAGGTCATAGAATAACAGGACCACTGACAAAATGTGGTCCAGTGGAGAAGGCAGTGGCAAACCACTTTGGTATTCTTGCCTTGAGAACCCCATGAACAGTATGAAAAGGCAAAAAGATAGGACACTGAAAGATGAACTCCCCAAGTCAGGAGGTGCCCAATATTGCTACTGGAGATCAGTGCAGAAATAACTCCAAAATGAAGAGATGGAGCCAAAGCAAAAACAGCATTCATTTGTGGATGTGACTGGTGATAGAAGCAAGGTCCAGTGCTGTAAAGAGCAATATTGCATAGGAACCTGGAATGTTAGTTGCCAAATTGGAAGTGCTCAAACAGGAGATGGCAAGAGTGAATGTCGACATTTAGGAATCAGTGAACTAAAATGGACTGGAATGAGTGAATTTATTTCAGATGACCATTATATCTACTACTATTGACAAGAATGCCTTAGAAGAAGCGGAGTAGCCATCATAGTCAACAAGAGTCCAAAATGCAGTACTTGATGAAATCACAAAAACGACAGAATGATCTCTGTTTTCAAGGCAAACCATTCAATATCACAGTAAGCCAAGTGTATTCCCCAACCAGTAATGCTGAAGAAGCTGAACGGTTCTGTGAAGACCTACAAGACCTTCTAGAACTAACACCCAAAAAAGATGTCCTTTTCGTTACAGGGGACTGGAACAAAAGTAGGAAGTCGGGAAACACCTGGAGTAATAGGCAAATTTGGCCTTGGAGTACAGAATGAAGCAGGACGAAGGCTAATAGAGTTTTGCCAAGAGAACACACTGATCATAGCAAACACCCTCTTCCAACAACACAAGAGAAGACTCTACACATGGACATGACCAGACGGTCAACACCAAAATCAGATTGATTATATTGTTTGCAGCCAAAGATGGAGAAGCTCTATATAGTCAGCAAAAACAAGACCAGGAGCTGACTCTGGCTCAGATCATGAACTCCTTATTGCCAAATTCAGACTGAAATTGAAGAAAGTAGGGGAAACCACTAGACCATTCAGGTATGACCTAAATCAAATCCCTTATGATTATACAGTGGAAATGAGAAATAGATTCAAGGGATTAGGTCTGATAGATAGAGTGCCTGATGAACTATGGACGGAGGTTTGTGACACTGTACAGGAAACAGGGATCAAGACCATGCCCAAGAAAAAGAAATGCAAAAAAAGCAAAATGGTTCTCTGAGATGACCTTATAAAAGAAGAGAAGTGAAAGCAAAGGAGAAAAGGAAAGATATGCCCATTTGAATGCAGAGTTCCAAAGAATAGCAAGGAGAGATAAGAAAGCCTTTCTCAGTGATTAGTGGAAAGAAATAGAGGAAAATAATAGAATGGGAAAGACTAGAGATCTCTTCAAGAAAATAAGGGATTCCAAGGGAACATTTAATGTAAAGATGGGCTCAATAAAGGACAGAAATGGTGTGGACCTAACAGAAGCAGAAGATATTAAGAAGAGGTGGCAAGAATACACAGAAGAACTATACAGAAAAGATCTTCACGACCAGATAATCACGATGGTGTGATCACTCACCTAGAGCCAGATACCCTGGAATGTGAAGTCAAGTGGGCCTTAGGAAGCATCACTTACGAACAAAGCTAGTGGAAGTGATGGAATTCCAGTCTAGCTATTTCAAATCTTAAAAGATGATGCTGTGAAAGTGCTGCACTCATGTCAGCAAAATTGGAGAACTCATTGGTGGCCACAGGACTGGAAGAGGTCAGTTTTCACTCCAATCCCAAAGAAAGACAATGCCAAAGAATGCTCAAACTACCGCACAGTTGCACTCATCTCACACGCTAGTAAAGTATTGCTCAAAATTCTCCAAGCCAGGCTTCAGCAGTCCTTGAACTGTGAACTTCCAGATGTTTAAGCTGGTTTTAGTAAAGGCAGAGGAACCAGAGATCAAATTGCCAGCATCCGTTGGATCATCAAAAAAGCAAGAGAGTTCCAGAAAAACATCTGCTTTATTGACTATGCCAAAGCCTTTGACTGTGTGGATCACAACAAACTGTGGAAAATTCTGAAAAAGATGGGAATACCAGACCACCTGAGAAATCTGTATGCAGGTCAGGAAGCAATAGTTAGAACTGGACATGGAACAACAGACTGTTTCCAGATAGGGAAAGGAGTAGGTCAAGGCTGTATACTGCCACCCTACTTATTTAACTTATATGCAGAGTACATCATGAGAAATGCTGGGCTGGATGAAGCGCAAGCTGGAATCAAGATCCCTGGGAGAAATATCAATAACCTCATATGTGCAGATGATACCACCCTTATGGCAGAAAGTAAAGAGGAGCTAAAAAGCCTCTTGATGAAAGTGAAAGAGGAGAGTGAAAAAGGTGGCTTAAAGCTCCACATTCAGAAAGCTAAGATCATGGCATGTGGTCCCATCACTTCATGGCAAATAGACGGGGAAACAGTGTCAGATTTTATTTTTTTGGGCTCCAAAATCACTGCAGATGGTGACTGCAGCCACGAAATTAAAAGATTGCTTGCTCCTTGGAAGAAAAATTATGACCACCTAGATAGCATATTCAAAAGCAGAGACATTACTTTGTCAACAAAGTTCCGTCTAGTCAAGGCTATGGTTTTTCCGGTAGTCATGTATGCATGTGAAAGTTGGACCATAAAGAAAGCTGAGCGCCGAAGAATTGACGCTTTTGTTTTTTTTTTTGTTTGTTTGTTTTACTTTTTATTTTATTACTTCTAATTAATTAATTTTTTTTTAGTTTGTTTTGCTTTACAATACTGTATTCGTATTGCTACACATCGACATGAATCAGCCACGAGTGTACATGAACTCCCAATCCTGACCTCCACCTCCCCCTTCCCGCCCCACACCCTCTCTCAGAATTGATGCTTTTGAACTGTGGTGTTGGAGAAGACCCTTGAGAGTCCCTTGGACTGCAAGGAGATCCAACCAGTCCATCCTAAAGGAGATCAGTCCTGGGTGTTCATTGGAAGGACTGATGCTGAAGCTGAAACTCCAGTACTTTGGCCACCTGATGGGAAGAACTGACTCATTGGAAAAGACTCTGATGCTGGGAGGGATTGGGGACAGGAGGAGAAGGGGACAACAGAGGATGAAATGATTGGATGGCATTACTGACTCAATGGACATGAGTTTGAATAAACTCTGGGATTTGGTGATGGACAGGGAAGCCTGGTGTACTGCAGTACACGGGTCGCAGAGTCGGACACGACTGAGCAACTGAACTGAATTCAACTGAGGATAACTGTTAAGTTTAGCTTTGTAGGTAATGCCAGGGTGGTGGTTCTCAGTTTTGCTACGACCAGTTGAAGTTGCTTTACCTTCTCCACGATACTTGGCATTGTGAATTTTAACTTTTGGTGGTTGTGCAGTTACATCTCATTATAGTTTTAATTTGCATCTTCCTAAGAAGTAACTCGGAGAAAGCAATGGCACCCCACTCCAGTACTCTTGCCTGGAAAATCCCATGGATGGAGGAGCCTAGGGAGCTCCAGTCCATGGGGTCGCTAAGAGTCGGACACGACTGAGCAACTTCACTTTCACTTTTCATTTCATGCATTGGAGAAGGAACTGGCAGCCCACTCCAGTGTTCTTGCCTGGAGAATCCCAGGGACGGGGGAGCCTGGTGGGCTGCTGTCCATGGGGTCGCACAGAGTTGGACACGACTGAAGCGGCTTAGGAGCAGCAGCAATAACTAACTAATGAATTAAATGTCTTTTAATATATTTTATATGTTTATTGAATATTCTTTTTTTAAATCAAGGGACTGATCAAATCACTTGATCTTTTTTTGTTTTTTATTTTATTGGATATCTTATTGTTGAGTTGTAGGAATTGTAATTCCCCTGCCCCACTGGTCTGGGTAGTTCTCTTAAAAAACATTGTAGTTTTTAATCTTTTCCTTTTTTGTGGTGGCATGGGGGGAGAGGCTGGACACACTGCAGCATACAGGATCCTGGACTGGGAGGAAATTCCCTGAATGGTGTATTTTTTTTTAATGTTTTTAATTGGCATATAATTGCCTTACAATGTTGTGTTAGTTTCTGCTGTACAACAGAGTGAATCAGCTGTTGGTATACATGCATCCTCTCCCTGTTGAGCCTCCCAGCCACCCCCATGTGTCGCCCCTCTAGGTCATCACAGAGCGCTGAGTTCCCTGTGCTGTGCTGCAGCTTTGCCCCAGGGAGCTGCTGTGCAGATAGTGTATGCTAGTGCTGCTCTCAGAGTTTGTCCAGCCCTCTACAGGTCCATTCTCTGTGTCTGTGTCTCTTTCTGCCTGGCAGTTTCTACCATTTTCGCCCTCTATTTCTGCCATTTTTCTAGATTGCATATATATGCATTAATTATGATATTTTTCTCTTTCTGACTTTACTTTTTATGACTGACTTTATGGTATATGTATCTTTCTGAATTATGGTATTCTCAGAGTATATGCCCAGTAGTGGGATTGCTGCATCATATAGTAGTTTTCTTTTTCTTTTTTTAAATTTTTATTAACGATAATGCTAGTGATAGCAGGTAAAGAGATCATTGTTTGCTTTTTTTTAAAGGATAAGATTATTAAGCCTGAGCCATTGTGACTGAAGTTGCAGCAAGCAAATTCGTGACTAGGGACCCATGATGCCTAAGCAAATTTGTGAATGGCTAGTCCAAGATAATATTAAACAGAAAACATATGCTTTACATCTGTTACCTGTGTAGGTGAGAGGCCCAGCTGCTGTAGCATACATGGTAAAGGAAAGCCACTCAGTCATGTTTGATTTTGTGACCCTATGGAGCCCACCAGGCTCCTCCACCCATGGGATTTTCCAGGCAAGAGTACTGGAGTGGAGTGCCATTTCCTTCTCCATAGTTATTGTTTTTTAAGGAACGTCCATACTGTTTTCCTGGAGAAGGCAATGGCACCCTTCTCCAGTAGTCTTGCCTGGAAACGCCATGGACGGAGGAGACTGCTAGGCTGCAGCCCATGGGGTTGCGAAGAGTCGGACACGACCGAGCAACTTCACTTTCACTTTTCACTTTCATGCGTTGGAGACAGAAATGGCAACCCACTCCAGTGTTCTTGCCTGGAGAATCCCAGGGACGGGGGAGCCTGGTGGGCTGCCGTCTATTGGATCACACAGAGTCGGACACGACTGAAGCGACTTAGCAGCAGCAGCAGCACACTGTTCTCCATAGTGGCTGTATCAATTTATATTCCCACCTACAGTGCAAGAGAGTTCCCTTTTCTTCGCACCTTATCCAACATACATTCTTTGTGGATTTTTTGATGATACCCATTCTGATCGTTGTGGTTTTGATTTGCATTTCTCTTACAGTGAGTGATGTGCATCTTTTCACGGGTTTGATGGTGGTGCATCTTTGGAGAAATGTAAAAATGTGGGGCACTTCACAAATTTACATGTCATCCTTGTGCAGAGGCCATGCCAATCTCTATATCTTTCTAATTTTAGTATATGTACTGCTGAAGTGAGCACATTAGTAGTTTTTTAATGGATATTTAATTTTAGTGAAATTTCTTCTGCTTTATGGTTGAAGATAAATGTTTGAGAACATGTTATTGAATAATCTTTCCCATAAAGATACAAAGTTCACAATTAACATATACTGATTTCCCACAGATATTTTGCTCCTTCCCTTGTCCTTTATCAGTTAAAAAATACATTTTGGAGTGTGTGAAAACTTGCTAAAATTATAGATACTCTCCCTGAAAACTGTGCACAGACATTTTTTTCGTAGTTTCTTGAGATATGCGGAAACCATGAGATCATTCATAAATCTCTAATCAAACCTCCCTTCCCACTTTTTAAGTGTTTCAGCGTTCACTTCATCCATAGAAACCTTAAATTATCCCACCTGAGTATTTTCCTTTATAAAACCATGTATACTCACATTATTTTAAGTACTGATGTGTTCTTATTTTAAAAGGAATCCTCTATTTCCTTTCAAAATTAAGAATCTTAAGGAAATAGTAGACATTTAATTAAACTTCTGTGTAAGGTTGCTTACTGTCTTTTAGATAAGCAGAATGAAGGTTAGAGAGGAAATAAGAGTTGCCAAATTTTTACACATCTAATTACTGTCTTAGGTGTGTAGTTCAATACCATGTTTCTCAAATTCCAAATTCCATGTAGTCTTTACTGTGCTAAATTCCCTCCCTCATATGCTACCTAATATATAAAAGACTGGGTGGATGCTAAAATCTAGTGACATTATAAGGTATTTATTAAGTATCTTTGAAGATGGTGCTAGGCTAAATCTTCTGAAAGCTTTCTCTATAATCCAGTCTTCACCCTCTAGATTAAGGAAGAACAGTAGGCTTTAAAATGTAATTTTGGATTCCTTGCTTGTAGCTGATAGAAACAGGGTCCTAAGGAAATACTGATGAACGTACAAGTTAAATTCCATTAAGAAATGTCTCACTAAAAGGTTATTAAAAATATACTCTATTTTGGCAGAGTTGTTACAATAGTTTGCATTTGTGTGGTGCTCTTTAACCTGCAAGTATCCTTAGTTACATTATCTTCTTTATCTGTTCAAATTATCCTTGAGACAGATTTTATTAGCTCATTTTTTCAGATGAAGAATTGTCCCCCCTTCTTAGGGTGACTTGCCAAGGTCATTTTAGCCAGTAAGTGGCAGAGCTGGCACTTACCCATTAAATTCCTGAACTGTTATCTTTGCTAGAAATGCATTTCTGTTTACATAGCTGGTTTAGCTTAAAACAGAGTTAATACTTACCTTCTCTGTTAAAAAAAAGAGTTGAGGGTGCGTACTGGGTTGGACATTTGAGCAAAGATAGATGAGTATGCTTTCTTGCTGAGGTGGTTTGAGTGAACCTGTTGGCATGTGGAAAACAGTTTAGTCATCTAAGAACTGGAAATAAGGAAGATTTCCAAATAGAAATGTTACGGAAACTCTAAAATTGTCTGAGTACAAGCCACTGTAAAAGAAAGAAAAGAGAAAAACAACCCAATTTTTACTTCCTTTCTCCCTGCCTTGATGTTTTGAGATATAACTTTAATTTATCTGACAGTGAAGCTGGGGTCCGTTTGGGGAGGAAGGATAGTTGAAAGTAACTGCTCTTTTGCATCTTAGGACAGGATAGCCTTGCTCTCTCTTCTGAAGGTATAGTTGAGAATATTTGTTGAAGACCTAAATGGTGAAGGATTGTAGAGAGTATTCAGTTTATATATTAGAATACTGTTGTAGAAGACTTAGATAGCTTTTCTTGGGCAGAACTCTTTGTTGATTTACTTAGCTTTTATCTATGTAATGTATTTCATAAATTTAAACATTATATAATATATTCTTATAATTAATCTGTAAGATTATGCTATGTAATTGAGTACATGAATAAATTATATTTGCTAGTGACATAACTTTTAGTGACAGTACTTCATTCTTTAGGGCTATTTATTACTCTTTGCACTTGAATATATAAAGGTATCCTCACAACAGAGTTAGATTTACATGTGAAAAGCAGCCCATGAGAATACTCTGATTTTAGGGGAAATGGGAGTGGTAGGTAAAACTTGAAGTAGTAATTGTAAAAAACGTGAATAATAAAGTTTATTGTTAGCATAAAACTTTTTTGTCAAAAGGATGTTTTTACATAAAACAATTAGAAATAGCTTAGTTTTGTAACGTTAAGACAATGCTGTGCAGCTATAAAAATGGTGTGGTATGAATTTGATGACATCTTATACACATCTTTGTAGCTAAGCATACAAAGCATTGCCATAGGCATTTGTTAGCAAATAATTCCATTAATAATGCTGTAAAGTAGTATGGGTCAGTTGCTTCCCTTTTGAACAGAGGAAGAAATTGAAACCCTCAAGAAAACTCCCTGAGTTAAGGGTCTTAGAGCCCTACACAAGTCTCCAGATTCAGCTACTGGTATTCTTTCCACTTGTTATAAAAGCAGTGGTATCATTTCTTAAGGTTTGGTTTTAAACTTGGCTTTGTTTCAGCCCCTTTTAAGAATGTATCAGATGTCAGAGTCAGCTATTAATTGTTAGCTTTTCAGTATTTTATGCTTAGTGATATGATACTTCTGAGATTATGAAAACTGTAGTTCCTTGCCTTTGCCTGGGAAATATCTAAGAATAAAGCACGTATACCTATAAATTAGATGCCTTCTAAAAATAAATTACATTTACAACCATTGGGTAGCATTAAAAATTGTATGGTGGATTCATGTAAAGCATCCCTTTGCTTGCATTTGATGATTTGTTAATTGAGATTTGTAATTGTATAGTGAATTCATGTGAAGCATCCTTTTGCTTGTATTTGATGGTTTGTTAATTGAGATTTGTAAAGGACTTTTATAAATGTAAGTTTTTTCCTTTGTTTTGTAACTTTATTAATTTATCATAAATATTGAACCTGGGTTTTTCTACCATCAAGTACTTGAAGAATTAATTGTAATACCAGTTTGAATCACATTTCCATCTCTTATTTAGAAAGATTAAAAAAAAATTTTAATGTCAAAATTAAAGACAACAAAAATGGATTCCCCAGCTGTAAAATGAATAGGCAATTCATGGTTTACCACTGGCTGATATGGATAAATAAGGGCTTCCCTGGTAGCTCAGTGGTAAAGAACCTGCCTGCGGTGCAAAAGATGCAGGAGGCCCTGGGTTCGATCTCTGGGTCGGATGAATCCCCTGAAAGATTGCGTGGCAGTCCACTGCAGTATTCTTGCCTGAAGAATCCTATGGACAGAGGAGCCTGATAGGCTACAGTCCATAGGGTACGAGTCAGATATGAATGAAGCGACTGAGCATGCAGCAGGATATGGATAAACAACCGCTGTAGCCATGAAACAGGCACCAGAGGCACTGTTTTAAAAAAGTGTTGAAATTATGTGCCTTTCATGATCAGAAGAAGGAATGAAAAGCAGAGTTGACTACAGAAACCTGAATCTGGAACAAGTTTCTAGACAGAAATGACATGCCATATGGGCAACTCTACTCAGGAGAAATAGGCACTGCCAGAATGTCTTCATTAATTGTATTACATTGTTTCATTTCATTCCCTCAGTCCTGTCCGACTCTTGTGACCCCCATGAATCACAGGGCCACAGGGCACCAGGCCTCCCTGTCCATCACCAACTCCCGGAGTTCACCCAAACTCATGTACATCAAGTCTGTGGTGCCATCCAGCCATCTCATCCTCTGTCGTCCCCTTCTCCACCTGCCCCCAATCCCTCCCAGATCAGGGTCTTTTCCAGTGAGTCAGCTCTTCGCATGAGGTGGCCAATGTATTGGAGTTTCAGCCTCAGCGTCAGTCCTTCCAGTGAACACCCAGGACTGGTCTCCTTAGGGTGGACTGGTTGGATCTCCTTGCAGTCCAAGTTACATTGTTTAGGTTCTGAATAATCTTTAGTTTAAGCATTTTTGTTTGAAAAATCCATTGTACCTCTGAGAAGGTTTGACTATGTATATGTCATTCTGAATTGATCCTGTTGTTTAACACTGCTGAAATCTCTTAAATTGAGGGTGACAATTTTAAGGGACTTGGATGCCTAGGGAGAGGTCAGTAGAAGACATGAGAGCTATATACTGAAAAGGTAGAAGAATAAATTGTCAGATACATAAATATTTATTTTTTCCACAATTTAAAATTATTGTAATTATTTCAAAATTAAATGACTTCTATTAATTAACTAAATGTCCCTTTATTAACTTTTACATTGATACCACTCATATTTTTATCCTTTGACCTGTTTTTCATTTTTATAGATAAAGTGGAGAACTTTAGTGAAGAACATGAAAAGAATAGTCACCATATTTACAAAAATGCTGAAGACAGTACTAAGAAACACAATGCAGAAACTACAGTGGCTTCTGGATACAAAGCTGATGAAATCAAGGAAAATGATACTTGGAATTCCCAACTTGGGAAAAGGTCAGAGTCGCCATCAGAAACATCATCAATCAAGGGATCTGTACGAACTGGTTTATATGAATGGGATAATGATTTTGAAGACAGCAGATCCGAAGATTGTATTTTAAATCTGGATAGTGATCCTCTTCTGGAGATGAAGGATGAGGATTTTAAAAATCGATTGGAAAATCTGAATGAAGCCATTGAGGAAGACGTGATGCAGAGTGTTCTTAGGCCAAGCAACTGTAGGACGTACTGCAGGGCCAACAAAGCAAAGTCCTCACAAGGAGCGTCGCATTTTGATAAGCTAATGGACGGCACCAGTCAGGCCTTAGCCAAAGCAAACAGTGAATCAAGTAAAGATGGCCTGAATCAGGCAAAGAAAGGCAGTGTAAGTTGTGGGACCAGTTTTAGAGGGACGGTTGGACGGACTAGAGATTATACTGTTTTACATCCATCTTGCTTGTCAGTTTGCAATGTTACCATACAGGATACTATGGAACGCAGCATGGACGAGTTCACTGCTGCAACTCCTGCAGATTTGGGAGAAGCTGGCCGGCTAAGGAAAAAAGCAGATATTGCAACATCTAAGACCACTACTAGATTTCGACCTAGTAATACTAAATCTAAAAAGGATGTTAAACTTGAATTTTTTGGTTTTGAAGATCATGATGAGACAGGAGGTGATGAGGGAGGTTCTGGGAGTTCTAACTACAAAATTAAGTATTTTGGCTTTGATGATCTCAGTGAAAGTGAAGATGATGAAGATGATGAGTGTCAGGTGGAAAGAAAGACAAGCAAAAAAAGAACTAAACAGCTCCATCACCCTCCTTGCAGCCTCCTCCAGAAAGCAATGATAATTCCCAGGACAGTCAGTCTAGTTCTAATAATGCAGGTAAGACTTAAAAAACTAAATGTGTTTTTCAGGCTTAAATAATAGTTACTTAGTTTTCTCCTTGATAGCTTGTAACTTGTCACTACATTTAATTTCAACAGAAATACCTATTTAGTGCCAAAAATTACCTTATCTAAAGATACAGCATTTTAAATGTAAATAAAGTCCCACCTTGTAAGGAACCAGTTTGTAAATTGAGGAGTCGTTTCATATTTGTATTTTAATTCTGCCATTGGCACTTGAGAATTTTAAAATTGTGTATATTTGTGTGTGCACAGAGATACCAAACATCTTGATGTTTTAGCTTGGAAAAACTAAACCCAATGGAGACAGAAGGATAGATTTTGGTCATATAGAATTGTATTGATATTAGATGGTTGAAATGAGGGAAATACCTTGAATTTATAAAGTTAAGATTAAATCTTAATCTTAAGGATCACCCTTGTAAGTTGACTTAATAAAATTGAAAGATGCTAACTAAATGTTTTTACATTCTTATCAGTGAAATTAATTTGTCCCTTAAGATAGTAGGACTCGTAATGACTTGAGAAGTTGATAGTCTTCACTGAAAGATAAAAGAAATAGGTTAGCCTTGCTATGAGTAAGTCACTACTTGACAAGAACATTATGATGTGAGTTGACTGTTGAGGAAGAGTATGTGAAAGCCTCTGCGATACAGGGGCTTATATTTATTTATATTTAACCAAATACATTTTTCTTATATTGGTTTTCTTGTTAAAGCTTTTGTCCTTTTAGGGTCCTAGAACAAGAATCATGGTGAATTAGAGTTATCATAGTGTTTCTGTGTATCGTTTCTCTCATAGAGTATGTCATACTTGAAACTACTTACCATTTTGCTTCAGATGACCTAAGAATAATTTTGCTAGATTAGAATCATTCTTATTTTCAAAACTAGAATTATACAGGAGTACCCCCTAGAGCCTGCCTTACTCCCCACTAGAAAAAATAAGACTGTTTGCAGAATTCATCCTATGTTGTCTTGAATCCCTTCTGAAGAAATGGAAGTCTGCTGCATCTTTGCTAGTCACTTGAGCTACGACTGGGCAGACAGCTTTACATTTGCTTTCTCAGGAGGATGATTAGTAACTGAACACTGAAACCTGAACTCCTGTCCTGCTACAAGCTACTTAGTTAGCTCCTGCACTATCCTAAATTATTAGACTCCCTTTCAGAAACTTCAAGTTGATAACCAAAAAACGTTTAAAAATTAGAGACCATTTGATTGATACAGTCAAAGTTGGAATCTGAGTCTTCATACAGTGTTTGAAACAGCAGACAGTTTTAAGAGTTAGGATAGAGAAAAGTCTCCCTTTCCCCCCCCCCCCCTTTTTTTTTTTTTTTGGCTAGGGAAAAAATACAACCATTTGGAAATTAATCTAATTCTTTGGTTGGTTTTGTGAGAACACCACAGACCATTGAACTACATTGTACTAGGTTATTCTGTATCTTTTGCCAAGGATTCTATATCTTTTGCTATATCCTTTTTTTTTTTTTAAATATGGCTTCTGTAGATGTTAAGCAGGCATTCCTTGAAGGCCAACATGATTCAGTGCACTTTAATTCTAAAAATTGTTACAGGTACATGTCACCTGTTGGTGTGTGCATGTGTGTATTTTAAACTAGGCTGCCAGTTTTAATGTTGATAGATAACAAGCAGTTATATGACCATTGAAGAACAAATTATCCTGGAAAAGTTGATTTTGCTGATAAAATTGGAGCACATACACTGCAACTAAGTTTCTGATTTTCTTCTAGAGTAGGCGGGTACAAGCAGGGAGTGAGTGTGGGCGAGTGAGAATAATGTCATTGGAGTATTTCGTCAGCTATGTGTTGTTTTTATTTTACCTTTTCCTCCCCACAGTGTGCTACTTTCTCCCCAAAATGTTCATTAGTTGTCTGGTAGATAATTTGAAATAATAGAAAGCTAGCTAGTTTTGATTCCATTTCAGAAAACTTGGATTTTACAGAGGACTTGCCTGGTGTGCCTGAAAGTGTGAAGAAGCCTCCAAATAAACAAGGAGATAAATCAAAGGAAAATACCAGAAAGATTTTTAGTGGCCCCAAACGGGTAAGTAAAGCCCTATCGGTGATTTGTATTTTTGTTGTTGGAGGGCTTAACTCTTAATTTTTTAATTTAAAAATTACCAGCAAACATCATGGCAATATAATTTTGTCTTTCAAAGGCAATATGGAAGTCATTTTGTAAAAGCATTGTTACCATGTTTTGAAGTGTGGTAAAACATACATAACATACTCTTTTATTATATGCAAGTATACAATTCAGTGACATTAACCATTAACAAATAGCTCCATTAAATGATACCTCCACCTTGACCTGCCCAACCCCTGGTAAATACTATTTTTCTTTTTGTCTCTATAAGTTTCCCTGTTCTAGGTAGCTCATGTAAGTGGAGTCACACAATGTTTGTCTATTTGTGTCTGGCTTATTTCACTAAGCATTTGTTGTCAAGGTGTTCCATCCGTGTTGTAGAATTTATCATATATCAGGATGTTGTTTGTTTTTTATGACTGCATAATATTACAGTGTATGCGTATACCACGTTTTGTTTATTTACTCGTCTGTAGATGGACACTTGGGTGGTTCTCACTTTTGGCTGTTTTGAGTCATTGCTTTCAATTGATTTGGATATTTAGGAGTGGAATTTTTAGGACATACGGTAGGTGTGTGTCTTTTTCTTAAATATTTATTGGGCTGTGCTGGGTCCTTTCTTGCTGTGTGAGCTTCAGCAGTGGCAAGCAGGGGCTGCTACCTGGTTGCAGTGCACACGTTCCTCACCAAAGCAGCTTTCCTTGTGGAGCACAAGCTCTGGAGTGTTCAGGCTTCCACGGTTGTGCCACGTGGGCTCAGCAGTTGTGGCACCTGGACCACGAGTAGCTGTCCCACAGCATGTGGGACCTTCATGGACCGGGTGTTGACTTTGTGCCTCCTGGCGTTGGCAGGAGATTCTTTACCACTGAGCTACAAGGGGCACCCACGTCTGTTTTACTGCCAGACCTTTCCACCTTGACTGTACTGTTTTTATATTCTTAGTCGTGCATAGGTTTCCAATTTTTCCACATCCTCACCAACATGTTGTTTTCTGAGTTTTCCGATAATAGCTATCCTAATGTGTGGGAGATTTTATCTCATTGTGGCTTGATTTATATTTTACTAATTAATGATGTTGAGCATCTTTTCATGTACTTACTGGACATTCGTACACCTTTTTAGAGAAATGTCTATTTAGTGCCCAATTTTTAATTAAGTTGTTTGGTTTTTTTTTGTTGAGTTATAGGAGCTCTGTATATATTATCACTTCATTAGATATATAATAAGATATATAATAGGAGAAGGCAATGGCAACCCACTCCAGTACTCTTGCCTGGAAGATCCCATGGACGGAGGAGCGTGGTAGGCTGCAGTCCACGGGGTCGCACAGAGTCGGATATGACTGAAGCGACTTAGCAGTAGCAGCAGCAGATATATCATTTGCACGTAAATGTTCCTATACTGTGAGTTGTCTTGATAGTGTGCTTTAATATCAGTGAAGTCCAATTTATCTTTTTTTTTCTTTTGTTACCCACACTTCTGGTGTCATATTTAAAATCATTGTGAAATTGGATATCTACCTTTTCACCTATGTTTTCTTCTAAGTTTTATAGTTTCAAGTTTTATATTTAGGTCATTGATTCATTTTGAGTTGATTTTTGTATATAGTGTTAAGGGTAAGTTCATTCTGAGGCATTTTATAAGTCTTTTAAATATGGTTCTGCATAGGTATTGAGAATAATTTGCTTGACTTTACCTCTGTATTTAAAAATTCCTTTACCTAAATAGCTTATATAATGTTATTGTAGTTTTGTTATTGTAGATCGAACTACTTTTAAGCAACTAAAAAATGAATGTGTCTATATTATCTGGCCTCATTTTATTTTTAATTCTTTTACCTCTGAAGAGCCAGTTAGGAATCTTTTCAGAGTGATGTGTTATACTTTTGTACTCCCATGTACCCACCTGCCAGCAGGGGGGGGAAGTGCCTAATGCTAACTTCAATGGCACTAACTTGCTCTGGAGCCAGGGGCTATGGTAGTGTGGTGTCATGACTGTGGTCCTTAATTCTTAGGTGAGAGTTTGATTTCTAAAATTGTGTATGGCATGTTTTGATTTCTAGTGTGAAAGTTATTCCATTTTTTGGTCTCAGGACTACTTTACAGTCTTAAAAATCTTACTGAGAATCCCAAAGCTATTTTGATTATATATGTTACTATTTACCAGTATTTACCAAGTTAAAAATGAAAATGGATATCAAAGATACTTACAATTCACTTAATAATAATGATCCATTATTAATGTAGCATTTTATATTTATTTTTATTTTTTTAATGTAGCTTTTTAGTGAGAATTATTTTCCTAAAAACAAGAAGTGAGATGAGTAGCAGTGTTTTATGTTTTTTGCAAATTTTTTTTTATAAAGTTTGGCTTAATAAAAGACAGCTAGATTCTTCAGGATTGTTGTTGTTCAGTCACTAAGTTGTGTCTGACTTGTTTTGTGACTCCATGCATGCCAGGATTCCCTGTCATTCACTATCTCCTGAAGTTTGCTCAACTCAGGTCTGTTGAATTCGTGATGCCATTCAACCATCTATTTTCTTTTCACCCCCTTCTCATCCTGCCCTCGGTCTAATGAGTTGGCTGTTTGCATCAAGTGGCTGAAGTATTGGAACTTCAGCATCCGTACTTCCAGTGAATATTCAGGGTTGATTTCTGTTAATATTGATTGGTTTGATCTCTTTGCTGTCCAAGGGACTCTCTAAGAATCTTCTCCAGCACTAAAATTCGGAAGCATCAATTTTTGCCGCTCAGTCTTCTTTATGGTCCAGCTCTTACATCCATACATTGACAGTGGAAAAAACATAGCTTGGATTATTCGGACCTTTATTGGCAAAGTAATGTCTCTGCTTTTTAATAGGCTGTATAGGTTTGTCACAGCTTTTTTTTCAAGGAGAAGCGTCTTTTAATTTCATGGCTACAGCCACCGTCTGCAATAATTTTGGACCCCAAGAAAATAAAGTCTGTCTCTTTTTCCATTGTTTCCCCATCTATTTGCCGTGAAGTGGTGGGACTGGGTGTCATGATCTTCATTTTTTGAATGTTGAGTTTTAAGCCAGCTTTTTCACTTTCTTTCACCTTCATCAAGAGGCTCTTTAGTTCCTCTTCGCTTCGATTAGAGTTGTGTCATCATATGTCTGAAATTGTTGCTATTTCTCCCAGCAATCTTGATGCCAGTTTGTGGCTCAAACAGCCCAGCCTTTTACATGATGTATTCTGTATTGTAAGTTAAATAAGCAGGGTGACAGTATACAGCCTTGAGGTATTACTTTCCCAATCTGGAACCAGTCTGTTGTTCCATGTCCAGTTCTAACTGTTGCTTCTTGACCTGCGTACAGGCTTCTCAGGAGGCAGGTAGGTGGTGTGTTATTCCCATCTCTTTTAAGGATTTTCCACAGTTTGTTGTTATTCACACAAAGGCTTTAGCATAGTCAATGAGGCAGAAGTAGATGTTTTTCTGGAATTCCCTTGCTTTTTCTAAGATCTAACAGATGTTGGCAGTTTGATCTCTGGTTCTTTGGGATTAGCAGATGCAAACTAGTCTATTTAGGATGGATAAACAGCAAGGTTCTACTCTTTAGCCCAGGCAACTATATTCAGTATCCTGTGATAAATCATAATGGAAAAGAATATGAGAAAGAATATATATGTATAACTGAGTCACTTTGTTGTACCACAGAAAATAACACAGCATTGTAAATCAGTTGTATGTCAATAAACATTTTTTAAGAGACAGCTAGATTCTCATATCCTCTACATTCAGTACTTTTTATTGTATTGTTTTAGTTGAAAAGTAGGAAGACATTCTAGCTTAACAGTATTTTAAATAGCTTTTTCAGGTAATCATGGACATTCTGCTTTGATACTACATCAAAATGCAACAAGCAGGAGTTACTTAAAGATTAATTGAAGCTTGGATCTAAAACCTTGCCAGTGACCTTTTCATACTGTTACATTAAAATCTATTGGTCTGTCCTGCTTTTGAATGAATCTTTTACACATGAGTGTTTTATAACGTCATACACTGGTCTTTTGGAAAATACTGATTACATTGGTTTATCCCAGCTTTCATATGATGACACACTGTATTATACAGTATCAAAAATATCACCGTCAAACTGAAGCTGTCAAGTTCAAAATAGTAGATAAAAGTTCTCCAAAATTTTAGTTTTTGCTTAAAAGTTGAAATTTTTTTCATTGGCAGAAAATACTTCAGGGAAAACGACTGGCAGTGACAGGCCTACTTTGTTCATTTTTGAGAACATGTCTGCCTAACACCCAGGTCTATGTAAGCCGTTTGTCGGTCTTTCAAATAAAGAATGGTGTTCATAAAAAAAGTAGGTAGTTCACCTTGAAATTTGAGCAGTAAACAGTGTTTTTTCTTTGATACAACCACACTTTGTATGCAACAGAAGTGTTTTAGGTACACTGATTTTTCTCACATAGATCATTAGTGCACTTAAGGGTTACAATTTAATCAGTAATTTTACCTAATTCATCAAGGGCTTTTTCTTATGTGACAGTGGCATTTTATTTTGATTATTCATTTTTCTTTGGGGTGTAGTTGTTTTACAATGTATGTTAGTTTGAAACTGGCATTTTATTTTATAACTGGAGTATGTAGCATTGAAGAATATAACTACTTATATACAGTTCAGAGCCCCTACCTTGATTCATGCTAAGACATCAGCAGCTTTACCCAGCATTGCTTTTGCACCATCCCTACAAATATCAACACAGTGAAAAGGGCAGGCAACATATTATTTTTCTGAAAATGGATTTTTCTTTGTAGACACTCTGAAAGTTTCCATGGACCATAGTTTGAAAACTTGTGATTTATAGTGTCCTACCTTATTTCCCCCATCCTCATCTTTTTATTACAAAAAAGTTAAAATTTACACAAGATGTGAAAAAAGCAGTGTGATGAATACCATATTCCTAACCTAGATTGACCTCTCCAGCTGTTGGAATTACACACGAAGACACCTTCCTCTTCCCTCTTCTCGTGTGTGTGTGTGCGCGTGCATGTTCACGTGTATTGCTCACCATTTTACCCTGTCTATTTGAAAGTAAGTTGTGGAGTTGTAGATCACACGCATTTCTCAAGAAAAAGGACAGTCTTCATACCTAACTGTGGTTATATGATTAGTAATTCTTTGATATAATCTGGTGTTCAGTCCATATTCAGTTTTTCTCAACTGTCTCTAAAATGAGACATATATTTTTCCCTCAAAACTGAACTGATTTACTTGTTATGTCTCTTTAATCTTGAGCAGCCTCTTCATCTTTTTAAAATTCCCCATGACAGTGATTTTTTTTTTTAAGAGCCCAGGATATCTGCCTTGTAGAGTGTTTTCACATTCAGAATTTAACTGGTTGTTTCTTGATGATATAAGTCATTACCCCACTGTATTAATATAGTATCATAGAACACGGGAATTAAGTTTGTATGTTTGATTAGGCTGAGGTTAAGCGTGTTTTGGCAAGAATATCTCAAAAGTAATATTGTGTATGTTGTATCACATTGGAAGCTGTGTAACACCTGGTTATTCTGCTTAATATTGACTACCTACTGAACTACGGGAAAGATGGCTACCTACACAGCTATCCAATTGTGATTATCCACTGGATCCTCAAAAATAAAAGTATATTTTTCCTTTTATAATTGAGTTAGTAAGCTTCTGGGTGTTACTTTGGCGCCATGTGAATATTCTATTCCTTGTTAGATTTGGCCAGCACAACCATTTCAAGCTATTTCTTGTATCCTTTCGATATAGCCCCATCATCTTTGAGCACATTTTAGCTTTCTGCACAGATGATGACCCAGAGTTTACTTTGAGTCATGGAATCATTCATTCATCTAAAGATCAGTTCTTTCTGTGGGGATTAGTACTTAGAAACCCAGAACTAAGTGCTGTGTGTATTCATTGCTTCTAGACTTGTTCATTGGATAGAGCTATGAATATATTGAAAATAAACTGAATTGATACTAATAGTTTCATTTCAGATTTAACATTTCAGAATTTTGTACTTCGTTTTCTCGGTTTATTCTATAGCACACATTACTTTTTAAATTATAATACCAGTATTACTATGAACAGTAAATACACTGAAAGAAGTTTACGATTTCTTTCTAGTTCCTTTTGTCTTTAGATTATTTTTCTAAGGATGAAGTTAAAGTAACGTGTTCAAAAGGTTTTTTTTTTTAATTAATTTTTACTGGAGTATAGTTTTATAGTGTTGTGTTTCTGCTGTAGTGTTTGAAAGTTTTGAAGTAATTTTTATCTTGTGTATTTTAATGCAGTATTCGAGTTCATTTGTACTTAATTTCATTTTTTTAACTTAGTTTTAAACTTTATATTGGATTCATTTCTTTGCTACTAGCATG
The DNA here is from genome assembly GCA_006408695.1 of Aepyceros melampus. Taxonomy (NCBI): domain Eukaryota; kingdom Metazoa; phylum Chordata; class Mammalia; order Artiodactyla; family Bovidae; genus Aepyceros; species Aepyceros melampus. The sequence continues at coordinate 582,341 of SJXQ01007064.1, forward strand.
AGTTAGGAGGCAGCAGTGTACATGTACTTGACCCGATTATGAAGGAATCTGTGGCCTAAAGTAAATCAGGTCATGCAACCAAGTAGGCAGAAGACCTATTTACTATTGATGGATAATGTCAGAAGAAAATTAAGAAAACCGTTATTAGTTTATGAAACCAAAAGAGCTATGAGTTTGAACTCATTTGAAAGATGTAATATAGGTAAAGCCCTGCCTTAAAACAGTAGTGCTGATTTAATCCCCAAAGAGGCTTCAGTAAACTTTTGATTTCATTTTTATCCTCCTATTGAAAGGTTTGCCCCAAACCCTTTTTAAGTGGGATTGTGTCAGAATTTTTTCACTTAGATATTATTACTGTTTAGGTGGGTCAGTAAACTTCAAAAATGAGACTTTGATCCTGAGTGTTATAGTACTTTAATGAAAAGTAATAATAATGCTTTAGATCCCATGGAAATTACGTATCCTTATGAAAATATCTAAAGAATTTAGAAGCCTACGTCAGCAAGAGAGCAACAAGAAGCTAAGCAGTATAAAATCCTTAGGTCTTAATAAGAAATAGGTCATCCATTTGTCTTTAAGACAGCTAAAGAACTACTGAATTGTTTAAAAGGAAAGAACCATTGAGAAACAGAAAAAACTGAAATTTAACCTATTGAGTTTTGATGAGTATAAAGGAATAGAGCAAATAAATGGGATCAAAGTGTAAAGCATTTATAAATTCAGTGAAAAGAATAGATTTGTTTCATATATAAGAAATTATGATTCATGTTTTTGATGTTAAAAAAGACAAGCTCAGTTCTTCAAGGAGTTTTTATGTAGGTTACCCCCCAGATCTCCAGAGAAAAAGGAAAGGAGGGGGTCACTAGGTAGTGGGTGTAGAAAGTGTTCTCAGCAGTTGCTCCATTTCTCCATTATAAGAGGAATACTCCCTGGTATTCACTGGTAGGACTGATAGGTCAGTGAGAGTATCTGGGTCTTCTCTAATCTGATTAAAGGCATTAATGACCTCCTTTCTGAGTGGTGGAAAGGTGGCCCACGTCTTGCAGTGGCAAAGTTTTCTTCTTACCTATCAGGCTTTCTTGGCTGTTTTGGATTGAGTAAATCTTTGGTATGGAGGGTAGCCCTGTACATTGGAGAATATTTAGCAACATTTCTGGCCTCTGTCCAACAGATGGCTGGTCCCATTCCTCCCCTACCCCCATGCCCCTGTTTTCAACCAAAAATGTCTTGGACACTACTGAATGTCCTTTGGGGTTCAAATGGTCCCCCCTATCATGTATGGCCTGAGAATAAGTTGCAGACTTAATGCTGATTACTCCCAAATATTGGGTTTAGTTCAGTTCACTCACTCAGTTGTGTCTGACTCTTAGTGACCGCATGGACTGCAGCATGCCAGGCTTCCCTGTCAATCACCAACTCCCAGAGCTTGCTCAAACTCATGTCCATTGAGTTGGTGATGGCATCCAACCATCTCATCCTCTGTAGTCCCCTTCTCCTGCCTTCAGTTTTTTCTCAGCATCAGGTATTGCGTTGGTCAACACAATGCCTTAGTTTATAGAAATGAGAGTACTTTACTCCACATTGTAGGCAGATGCTTTACCATCTGAGCTACCAGGGAGCCCCATAGCTATAGTATACCCATCAAAACCATGTAGTTAATACCACTGATATAGTAATTCAGTGTAATCCACATATCCTATTCAGTTTTCCCAATTGTCTGAATAATGGCCTTTATAGCAGAACAAATCCCACCCCTCCCCAACCTCCCCTGATCCAGTCCTGCATCACGTGTTGTATTTAGTTGTCACAAATCTCATCCTTCTTCAGTCTGGAATGTCTGTGTCTGTCCTAGTCTTCCCATGGCTTTGACATTTTTAAAGAGTTAAGATCAATTGAATGTTCCTCAGTTTGTGCTTATCTGATGTTTTCTTGTGGTTCAGTTCAGTTCAGTTCAGTCTCTCAGCCGTGTCCGACTCTTTGTGACCCCATGAATCGCAGCACACCAGGCCTCCCTGTCCATCACTAACTCCTGGAGTTCACCCAAAGTAATGTGCATCGAGTCGGTGATGCCATCCAGCCATCTCATCCTCTGTTGCCCTCTTCTCCTGCCCCCAATCCCTCCCAGCATCAGGGTCCTTTCCAATGAGACAACTCTTCGCATTAGGTGGCCAAAGTATTGGAGTTTCAGCCTCATCATCAGTCCTTCCAATGAACACCCAGGACTGATCTCCTCTATAGTAGACTGGTTGGATCTCCTGGCAGTCCAGGGGACTTGCAAGAGTCGTCTTAGGTTATGTATGTTTGGTGGAAATACCTCAGAAGAGATGCTCTGTTTTTACTGCATCATACCACGTAGCACACAGTGTCAGTCTGTATCATAACTATATATGATAACTATCCCCTGAAGTCTGTCCGGTTCTTCAGCTCTTTATCAAGCTTTTACCCACTCGTTTTTTAAAAAAATTTAGTTTGTTCTTGGCTGTGCTGGGTCGTTTCTGTGTGAGCGCTGCTGTAGTTGAGGTGCACAGGGGTGCTCCTCATTGCAGAGCATAGGCTTCCCAGTGCGGTGGCTCCTCTTAGGCTGAGCGTGGACTACAGGGCGCCTGGGCTTCCGTAGTGGCAGTGTGTGAGCTCAGAAGTGAGGCTTCTGGGCTCAGAGCATGGGCTCAGTGGTTGTGGCTCGTGGGCTTAGTTGCTCTACAGCATGTGGTATCTTCCTGAGTCAAGGATCAAACAAGTGTCTCTTGAATTGGTGGGCGGATTCTTTACCACTGAGCCACCAGGGAAACTCTACTAGCTTTAGCTTTGAGTTTTTCATGAATCAGTCTTTACTCCGATTGTTGTTGAGTGGGTTTTTTTGTTTGTTTTAATTGTATTGTTCTTCCATAGTTGTTACTAGTTGGCCTTCTACTGTAAGGTAGATTTTTTGTCCCCTCTCGCTCATGTATATAAAGAATATGTATTTATATATTCTTATATATACATTATGTATTCATTATTACATATTCATTTATATATTTCTTTATGTCAGTATGAACATGGATTTCTGTTTTATTCAGTCATTTGTTACTGCCATTTATTTAAATAGTAGTACTATGATTGTTTCAGTACTCAGGTTTTCTTAGATTTGGCCTGTGGGTGTTTTTTTCAAACTGGCTTTTAACATGATCCACCATTTTGCATTTCCTTACTAATGACACACTAAGATGTTCAGGGCTTGTGATACACATTCCCAGACCTGGAATTAGCTATTTCTCCAGAGACCCCTATTTTCTTAGTGGAGAATGATCTTTAAAAATAAAATCTGGTCCCAAGGTATGGTCATTTCTTCTGGGGTGTCTAGGCCTACTTTGAGTCAGCAGAGCAAGGAAACGTGAATATATGCGTTTTCTTTCTCTCTCTCACCCCTAGCACCCACCACACAGACACATATTTATTTCCTATCTGAGTATTTTTAGAAACATCAGTTCACACTGCTGCTGCTGATGCTAAGTCATTTCAGTCGTGTCCAACTCTGTGCGACCCCATAGACGGCAGCCCACCAGGCTCCCCTGTCCCTGGGGTTCTCCAGGCAAGAACACTGGAGTGGATTGCCAGTTCCTTCTCCAGTGCATGAAAGTGAAAAGTGAAAGTGAAGTTGCTCAGTTGTGCCCAACTCTAGCACCCAATGGACTGCAGCCTACCAGGCTCCTCCGTCCATGGGATTTTCCAGGCAAGAGCATTGGAGTGGGTGCCACTGCCTTCTCCGTCAGTTCACACTAGATACCTCCAATTCTAGTTCAGCACCATGTTTTATTCTAGCCTTCCCGCTTTCCACATATTACTTCTCTTTCCCAGTATCGAGGAATCTGGTTCCCAGTATCCTTAATAACGTCCTTTTGTATATAGCCAGTTTCCTGACCACACAGGCCAGCTCCTCAACTTTAGTGCCACTGAGGTCCCACTTTCCTCTACCTGTCTTCCCATGTTAGAAAACATTAACTTTCTGTAAGCTTGCTGGCTGTGAGAATTTTCCCCAATTTCACCAGGAATGTAAAGAAGGGTTGCTTATAACAGAATTGAGGGCTGGCTGGGTGAAAAATGTGTCAGAAAGATGAGGAAGGTAAAGAAAATTTCTGGTAAGAACATATTTTAAATGATTATTCAGAAAAGTTGTCACTTGGAAGGCAGAAAAAGTAAAGACCTGGTTTGAGGGATTAGGTTGAAATAAACCTGGTTTTAAGTACCTGTTCTTGTCATTTGGTAATTTAAATTTTTGTTTTTCAGTGCTGTCTTATTTCTGATCACTGGCTGTAACCAGTTTCCCTGAATTCCATTATTTGTTATTGCCATATATGTGCTGAGAAACTTAGATCATTTCTTTTGCCTGATCTGCTCTTTGTTTGATTTTAATACCTTTCCATACAGCTGTTGCCAGTTTGCTCTCTTCCTAGGGGATTATCCATATAATTATCCCAACTAACCTTCTGTGCTTATATTTTACCTTAGGCTTTGGCTATCTTACTTTGCCAGTTAAGATTATTGCTGGGTCACTGATGAAACTAACGATAATGTCAGTCTAGTTTCAGTTCTCAAATATTTATACCTTCACTTTCATCATTTCCCTGTAGTTTTATGCTGGGCCCATCTGGTAGTGTCTTTTGTTTGACTCTCAAAGGAACATTTTGGACTTTATTTTTTTTTTTCTTCCCTTCTGTTTTTCAATATGACATAGGATAGTAGGTTTTTGGGTAAGTAAATTAAAACTTGATTATCAGCTTGGTAATAAACTTAGCTGTGTTTGAAAATTAAAATTGTGTAAAGCTGCGATTTTAAAGTGTAGTTTTTATAATTTTGTAAACTCATTTTTTGTTTTGTTTTATAAAATGAGTTTATGTAGGTTGTCAATCAGTTTAAAACTAGACTCTTGAAGTGATTTTTAAAGGACACCTCTCACTCAAGAACAGATGTTCATTTATAGTATCCTTCTCTAACAGAATTCTGATGAAGCAGCTTATTTTTCTTCACATTGTTGGTTACCTTTCTTCTGTGTCTGGGGATTCATTGACCATCCCAGGATTCAGTCATCAAAACAGTATGAGATTTACTATATTCTCATGGACTGGAGATAGACAACTGTGAAGCCTGAAAAAGAGACACTAGCCATTGGTCTGCTGATGAGAGGGTTGTTGGCCAAGGCATAAAAATAAAAAAGCCACTGTTCCCAGGTTGGTGAGTCAAAGAGTTGTTGAAGCTGAGTGTGTTCTGGTTGAACCTGGGTATGGAAGAGGGTTAGCTTTAGTTTGCTTTTCTTTGTCATTGTTTTAATTCAGCACATAACTGCATGCATTTCACAGTGCTAGGTACTGGTATGGAAAGGAGAAAGATACATGCCTTAGTGAGCTATTAATAGAATGTTTTTTCCCATGGAAACTTTTGAGTACTCTTAGTATTTCATATTTATTCCAAAGCAAGCATATGTCTCTTCCTTTTATATAGGTAGTATTTAACTTAAACATTAAACCAGGTACTTAAATCATTGATCTACATTCTATAAAGATGTAGGAAAATGTAAGTTATTTTCTCTATGTGATCTAATTCTGGTGTTTTTTTTCCTTTAATATTTTATTCTGGGAGGATTTTAATAAAGCATAAAAGTACCATTAATCTTTTTGTTTTCTTTTGTTCAATTCCTTTAAAATTGGAAAATTCAAAATATTTCACTATGCTTATTTCCCAGAAAATGAAGTTCAAATTGAGAAAAATGTAGCCATGAGTTAATCAAGAGCATGGGAATTCTGACATACTTTTGACACTTAAACATACACAGATAGAACGTGTGTTTTAGGGTATTTATAGTTTGGTTTTCCAATTTGTAATACATTTTATTTAGAGTTCATTGGCCTCTGATATCTAGAAGACTTTTTGCTGAACTTATTGATACTCTTGTGACTTCATACTAATGATGACCATAAATTAACCATCAGATGTATAATACTGGGAATTTTTTGAGCATGTATAAAAACTTTTCCAATTTTTTTTTTCCCCCCAGCATAAGTTCCTTGTGTCTGAGCTACAGAAAGTGTTCATATGTGTTTATTTCTAAGATTTTGGAAGTATCTTTCTGCAAAGAATGTGTATAGTGAAGTGAAGTGAAAGTTGCTTAGTCGTGCCTGACTCTTTGTGACCCCATGGACTATACAGTCCAAATTCTCTAGGCCAGAACACTGGAGTGGGTAGCTTATCCCTTCTTTAGGGGATCTTCCCAACCCAGGGGTCGAACCCAGGTCTCCTGCATTGCATGTGGTTTCTTCACCAGCTAAGCCACCAGGGAAGCCCAAGAATATTGGAGTGGGTAGCCTATCCCCTTCTCCAGGGGATCTTCCTGACCCAGGAATCGAACCGGGGTCTCCTGAATTGCAGACAGATTCTTTACCAACTGAGCTATCAGGGAAGCCGAAGGATGTGTATAGTACCAAACATTTGCTTTTTTATATTTGACAATTGGTCAACATCAAATTTGGGGAAGTTTTAGCCAATATTCTTCTAATAGTTTTTGGCGCTTTCCCCCGCTCTGGGGACTGGTCTTACTTTGAATCAGCCTAAAATCAGCAGAGATAGCCTGTAGTCTAACAGGCTTATTGACTTATTGCAGTAAAGGATACTGCACAGCAGAGACACTCACGGGGGATCTTACCAAAGAAAAGTTTTTATAGGATTTTGAGGATACTGGGGAGATTAGGTAAAATTAAATGAAATAGTATTTGAGAAGTTCAGGGCAAAGTGGTGCTATCTGTGAAGGGAGTTAGTTTTTCCCTTCTCATTTATTTGCCGGGCTTGATGAAACTTTTCCCAGTGTGTGTTGCCCTTCTGTCCATCTTTTAAAAACTTTTCCGTCTTGGTTTCATTGGTTAGATAGTTTAGTTTTCTGTTGACCATTTTCAGGTTCTTCAACAGTGTCTGTGTGTGTTAGTCGCTAAGTCGTGTCCGACTCTTTGTGAATCCATGGACTGGGGCCCACCAGGCTCCTCTGTCCATGGAATTCTCCAGGCAGGAACACTGGAGTGGGCTGCCATGCCCTTCTCCAGGGGATGCTCCCAACCCAGGGATTGAACCCAGGTCTCCCTCATTACAGGCAGATTCTTTACCGTTTGAGCTACCTGCTGCCTAGTCAGCTATTAATCCCAATTATTAGTAATTTTCTTTGCTGAAAGTTTAGTTTGAGTCTATTTTATATCTTCCTTTTCTACCTTTTTTCTTTATCTTTTTACCTGTGTGGATATGGTTACAGTTATTTTCAATATATTTTGTCACCTAAGTTTGTCATCTGTATTGTTTCTAGATCTGTTTTTATAGTGTACAGAGGTGAATTTGGTTGAATCAGGTTGAAAAATAACCAGGAGGAAATTGTGCTAAGAAAAAGTATAGATGTGTTAGTCACTCAGTTGTGTTCGACTCTTTGTGACCGCATGGACTGTACCCTCCAGGCTTCTCTGTCCATGGGATGTTCAGGCAAGAATACTGGAGTGTGGGCAGCCATTCCCTTCTCCAGGGATCTTCACAACCCAGGGATTGAACCAAGTCTCCTGTATTGCAGGCAGATTCTTTACTGTCTGAGATGAGTTGAAGCCAAAATTCAAGCCCTTTGGTCTTTATGGATTTCCTAGGGACCTACCACAAATACAACTATGAGCTTCTTAGAAGCCAGGGCAAAGAAGATTGTCAGTGGCCCGTTGGCTTTTTAGGGAAAGATCATTAAAAATAGCAGACTTTACTAACTTTGGGCAAGGTATAGGTTATGTTCTCATCTTTTTCTGTGCTTCAGCTGAGAAGTATTGCTGTTGAACTTTAATTTGTTATGATGGACTGTTTAACATTTTATTTAAGAACATAAATAAAGGATATCTTTATTCCTTCCCATTTTGTAGCAATTGCCTGTATTAAAGTTGAATTATTATTTTTATTACTCTTTGATTTCTTTCTTTCACTTTTGTCTGAATTTGATTTAATTGTTTCATGGACATTAAAATATTAACTGATAGGATGATGAGTTATATCTTTTCTATTTTACAAGTTTTCTGAGGGAATTAAAAAAATTTTTTAGTATTTTTATTTGGAAATAATTTTTTAAATAGTTTATATTTGGAAATTACTTAAAAATTACAGAAGGGTCACAAAAATAATATAGTGCAATGAACATTCCTTAGCCTGATTGTCTTAATATTTGCTTTTTCATTTGTTCTGAATATTTAAGGGTGAATTTGTGTATGTACATATGTATCATTAGCCCTTTACTCCTAAATGCAGTGTATTTTCTAGTTAATGTCCACATCATCTTTGGTCAATTTACATTGTCCCAGTATTTTTGCCTGATCTGCTGTGCCAGTTTTGCCAGTTGACTCAGTAATGTGCTTTGTAGTTTTCCCCTCCCTGGTACAGGATCCAGTCTAGGGTGAGTATTTTGTTTAGCTGTTTAGCTGTGTCTTTAGTCTCTTTTAACTAGGAACATTAGTATAGTCTATTTTTATGATATTGACATTTCCTCCTATCCTCCCTTTAAAAAATAGCTTCTCATTTTGGTCTAATGTGAAGTTTGCTCATGATTAGATTCAGGTTATTCATTCTAGGCTGAAATACTGTGTAAGTGATGAGTATTCTGTTCAGTGTGCCACCTCTGGATGGATGTTAATTATAATCACCCAGTTAAAGGGGTAGGCCCTTATATAATTGCTGTATAATTATTTTCTTCCTCTTGTAACTAAAATGCAGTCTTTGAAGAGACTGTTCAGCTACTTGTTCTTCATACTCTTTGATTTAATATGCATGCTGATATTTCTGATACTTTCTGATTCAGTGTTTAACTGTGCTGCTTGCAAAATAATCATTCAGTCAGTTCTCAGCACTGCTGTAAGCATCAACTCACCCCTTTCCCCATTTGTTTTATTTACTTATTCGTTTGGTTGTTTTATTTCTGTCATTTTGGACTCATGAGTCACTACCTTTTTTTAAAAATGGCTCATAATTCATGATTTATTTTATAAGTGCATTTGTCCTGATGTGGCAAGTGTGGCTGTTCTGTCACTGTGACACACCCCATCATTCTGTGAGCACTTTCTTACTTTCTGGCGTAACACAGTGTTCGAGATTGATCTCGTATGTGCTCTGCTGCAGCCCTGGAATCAGGCCCATTCTCTGAGGAGTTCTGTTCCCTTTAGTGAGGAGCAGAGACCAAGATTGGGACAACAGACATGGTCTTCATTTCTTGGCCGTTTTTGGAGATGGAGATAGGAAATATGCATCTAAACACATACAGATTCCAGCATATGTATGCACATGCATACAGATTTCCTGCACGTATCTGTTCTAGAAATCATGAGTTCACACTAACTTCAATATTAGCCCGTCACTACAGGGTTTTCTCTCACCTTCTGTCTTTACTCCCAACAGTATCAACACTTTTACTCAAACCTGTAATAGGTCTAAAATAGTTACAGAGTTGCTTTGTCCATTCCACTGCAATAAATAACTCTACTAATGTGTTTAGGATTTATTTGTAAGCCTGCACTTGTCCTACCCTACATTCCCTGTCTTCAGGTGTAAAGATAAATACTGTGCTCATAAGTTACTGAGGTTAGTTCTGTCTGCCCGTCTCTTGGGTTCTTTGTCTTCCCTTCCTTGTATTTGCTGTTCATTGAATGATGAGTAGGTTTGTTTGTTCTGGTTTGCTTTCACTTTTTTTCTCCCTTTTATTTGTATTTGTTTATTTGACTGATTATGCACAACATTAACATGCTTCCAAAAGTCAGTGCTATACAAAAGGTAAACTCAGTGAAGGGTCACTTTGAACAGTGTTCTATCCCATCACCCACCCCTGGTCAGGAACTGTTAACTGTTCTCTGCTTTATCCTTTCTCTATTTCTTTGTATAAAAACAAGCATAAATTTTCTTATTTCTCCCCTTTCTTATATAGTAAAAGGTAGCATCTATACGTGTACTTTTGCACTTAGCTTTCTTTTAAAATTTGTGTTTAGTAGTAATTCTTAGAAATCGCACCATGTAAGTTCATACAGCTCGTCCTCAGAGTATATATATTATTAACAGGTTTTTTAAAAGAAAAGTTGACTTTAGATTGTGTTTTTTCCTTGCTCTGTTCTTGCAGATGTTCTTTATATCCTTCAGATTGTTTCTTTTTAAGATTATATGTGTGTAGGATACATATACAGAAGTCTGGTGTTGACAAAATTTTATGTATTTATCAGATTCCTATCATTATTTATTCCTAACTAATTTCAGTAGCATTTGACTCAGCTAATGTAAAAGAAATCTCAAATTAGTTTTCAGTAGCTAGCTAATTTTTCTTTGGCTTATCTGTCCTTGGCTGTTTATCTCTGGACTGTTTTCAAATTGCTATATTGTCAGGCACCCATCTTCCTCTGTTGTAGTATTCTACCATCTCTATAGAGTATTGAAGAATACGAACAGTGAGAATGGGAAGGGGAGGCAGTCAGCAGCCCCAGGCGGCCAGGATCCAGGAGGTGTCCTGCACTTCTGTGCATGTGTCATTGACTGGAACCTGGTCATATGCCCACACATGTAGCAAGAGATGTTGGAAAATCAGGGCAAGCATGTGTCCAGCTAAATGAAGGGGAGATTGAATATTCTCTATCTAGCCGTATTTCATGATATTTTCAGCTTCTCTTTTTGTGTTTCTAAATTGGATAAGTCATCTCCCTAATACAATTGGTTCATTTTATATTTAGTGATAGTTTTACTTGTAAAGCTGATGCTTATTTCAGCTGATTTCTCTCTCTTTTTTTAATCCTGGCTCATCCTAGTACTTTTTTATTTTAATAATTGTTGAGCTGTAGGCTTAATAGTAGTAGTTTTCAGAGTGTCAAGTATTTTATTTTATGCTTTGTTATTTGGACTTTTTAGAGCTTATGCTCAGGTTATGCTGTTTCAGGGTGATATTCTGATGTGCAAGTACCTGTTTTATAAAGTTTTACTAAAATTTTTAGAGCTTATGCTCAAATTATGCTATTTTAAGATGATATTTTGATGTGGCAATACCTGTTATAAAATTTTTATAAAATGGTTACAAATACTTCTGAAGTTAAAACAGCTGAGTAGCAGATAAATTGTTCTTGTGGATAGGAGTTGATGATTTATTCATAAAAATAATTGTCTCTTGAAAGTTTTATCTGTATGGTTTAACTGAATCAGGGAAAATTTTCAGCTCTACTCTTCCCGTGTACGTGTGGATTATACCTTTGCTTAGTGCTCTACCTTAACACTTCTGAATGTCCAGTTCTTAGCAGTAGAGACATTCTTGGTTTTAGTTTAGGGATAGGTGCAGTTTTTCCTCAAATTATGCCCTGAATATTTAAACAAATTAGGAAAATTTACTTTAAGGCTGTTTTGATCATAGTTTAAGACAATCTGAGATTATATCATTATGCTTAAAAGAAAGTTCTAAAGAGCCAAAAGGTACCTTAATCTTTGTGAAACGTTTCTTCCTCAAATACTCTCTGTCTCTACTGCCCATCTTAAACAAAAAGAAACCTTAAGAATTAAAAAAAAGCCAAATCCAGATGAGTGTTCTCCCTTTTGAATTGTCGCTAAAGTGGGACGCATGCGCCGCTGTGCACTGTGGCACTTTGCTTTTTCAGAAATCATTCAGTCGTAGCGCGTGCAGATTAGTATTACTGGTGAGAGTGCAATTGTGTTATGATATCCTTGTGTGGGTAAGGCTGGATGAATTCAAATCAGCTTACTGTATTTGTCCTAATTTAGTACACAGTACTCTTTAAACTATTTCAGTTTTTTTCCCCCTTTGAGAGCCAGCTCAATAAAGAATACATAATACTGTTATTTCTTAGCTTTTCATAAAAGAACTCTTTTTTTTTTTTTTTAACATCAGACGGGTAATGTGCTGGTGTCGTAACAAGGTTTAGTAGGGAGGCACATGTCACGCAGCAGCATGAACACCCAATCATCACGCTCATGAACTACAAAAGGATCAAAAGAACTCTTCTTACCTCTTTTTTCTAATTGTGATTCAACAAGCCAATCTGTTAACCATAGCCTTGCATTATAATTGTAAAAACCAATTTTTGTCCATTGTTTTTTTAGAAATTGAATTCTCTCTCATAGATAAATATGCCATGCTGTGTCACTGGCATATTTTTTCCTTAGCTGTAACACAGTGTTACATTTGAGGTTCTTCTTATTTGTCATGCCCCTGGAGAATTGAAACAAAGGAATAGTATGTTTAAGATTACTAGGATTGAAATATGCTAAAATGATTCCAAATCTTTAGGATGTTGTCGTCGTCGTCGTTCAGTCGCTCAGTCGCTCAGTCGTGTCCGACTCTTTGTGACCCCATGAATCGCAGCGTGCCAGGCCTCCCTGTCCATCACCAACTCCCGGAGTTCACTCAGACTCACGTCCATTGAGTCCGTGATGCCATCCAGCCATCTCATCCTCGGTTGTCCCCTTCTCCTCCTGCCCCCAATCCCTCCCGGCATCAGGGTCTTTTCCAATGAGTCAACTCTTCGCATGAGGTGGCCAAAGTACTGGAGCTTCAGTTTGAGCATCATTCCTTCCAAAGAAATCCCAGGGTTGATCTCCTTCAGAATGGACTGGTTGGATCTCCTTGCAGTCCAAGGGACTCTCAAGAGTCTTCTCCAACACCACAGTTCAAAAGCATCAATTCTTCGGTGCTCAGCCTTCTTCACAGTCCAACTCTCACATCCATACATGACCACAGGAAAAACCATAGCCTTGACTAGACGGACCTTAGTCGGCAAAGTAATGTCTCTGCTTTTGAATATACTATCTAGGTTGGTC
>SJXQ01007066.1:0-35888 GCA_006408695.1 Aepyceros melampus
TAAAAGCTTAGAAAATTAAAATTTTTTAAAAAAGAAAAAAAAAAAAAAACCCTCCCAGAACTGCAAACACCCCATATAGAGGCAGAGCCTTATAACAACAATAACAAATGTGACTGAGAAAAAAAGAAGAGAAAAGGTCAAAAGCTTAGCTAGATTTCAGAGTGCCAATAAAATTGACAACTACAATGGTGGCAGGTGGGGGAGGGGATAAAAAAATATGAAAGAATCTACACAACATGTCAAAACATAAGAATAACAAATGTTTTTCTTGAGTCACTGCTGTCAGAGTCCTTTCCCTTGCCAGAAGTCACAGTCCATGTCACGTCCCTAGGATGCCCTCCAAAACTGTGCTGATCTTTGGACCTGCTGCGGGGCCAGCTCAGATTCTAAATCTGCTCCTAGTCCTCTGTGTTCTTGCCTCCAATGCCCACAGATATCAGAACTAGTGCATTTTCTTTTAGGAGTGTTCTCAATGACCTTTTATATATTCCACAGATACAGAGTCTGCCTAGTTGATCCTGTGGATTTAATCTGTAGCTTGTATAGCTGGTGGGAGGGTTCTGGGTCTTCTTCCTTAGCCACACTGCCCTTGGGTTTCAACTGTGGGTTTATTTCCACCTCTTCATGTGGGTCGTCCACTGGGGTTTGCTCCTGAGCTGCCCTGAAGGACTTGGGTTTGTCCCTGTGAAGGCCAGGTGTGGAGGTAGATTCTAAATCTGCTCCTAGTCCTCTGTGTTCTTGCCTCCAATGCCCACAGATATCAGAACTAGTGCATTTTCTTTTAGGAGTGTTCTCAATGACCTTTTATATATTCCACAGATACAGAGTCTGCCTAGTTGATCCTGTGGATTTAATCTGTAGCTTGTATAGCTGGTGGGAGGGTTCTGGGTCTTCTTCCTTAGCCACACTGCCCTTGGGTTTCAACTGTGGGTTTATTTCCACCTCTTCATGTGGGTCGTCCACTGGGGTTTGCTCCTGAGCTGCCCTGAAGGACTTGGGTTTGTCCCTGTGAAGGCCAGGTGTGGAGGTGGTGCAGCTGCTTGGGTTACAGGGGTTCTGGCAGCACCAGGTACTCTGGGGAGTTGGTGGCAAGGGCAGCTGGAAATACAGCTCTCTACAGGGTATGGCAACCAGTATTGACCAATATGCTCCAGTCTTCTTGCCTGCAGAAGCCCCCTTCCCTGACAGAGAAGCCTGACAGACCACAGTCTACAGGCTCATAACGAGTCAGACACTGCCAAAGCGACCTGCATACATAGACGTAAGACTTTTTTGCCTGGGGCAGCTCTGCCCCCATGAGAGTTGAGCCTGAAGGTGGTGCAGCTGTTTGACTTGCAGGGACCCTGGCGGCACCAAGTGTGCAGGGCCATGGACTGCCTCCCCTGCAGGAGTTATGGCCTGATCAGAGTCTTTTTTTGAGCCTCTTGTAGCTGGCGATCAGAAGGCCTCTTGGCCAGTCTTTCTCCATAGCTCTCCCTGTTCAGGCACTTAGAGGCTCCCTTGCCTGGGGTTCTTCTCTTTTATTAGGCATGTTAAGCTACAGAGGGCCCCCCCTAGCTGGGGTCCTACTCTGGTTCAGTGCTTTAGTCACTTAAAGGAGCACCCTGGGTGGGGTCCTGCTCTGTAGTTCAGTGCCTCAGGCGTTTGAAGGGCCAGCCTCTCTATTGTTCAGCTGTGGATGCTGGTGTGTGGGGAGAGAGAGGCTATGGTGATGGCTCCACCCCCTACGCATGACTCAGCAGTATCGCCTTGCTTCCATGGCTGCCTGGTTTTCCTCCACAGGCATTTCCCACCACAATCTCCTCCCTCCCCTCCCCTCAATCTGTCTCTCTGCAGTCAAGAGCAGTCCTCGCCTTGGGATTGCTCCACATTCCCCAAACTCCAGCTCCCAGCCACTGTGCTGTCTAGGGAATATATGACTGCGGCAAGGACTGTCTGATTCTCATTCCATTTAGGCTGCCACAGAGGAGCTGTTTCCCTCTCAGGTTTAAATGCTTCTCCTCCGACTCAGACAATTGACCCGGTGTGGGGATCAGACCCCCGCTCCAGTCCCCCCACCCACCAAGGGCAGGTCCAGTCTGACTAACAGTCCCATTTGTCCCCCTAGTTCCTTTGTACTACTGAGTTTCGCATGCTTCTAATATTCTTTTCTGCTGGTCAGGTACTCGTGTCCACTCTCAGCTGGTGTTCCGCATGCACTTCTGTGTCTGAAGGTGTATCTATGGAGAGAGAGGTAGTCCACATCCACCTGCTCCTCCGCCACCTTGTTCTTCCTCCCTTGTTTACTTTTGGCTATTTCTATTTTTCTGGGGTTGGACGTCTAGTTGGACACATTACAAACTATCTCTCCCTTAACAAGTTTTCACCAGGACCCAATCAATGGCCTGGGCCTCCCATAAGCATTCAAAGCCTGCTCACACTGGACATCTCCCCACCAACCCTGTGACTGAATATCTATTCCTTCAGTCCCTTCTATTTTCACATACTGCCTTTTACTCAGCCCTTTCTCCTTCTCACAGCAGAGCCTGGGCCATCCCAGATCAAGGCCAACGTGTAAAATGCAGATAAAGCCATTCCATCTCACCAGGATAATGTGAGAATAAAATGATATTACAAGATGGAGTGCTTGGAGAAACTTGAAAGTGAAATACAAATATGAGATTTCATGATTCTATGGAAAGATTTTTAAAGACTAAGGTTTAAATAGGATTCAGAAGCTTTTTGTTGAAAAATATATTTACTTTTCTTTCTAAGGACAAAAACCAAAAACAAAACCATTTTAGACTTAGGGTGTGTACAGACTCTTACCATAAATTTAACCAATGTGGGTTACATTCAGTGTGTTCGAGGCTTGCCGTGGGAGAGTGTATTGCCTTATTTCAGTTCTGTCCTCTGTGTTTCTTCCTCTCTCTGAACTAACAAGTTACATAGGGGATATTCTTAATTAGTGGTAAAACTATAAGAGGAGAAAGTGAAAATGCACAAGGACTCTTAAGATACGGCCTTGAAACTAATACAGAATCACTTCCTGTGTCCTCCCATGGGCCAGAAGAAGTCACATGGTTGAGGCCAAAGTCAAGGAATTAGTACATATTCACCCCCCCCACACTGATACAATGTGAAGGGTGTAGATATAGAGAACAGTAAAGAACTGAGGCCAGTATTCAATTCAGCAAGGTGATAAAAGATTTGAACTCAGGCAATCTGATTCCATAAAGTGACAGTGAAAGTTGCTCAGCTGGGTCTGACTCTTTGCGACCCCATGGACTATACAGTCCATGGAATTCTTTAGGCCAGAATACTGGAGTGAGTAGCCTTTCTCTTCTCCAGGGGGTCTTCCCAATTCAAGGATGGAACCCAAGTCTCCTTCACTGCAGACACATTGTTTACTAGCTGAGTCACGAGGGAAGCCCACGAATACTGGAGTGGGTAGCCTACCCCTTCTCCAGAGATCTTCCCAACTCAGGAATTGAACCAGGGTCTCTTCCATTGCAAGCAGATTATTTACCAACTGAGCTATCAGAGAAGCCCATGATTTTAACTGCAACATTCTACTTCATCTAGAGCGATGTTTCTAATTCTTCTCTTCATGGAGAGGTATAGTTTAAGGACCCTCTTTTGAGGAATGAGGGGTAAAAAAGTGAGATCTGCCCAACATTTGAGATTTAAGGATAAATAAGATTTCTTTATGTAGAATGAAGCAAATATTACATATGAATATATCAGAAAATAATTTTGGAAAAAGTCGGTACATATATTTATAACCATAACTACATTTGTATGTATAAATACATGCATGTGCATGCATATATCAACACATAAAATACACACACACACACACACACACACACACACTGAGTAACCAAAGTAGTTCCCCAAAGTATCTGGGCTTTCTGTCATAATTTTACAATAACAACTGACATTCAGGGAAGCAGTCTTGGCTTTACAAATGCTTTATTGAATGAAATCAAACTGCAAGTTCACAATTTTCCTGCTGTATTTATTTAAAAGATTCAATCTGTCTTAAATCACAACATTTTGAATCCAAAACGATGCTTATCACTTTTATTTTCATATGCTACTTCTGTGTATATAGGATCCAAGAACTCATCAAAACTAGCGGGGCCCACTGGACTTTATCTCACAGGTATTGTGATGAGGGAAATCTCTTCTCAGTGCCACAGAATAGCTAAACAGAAAACTACAACTGCTAAAGAATAAGAAATGAAATGTACCCCCTAAAGCTGTATCTCTAATATAAATCACAAAGTTAGGTTGCAGTGATCCAAAGACAGATTTAAGGATGTGTGTAATCCAGAAAAAGCTCAACTGATGCTTAATTTGTGCATCACATCTGTTAATGATGTAATTAAGGGCTCTACAAGATGGAAGCATTAAGCACACTGTATAGAAAGAAATGTGAAGATCAGTATTAGGATGAAAGCAACACCCTTCACTTGTAGGATAATTTCTCTGAAACTTAACACCATCAGTCACTTTTGTATTCATAGTTTGCTGTTTTCCTTATTAGAAAGGGATTCTATATGTTAAATTAAAAGGAAAGGATTGAATGTATCATGGCTCCATAGAAACAATAAGCTTGATAGTCTGGTCGAAAACTTTCCATCCTTGACAGGAAAATTAACCTACACAGATCACTGGGGTATTTAATGAAATGTTACATAGCAGTTACTCTCATACTTCTTAATCTGACAAATTTATGAGGCTAGAGTGAGATATTACTGGGTTCTACAAAAACTCAACAACTGATGGCCCCAAAGGCTCTGGCTGATGAATTTGGGATAGCTGATCATTTTCAGTTTGTATTGTAGGTCCAGGGAGAAGGATTTGGATTTGAGAAGCCAAGAGGTTGTTTATGGGCTTGGAGGTTCACAAAAATTATACAGGATTCAAATTTCCTGTGGGCTAAACAGGGGTTGAAGACCAACAACCAGGATGTAAGGATCTACTGCCTTTATACATCATCAGAGATAGGCCAGAGACAAACCAAGAGGAATGTAAAGAGTCTTAGGTCAGAAGCAGCTCAGAAACCAAATCATAAGTTAGTAAAATTGTTTTATCAATGACTTGAAGAAAACTAAGTTTCCAGAAATTCAAGGAAGGTAGAAAAGAAAGACTGAGCCTTGGTGATCTTAGAAGTGGGTGTAGAGTGCAGCAAATCAGAGAAACAGGTCGATGGATCTGGGCCCAGAGGACAGGCATGAGTCCATGTGTCACACAGGGTCTGCCTGCAAGAGACCTGGAGGAATTCCTGGGATGACAAGAGGAGCCCCTCTTCAGAGGAAGATCAGAGTCTGCACAACTGTAGGCAGTGGCTCCAGGACAAAGCTGAGGGACCAGCCCACTCTGACACAAAGGAACAGGGCTCTATTCAAGGTCTTCTGTGCCTCACTACTACGGACTCTCTCCCTCTGTTAGAAGACCAGATTACTCAAGCAAGTACCACAGGACATATCACAATGAATATTACATTTCTGAAAAGGCTTCTGTGGTTAAACAAGTTGGGAAACACTGGATGTTTTATCTGTTTAAACATGTAAAAGGGTATCTTTAACGTCTTGGTTCTCCTTCATGTTACATACAGCCCTGTCCATGAAAATCTATAGTCTTAGTAACATCAAGAGAAAAACACAGACCAAGTGCATTAATGTGTGGGTGCATACAGCCTGTATTTTTGCAGAAAACAAACAAAAAAACCGATAACCTCATGAACTGAAGCCCAAACCCCTTAATCTCAGATTCAAGAATAGACAGTGAAGTTTTTGTTTAGCAAGGCAATCCTCACAGGCAGTATCTCTCTAGTATACAATCAGACCTTCTACAGAGAAATAGCTGTGGTCTACCTGCTAAGCTTCTGCCAAATTAGACCAATATTTCTTCCTTGAAAGCTCCTGATTTTCCCATAACTTTGTATTGCCATTCTGAGTGCACAGCTCAAGCTCAGCCAGATCACATTAAAGTGGCAAAATCCACCAGCCATTCTCTTGTCAAAGTTACTACGGATGGCCATTCCCTTTCAATGTATTATTTATTCTCTTCAAGCAATTTGTAAAGCAAACAAGAGGAGCATTGCAAGTTACAATAAAATTACAGAAACTATTTTAAAGCTAAAACTTATATTCAGGGAAATGAATTTTTTTGGCCAACCACACACTGCTAACCCAGCCTCAGTGGACTGATGTGATGAATTTTTCTCTCTCTGAAAAGTCATGCCTTAAAAAAAAAAAAAAGATCATGCCTTGATTGCAAATAGAGGAGAAAAAAAATAATCCAAGATAATGACTCCTATGACTCAATTCTCTAAAACTGACCTCCAGTTGGTCGTAATGAGATTGCTTTTGCAGAAGATAGAGGTTTTAAGGAAGGGGAGTGTATGTCAATCATAAGGGGGTTTTGTGGAAAATACATTGCCATGCTCATTTCATAGTCAATGGGATTCACATCTGCATCAAATCCATTTACTGTCTCACATGTAGGGAAAGGAAACAGCTGTGCAATCTCTAAGGTGCTATGAAAAGGTAAAGAATTACTATTATTAGTATCTATTATGAATTTGAAAAATGCAAAAGAGATTGAATTGAAACACGGGGTTACAAGAAGAGTTACCCAAGTTTCACAAACCCTGAGGACACCTGGAGTCCTGTGTGAAAAGAGACATTTAGTCTGTCTTCCCACCTGGGGTTGCTACTGCCCACAGCTCTATTGGTCCGAGTTCTTGACTCACCCTAGAAGAAGTGCTCTGGTACATTGTGAAGGAAAGGGAGAACAAAATGACACCCGTTGCTTGTGCGTCATTTAGGTATCAAGAAAGGAATGTTAGTTTTATCTTATTCAATTCTCACCATACAGGCACAGCTTAACCATCACTGGACCAACTGTGCAGTGATAGTATTTCCAGTTTAAGACAGATCCTGTCTTAATCACGACTCAGTACCCTATTGGTTGTTTGACTTTGAACAAATTAACCACTCTAAGCCTCTGTTTCCTCATTGTTCAAACAGGGATAGCAGCATTTCTCACAAGTAGACAAAATAATAATTAATATTAAAAACAGTGTTAGTATTTCCACCAAAACATTGGTATTTTAACAGTATAACAGGTTTATTACTATTTTAATATATCAACATCATGCAACAGTTTGAATATGTTCATTAAAATTAATAATATAACAATGCTGCCAATAGTTTACTATTGTTGTTGTTCAGGTGCTCAGTCACGTCCGACTCTTGTGACACCTTGGACTGCAGCACGCCTGTCCTTCACCATCTCCTGGAGCTTCCTCAAACTCATGTCCATCGAGTCAGTGATGCCATCCAACCATCTTATCCGCTGTCATCCCCTTCTCTTTCTGCCTTCAATCTTCCCCAGCATCAGAGTCTTTTCTAATGAGTCAGTTCTTCACATCAGGTGGCCAAAGTATTGGAGCTTCAGCTTCAGCATCACTCCTTCCAATGAATATTCAGAACTGATTTCCTTTAGGATGGACTGGTTGGATCTCCTTGCAGTCCAAAGGACTCTCAAGAGTCTTCTCCAACACCACAGTTCAAAAACATCGATTCTTCAGTGCTCAGAATTCTTTATAGTCCAACTCTCACATCCATGCATGACGGCTGGAAAAATCATAGCTTTGACTAGATGGACCTTTGTCAGCAAAGTAATGTCTACTTTTTAATATGCTGTCTAAGTTGGTCGTAGCTTTTCTTCCAAGGAGCGAACGTCTTTTAATTTCATGGCTGCAGTCACCATCTGTAGAAATTTTGGAGCTCAAGATAATAAAATCTGTCACTGTTTCCATTGTTTCCCCATCTATTTGCCATGAAGTGATGGGACCAGAGGCCATGATCTTAGTTTTTTGAATGTTGAGTTTTAAGCCATCTTTTTTACTCTCTTCTTTTACATTTATCAAGAGGCTCTTTAGTTTCTCTTTGCTTTCTGCCCCAAGGATGGTGTCATTTGCATATCTGAGGTTATTGATACTTCTCCTAGCAATCCTGATTGCAGTTTGTGCTTCATCCAGCCTGGCATTTTACATGACATACTCTGCATATAAGTTAAATAAGCAAGATGACAATATACAGCCTTGACATACTCCTTTCCCAGTTTGGAACAAGTCTGCTGTTCCATGTCCTGTTTTAACTGTTGCTTCTGGACCTGCATATTGGTTTCTTGGGAGGCAAGTAAGGTCTTCTGGTATTCTCACCTCCTGAAGATTTTCCACAGTTTGTTGTGATCCACACAGTCAAAGTGTTTACATTGACAATGAAGCATAATAGTACATTAATACCAACAATTTGTTAATAATGTATTATTAATATTGATATTAAGTCATAGACAAGATTTTGGTAGCATATCCATTTTTCTCTATTCTGTCATATTTCCTCCCAGGGGAAAGAGGGGGGAGAAGAAAATGTCTATTGACACATAATAAATAACACCCAAACTTGGCTGCTTAAAACACTAATAATCATTTATTATTTCTAAATTTCTAAGGTAACTTGAGCATGTCTTGACTAGGAAGCTTTGGGCCTTTCATGGGGACAGAGTCAGATATCGGAGGTGCAGTAATTTGAAGGACTAACAAGGGATGGAGGGTTTGTTTGCAAGATGGCACTCACATGGCTGACAATTTTGGTTTGGTTATCAGAAATTAATAACGGAACATTAGCCTTAAATGACACATGAGGTCAGATGGACTTAATTGATATTTATCAAGTATTTCACCCAGAAGCAGCAGAATGCACGTTCTTTTCAAGTGCACATGGAACATTCTCCAGGAAAGATCACATCTTGGGCCACAAAGCAAGGCTTGGTAAAGTTAAGAAAACTGACATCATATCAAGTATCTTTTCTGACCACAATGCTATTAGTCTAGAAATCAACTACCAAAAAGAAAAAAAAAAACTATAAAATACACAGATATCTGGAGGCTAAACGATATGTTACTAAACAACCAATGGAACACCAAAGAAATCAAAGCTGAAATAAAAAGATACCTAGAGACAAATGAAAACAAAAGCATGACAATCTAAAAACTGTGGGGCACGGCAAAAGCAGTTCTCTGAGCAAAGTTTATAGCAATAAAATCCCAAATAAACAACTTAATTTTACATCTAAAGCAACTAGAGAAAGAAGAACAAAAAATCAAAAGTTAGTAGAAATAAATAAATCACAAATATCAGAGCAGAAATAAAAGAATTAGAGATAAATTATAAATAATATAAATAAGAGACAAAGAAATAATATCAACAAATAATATAAATTATATAACATATATAATGTTCAAAGTGAAAGAGGAGAGTGAAAAAGTTGCCTTAAAGCTCAACATTCAGAAAATGAAGACCATGGCATCTGGCCCCATCACTTCATGGGAAATAGATGGGGAAACAGTGGAAACAGTGTTAGACTTTATTATTTTGGGCTCCAAAATCACTTTAGATGGTAACTGCAGCCATGAAATTAAAAGACCCTTACTCCTTGGAAGGAAAGTTATGACCGACCTAGATAGCATATTCAAAAGCAGAGACATTACTTTGTCAACAAAGGTCCGTCTAGTCAAGGCTATGGTTTTTCCAGTGGTCATGTATGGATGTAAGAGTTGGACTGTGAAGAAAGTTGAGCACCAAAGAATTGATGCTTTTGAACTGTGGTGTTGGAAAAGACTCTTGAGAGTCCCTTGGACTGCAAGGAGACCCAACCAGTCCATCCTAAAGGAGATCAGTCTTGGGTGTTCATTGGAAGGACTGATGCTGAAGCTGAAACTCCAATACTTTGGCCACCTGATGTGAAGAGCTGACTCATTTGAAAAGACCCTGATGCTGGGAAAGACTGATGGCAGGAGGAGAAGGGGATGAGGTGGCTGGATGGCATCACTGACTCAATGGACATGAGTCTGAGTAAGCTCTGGGAGTTGGTGATGGACAGGGAAGCCTTGCGTGCTGCAGTCCATGGGGTCACAAAGAGTTGGACATGACTGAGTGACTGAAATGAACTGATGGCAGAATATCTCTTCTTGCTTCACAACATATTATAAATATTAGCCTTTTCCTCTATAGGATCAAAGTATATCTCTGAATAGACAATAATCAATCTATTGACTGAGTTCTTCCCCAAACTTCTATCTGACAGCCTCTCTCTATGGCCTTAAAAGCCTGCCTTGGATCTGGGTTTTCTCTGAAGTCTATGCTCTGGTCTTACGACTGTGGCAGGCAGACCTCAGTCTCTTTTGATGGAATGAGTCCCTTCCAGTCGCTCACTCTTTTGGATCCAATATCTTACGATGGATACCTCCACAGAAACTCACACTCTGAATCACAGTGAAGGAGACCTAGGGATTGAATTATATGACTAAACAGGTATATGAGAAGGCTTGGGGACTAGAACCTAGGTCTTCCAATTTGCAGTTCAATTTTCTTTTCATCACAATGTATCACCTCTCTTTCAGGAACTGAATCAATAAAAACTATGTCTGTAGAGGAGGGGAGGATCACTGGAAGCTGGATTATATAGAACATTTTCAAACAAAAAGTCCTAGAACTGGGTCTTGAAATAGCAGGTCCAAATTGGACATGGCAGATGAATAAACACCTTTTATCAACATGCCCCCTGGCATTCTTACAAAGAGTGTATTTAAAAAGCACATGAAGGAAAAAATCAACCAATATAAAGAGGAGAGTTCCAGTGTACACATATTTGGAGTCGTGTCCCATTCCTATTTGGCACTTTTATTCCTTAACATATCGCCTCATGACAGAGGAAACTAGAGGTGCCGTAGGCTGGCTGGACACCAGTATTGCCAGGCAACATAGAAGCTGACCTTAGTTCAGTCACTCAGTCGTGTCCGACTCTTTGTGACCCCATGAATCGAAGCACGCTAGGCCTCCCTGTCCTTCTCCTGGAGTTCACTCAAACTCACATCCATCGAGTTGGTGATGTCATCCAACCATCTCATCCTCTGTCATCCCCTTTTCCTCCTGCCCCTCATCCCTCCCAGCATCAGAGTCTTTTTCAATGAGTCAACTCTTCACGTGAGGTGGCCAAAGTACTGGAGTTTCGGCTTTAGCATCATTCCTTCCAAAGAACACCCAGGGCTGGTCTCCTTTAGAATGGACTGGTTGGATCTCCTTGCAGTCCAAGGGACTCTCAAGAGTCTTCTCCAAGATGACCTAGTACCAGCAAAATTCCAAGAGTGTCAGAGTTCAGCCCTATCCACAGATTTCCAGCTGGAGGCATCCTTCTTACCCCCACTACAAGAAGGGGATACAATGTAGCTGCTCTCGAAGCTCTAGAAGTCTGTTTGTGCTTCAGTTTCCTTTTTGTTTGAATTAAAACATACAACAGGGATCAATGTCTTCCAATGCCGGTGAAATCAGATCACTATCTCCAATACCCTTGCTGGTTTCTGTAACTTGTCCAGCGTTTTCTATTCTCCACCATTCATATCACTAAATCTAATTCATATCATTTAAATCTAATCCTAAAATTTCACAATATTATGTAAAGATGAGGAAAGAAAAAACAGATTGCAATTTTATCCAGAGATAACCAACCTCTCTCAGAAAGATCCCCTGGAGAAAGGAATGGCAACCTACTCTAGTATTCTGCCTGGAGAATTCCATGGACAGAGGAGCCTGGGGGGCCACAGTGCCTGGGCTCACAAAGAGTCTGACCTGACTGAGTCACTAACACTTTCAGTTTCAACCAAACTCTCGGTGGCTTCTACATCATTATTTCTTCCAGAATAACTATATTGATTGTACAAACATTTTGAACTCTGCTGTCTCCAAAGCCTGTATTATATCTGTAGTCATTTTATAGCAAATGTCAAGACATCGTACAAGCACTGGGTTACAAAAAGAAGAAAACAAAAAATCCAGATATGTTTATCAATGAAACCAGATATCAACAGCTTTAAAATATAATCAAAGTGATCCCATGATGGGAGAAATATTTACAAGCTCTTAGAGCCTGGTCTACCATGAAAAAAAAATATGTGGATTAACATCTAAATATGTGGTTCAAATTGCTATTTTTCCTGTGGTCTTGCAAATGTTCACTCCCTCTGCCTGACTTACCTAAATTCTATTTTTTCACCAGAAAATATGTGTTCCTGGGAAAAAATTAAGCTGCAGACAAATCTTGAGTTTTTCTCCTTTTCCCCTATGGAGGATGGTGGTTTCTTAAATTACACTTTGCCAGTTGGTAGAATATTCCATCTGGATCTACACGATTTCTCCTAACTCTCTGGAATTGAAATTCCACACACTCCTAAATATTTAGTTTTTTTCAAATATTAGAGGAGTGCTTTGTAGGCCAGGAAGAATGCTGTCTTTGCTACAATCCAAGTTTTTTATATTTTTGAAAAAAAAAAAAATCTCAGTTGACTAGTATAATAAACTTTTTATATTAGTGGTTAGAAAAGTAAAATTACATACAAAAAAATGTATATAAATTCCTTTATGAATTCTGTCCTGTCCATCACCTACATGGTTAAACGTGTTTGACTGCTAAGTCCAAAAATGGATACACATTTCATTGTAACAGCACAAACACACATAAACACACACAGAAGTGCAAATAACCATGTGCAGACATCACACCCATAAACACGTCCACGCGTACTTTACACGCCGGCTTCCGTCACGGCTCCGTCAGCAAAGAATCTGCCTGCTATGCAGGAGACCTGGGCTTGATTCCTGGGTTGGGAAGATCCCCTGGAGAGGGAAATAGCAACCCACTCCAGTATTCTTGCCTGGAGAATCCCACGGATAGAGGAACCTGGCGGGCTACAGTCCATGGGGTCATGAGAGTCAGACATGACTTAGCGACTAAAGAGAGAGATGCCTTACACAAGTGTCGTGAACAATATTTATCCTTTGTCAAAGCAAATTCGACACACTAGATTACATATAGTAGCATGCCATTATGCTGCTGCTGCTGCTAAGTCACTTCAGTCGTGTCCGACTCTGTGCGATCCCATAGACAGCAGCCCACCAGGCTCCTCCGTCCCAGGGATTCTCCAGGCAAGCATACTGGAGTGAGTTGCCATTTCCTTCTCCATTATCTGTTAAAACCCTCTTCCTCCTTGTTTTCTCTTAATAACACTCCCTAAAATGTGTCCAAATTGACAATTTCCTCTGTGCCAAAGGGTACCTAAGACACTGACACATATGTGTTAGATTGTAACTATTTGCTTTTTATATTTATTTTCCCCATTCTGCTGAGTTACTTGAAAACCATGGACTCTGGATTAAACGTGTTGGCATTCTTCATAATCAGAATATCAGATGGCACAAAGTAGATGCTTAATAAATCCCTGTTAACAATTCATTCATTGAAAATTATAGCAGTAAAATCAATGAAAATTTAAAGTCCATGAGACGATTATTCTACTCTGCAAAAATAAAATTCATGCAGAGAATTATTAGAGGAAAACATAAAAATGACCCTATGAGATGGTCCATCTTAATTGAAATGGGCGAGCTGACTGCCGCAGCTCCTGCATTTGCATATTCAGGCAATGCCAGCACCTGCTGGTGTTCACATACTAACAGAAATAACTGGTGTTGAAATCATCAGAAATGTTTGCATGGGCACAGTAAATTTAGAATATCACCTGTAGACCCTGAACATCACAGCCACTTCTAACTAGTCTTTACTCTCAAACTTTTCACTATCGGTTTTTATTTTAAGAAAGAATGCATGTGTCCATGTATTTATTTAGGTTTTGGCGTCCATAGTAATTGAGGGTCCATTGGGGAAGAAGGGAGAAGGCTGAAGAGGTGGAAAGGCTTACGTTTCACCATGAAGATTTATCTGGAGATAACAAACAAGGCCATTTGTTAATTTCTCTCCTGAGTGGGTTCTGGAGGCTTTCCAATGCTCAAACAAAGAAAGCCTCATTAGCTAATTTCAGAGCAGACAACTGCTCCTGAGCTGCTAAGCTGCAGCCTTGAGTTCAGGCCCCTCTACTATGAAAATCGTGGTGACCCTCTATCATTCTGGTCCAGCTAACCAACAAGAACGCAACAGTGAGCATCCTCCTGTATACCGTTTAATCCATTATTTTGTGCAAATAGCCTCTTGTCTCCTGCTCCTTCTTCTGGCCAATGGAGGATGGTAGCCTGGGTACACACAAGGTGTGGAACAAATGATGCTGCCCATCCAAGCATGTGATGTCTTGGCAGCACACACAGGACTGCAGGACCCAGTGAAGCCACATGAGCCCTAGGCAGGATCCCATCCAGACCCCAGGACTCCTTCTCCCAGCATGTGTGCTAAGTCACTCCGTGGTGTCCATCTTTCTGCAGCCCTATGGATCATAGCCTGCCAGGCTCCTCTGTCCATGGCAGTCCCTAGGCAAGAAAGCTAGAGTGGGTTGCCACTCCCTCTTCAGGGAATCTTCCTGACCCAGAGATCGAACCCACATCTCTTATGTTTCCTGCATTGGGAGGTGGGTTCTTTACCACTAGTGCCCCCTGGGAAGCCCTTCCTTCTTCTAGACCACTTAATAACATGCAGGGTATAACCAAGAAATGATAATCTTATCAATGTTTCTGGATGAAATGATAATTATGATTATTTGAAACAGTATTCTAAGCGTTCATCCTGCCAGAGGTCCAGGTACAACCTGAAAGACAGAGACTCCGGAGGTCTATCAAGGCTGGTCTCGGGTGACAAAGAGAACATTGATTGAAAGTCTCCCTGACTTTGGGCCATTCTTACCCACATTTTTCTGAAACTAATGATACTTCAGAGGAGAGGCTGAATCCTCATCACACCATAAGGGAAGACTGGCTGTGTGGCTTCACACTGACTAGAGATCAAATCATGTTTTTAAAGGATGAAACGAGAAAAAGCCTCAGCTCTGAGATACAAAAAGCAATAGCCATGCTGTCTCCTCCCACTCCCCCTGGCCAGCGGAGTATCCTGACAGTCTTATAATGAAGCAGAGTTACCATTCTGTTTTCAAGAAAGTAAGGTTGGGAAACTTGTGAATAACAGATTAGAGAAGAGGCAGCTCAGAGGCAAAAATGATCAGCTGAGAAACTACTACAGAGTGAAGCAAGTCAGAAAGAGAAAAACAAATCCCGTGCATTAATGCATATGTGTAGAAACTAGAAAAGTGGTACAGATGGACGTGCTTCCAGGGCAGGGATGAGGATGCAGACACAGAACAGGGCCACGTGGACACAGAGGGTGAAGAGGCGAGTGCGGCGAGCTGCGGAAATTAGGGTTGGCCAATGTACCACATGTCAGAGAGAGTTAGCGGGAATCTGTGGTATGGCACAGGGAGCTCAGCGTGGGGCCCTGATGACCTAGCAGGGTGGTTGGTGCAGGTGGGAGTAAGGTGCAAGGGGGAGGGGATACATGTGTACATAGAGCTTTCCAGAATGTTGCCATGCAGAAACTACACAACACTGTAAAGCAATTATATTCCAATTTTAAAAAAGGTTTCACATGTGGAAAAAAAAGAAAAAATAAGAAAATGTCCTTGTAAGACATGGAAGGGCTGAAAGAGGACTGAAGTTTGGCTACATTTCAGATGTTGACTAAGTAGGGCTGGACGACTAGTTAGTTTGAAGGTAAGAGATGAGTCAGAGTTGATCTTGAGCCCCCAGTCTCTGTCTAGGGGAGGTAAGCAGCATATGGAATAAAGAATAGTGAGCAGACTTGAGCCACAATCAAATGCCAAAGGCAATTCCAGCAGAGATACCTGGCAGGTAGTTGAAAATATAGTTACAAGTTAGATTCAGGGATCATCATAATAGTGGATGGCAAATGTATGAGAGCATCTGTGGAAAAGCATATTTTAAAGGAAGTTACAGAAAAATGGGCTTATCTCTAGTTTTCAAATGTTTTCTAGTCTTAGAGGAATAATAGGCTTCATCTTTTCTGAAATGTGTATTTAAGCAAAAATGGTGCTCTCTTTGGTAATAATAAACCTTTAGTTTATTACGTTCTCATCTCACAGAGAAAAGAAACAAGTAACTATGAAACACGAGGACTCTCTGGTCTCACAAGTCCAGCACACTCATTCCACTAGTGGAGGCAGTGTCGGGAGGGAGGCTGGAGTAGGCAGAGAGAACAGGAGAAGAGATCCAAGGAAGGTTATTATGAGAAAGCACTGCACACCCCTGCAAAACGTGGGACTTAGAAGAGTTGAGAGAGCATTTTTTAAATTAATTTATTTATTTTAATTGAGTCCCCCATCCCGAACCCCCCTGCCACCAAAGACACAATAACCACTGTCAGCTACCTCAGGAGCTGCTCTCTCTTGGAACTATAAAACGGTTTTACTGCCTGCCCAATCTTGTTATGAGACAGCTCATTATGACACAATTTCATATATGCAACACATAATAACTGCATGGTTGCTATGAAATTATTAGCCTGTAACTGGGCTATTAATCCTGTTCACACAATGCCATGATTTGAAGAAAGCATTGTACGCTTTCTTCTTTAAATACAGAGGTAGTGCTCCTGCGGTAGGTAAGTAATATGTTGCCCCTAGATTTATTTAACCCAATAAGTGTTTTAAATAAAAGAAAATATAAACATAAGGGATGGATTCAAAGACTAAGCACAAAAGTCTGGACTTCTGGCTTGTCTTGACAAAGAAGAAAGCTTCATAGGAATAGTCCAGCATTCCTGTTCAACAGTGATGAGTAGAAGCTGAGGAGTAGCTACCTCCTTGGTACTGGGTCCTCCTATATGCCACAGTCCCCACTGCTCCCTGCTGACTCTCTGATAGGGAGGCCAAGAGTTAGTGCCAATCTTGCCTAACTATTGTTTTCCTGATCTCAGTCCTAAATGGATAATTTCTTTTACATGGCCCCCTACAGGCATATGTGGAGAAGGTAAAGGCACCCCACTCCAGTGCTCTTGCCTGGAAAATCCCATGGATGGAGGAGCCTGGTGGGCTGCACGCCATGGGGTTGCGAAGAGTGGGACATGACTGAGCGACTTCACTTTCACTTTCCACTTTCATGCATTGGAGAAGGAAATGGCAACCCACTCCAGTGTTCTTGCCTGGAGAATCCCAGGGACGGGGGAGCCTGGTGGGCTGCCGTCTATGGGGTAGAACAGAGTCAGACACGACTGAAGCGACTTAGCAGCAGCAGCATAGGCATATGGGCCTTCCCTGGTGTTCTTGGGCTTCCCTAGTGGCTCAACTGTTGAAGACTCTGCCTGCAGTGTGGGCGACCTGGGCTTGATCCCTGGGCTGGGAAGATCCCTAGAGAAGGGAACAGCCACCCACTCCAGTATTCTGGCCTGGAGAATTCCATGGACTACATAATGGGATCACAAAGCACTGGACACGGCTAGGCAACTTTCACTCACAGGCGTACGAGTTTGTAGCCTCTGTTTTAATGAAATGAACTGAAAGTGACTTCTAAGATGACTTTAGAATGACGATGAGTTATCTAGATCTGTTCCTAGCTCTGGACCCCGGGACTGGCTGTATCACATGCTCTAGCAAGCAGTATATAATCTGGTAAAGGAGGGGTCAGAATGAAGCTTATAGAAACGAGGACTTGATCAGGACAGAGACTGGAGGAGTGTCACACCTTGGGAATGAAGAGGGAGAGGGTTAAAAGCATGGCAACTCAGTCTATTTACCTTAAATGGGGAAGAGTAGGCAGGATCTATTTTTGGGGAGAGGATCAGACTGCAGAGTAAAAAGCACGACATGGGACAGCTCAAGAATCCTTAGACGGAAGCTCAAGAAACAGCAACAAAGAACAGAATCCAATCCCTCCCAGAAAGGGTTGATAAGTACAAGGAGAAATATGGACCTTAATCCCATTTGCTGCAGTTGAGAAGAGCTCCCTTATGTCAATGCCCTTCAGAGAGGACAGGTATCTGAGAAACCCTGTATAACCCAGAGACTAAGGTGGACAACCTGACTATGCCACAGGGATATTCACAGGGACTCTCTCACTCATGTTTCTAAAGCATTTAGTGTTTTCATCCCTTAAGAAAAAAGTAGGAGTGGTGATTCCTCTCAAATGCCAAGATGGGAACGTATACAGCAAAGCCTGCACACCAACCTTCAGTCCTTCTAGACCCCTTAGCAATAATCATGCTGTAATTAATACTGTCATCACTATGTGCATTCATGGACACAGATACCCACATGCACCTGTGGCAGAATGAAGCATGATATGAAAAAGCTACTCTATTTAAATTTGAGATTACAGGCTATTTTAGGAACTCAGAAATTTATGGGTTTTCATTCTTTCCTTTATCCCTTCCTTTCCTCCAGTTCCTGTTCTTCCTTCCTCTCTCTACCTGCATTTTCTCACTTTTGGTCACAGCAAGACGCTCCAGTTCCAGAATTAGCCCCTTCTGCAAGGATTCCTAGTTCCATTTATTATAGAATGCCATTAGACACATTATGCTGGATGAAGCACAAGCTGGAATCAAGATTGTCAGGAGAAATATAACCTCAGATATGCAGATGACACCACCCTTATGCAGAAAGTGAAGAGGAACTAAAAACCCTCTTGAGGAAAATGAAAGAGGAGAGTGAAAAAGTGGGCTTAAAGCTCAACATTCAGAAAACTTAAGATTCCTGGCATCTGGTCTCATCATTTCATGGCAAATAGATTGGGGAAACAATGGAAACAGTGACAGACTTTATTTTTGGGAGCTCCAAAATCACTGCAGATGGTGACTGCAGCCATGAAATTAAAAGATCCTTGCTTCTTGGAAGAAAAGCTATGATCAACCTAGACAGCATATTTAAAAAGAGAGATATTACTTTGCCAACAAAGGTCCATTTAGTCAAAGCTGTGATTTTTCTTGTAGTCTATGGATGTAAGAGTTGGACCATAAAGAAAGCTGAGTGCCAAAGAATTGAGGCTTTTGAACTGTGGTGTTGAAGACTCTTGAGAGTCCCTTGGACTGCAAGGAGGCCCAACCAGTCCATCCTAAAGGAGATCAGTCCTGAATATTCATTGGGAGGACTGATGCTGAAGCTGAAACTCCAATACTTTGGCCATGTGATGCGAAGAACTGACTCAATGGAAAAGACCCTGATGCTGGGAGAGACTGAAGACAGGAGGAGAAGGGGATGACAGAGGATGAGATGGTTGGATGCCATCACCTACTTGATAGACATGAGTCTGAGTAAGCTTTAGGAGTTGGTGATGGACAAGGAAGCCTGGCATGCTGCAATCCACGGGTCACAAAGAGTTGGACACAACTGAGCAACTGAACTGAACTAGATAACAAAATCTGGGTGCTAGTGTTCCTTGTGTGGTTTAAAGTCACCAAGAAAATTGGTTATCTCTAGCCTATGCTCTTCAATTTTTGAGTTTCCTCCATCAGTGGATTTGCAGAGCCTACTTCTCAGCTTCCCTGATTTAACCCTGTTGGCCTCACATCACTCCCCTGCTGAATCACCTTATGTTACTTCCTTTCCCTTGCCACTTAACCAGGGCAGTGTCTCCAAGATTCTAGTGTTTGACCTTAAAATACTTGAGATTTTTATCTCCTTTGAATTTTATCATTATCACTCCCATTGTGATATTTTCTTACTGAGGCTCTGACCTCAACTTTTGCGCATGTGAAGTACTCATGTGCATTTTATGTGTGCAAGAAAACTGTCTTTCTTCCATTCAGAGACTATGTAGAGGACCTCAGGAATTTTACTAGCCACACTGGAAAATCTCTAAGGAGCTCATAGTCTAAAAGGATATAAAAGAGAGAATAAGGTTCACAAAAGCAGGGAAGAATGGTAAAGAATGCGTGCCCCATAAGTAGACGCTTCAGGAGGGCGGAACAGTAAGAGGCCATGGACCTAGAGCCAGACGAACCGAATTCAAACCGCAAACCTCAGCTCAGCCACTGTTTGGCTTTATGTCTTTACAGAAGCCACTTAACTCCTGCAAGTTTCAGTTTCCATATAATAATAGTATGCACCGAAAGCAACTGCTATTACTGTCAACAGAGTAAATATCATTCAAGTGTTCAGAACACTGTTTGGGACAGAGAAAGTTCTATATACGTTGGTTACTCTTGTAATGAATAGTAGCGGTTACACTGAAGACTTGAATCAACTAAATCTTGGCACAGAAGGCCAATCTTACCCATAGGGTAAGATTTTGTTTGCTCTGCTTTCAGTTAGGAGTGTGGTATTTATGATCTGTCTGGGGAAAAACAGAGATGGATTAGAGTTACTGCTTTAAACAGAGGTTTGATGACACAGAGGAAGTAGGACTAGGTACTGCCAACTACAAATTGGCACTTACCTTTGGCACATTGAAGCCAGGAAGAGAAGGGGATGACAGCGAATGAGATGGCTGGATGACATCCGATTCAATGGACATGAACGTGAGCAAGCTCTAGGACATGGTAAAGGACAGGGAAGCCTGGCGTGCTGCAGGCCATGGGGTCCCGGAGAGTTGGACACAGCTGAGTGACTAAACAATTGGCGCTTGCCATATACTCTACAAGGATTAAATCATGTGACGCCGCAGCTGCTGATTTTCAACGCCTCCTGAAAGGAGCTCAGGTGGGGAACAGAAATGAGATTCTCTGTGCTTTGGGGAAAACTGCAGAACAAATCTCTAGTTAGGTATTTTCAGGAGCTGGTTTTATGAGCCCAATTCTTGGATTGCTTCATATCTAGAACATCCTTCATGGTGTTGACTGTCCCTCATGACTAGTGGAGATCTTCTCCAAAAAATATGTACTTGATTGTATGTACTCCTTCACCAAAATTACATATTTCCTGACCTGCACCCCTGCCTCTTTGGAGCAGTTTCTCAGAGCTATCTTCTGGGCTATAGTCCTCATTTTGACCCAATTAAAACTGAACTTGCAATTCTTACATTGTGCATTTTTGAAGTCAACAGTACTTTAAAATTTTTCCTAACAAGAAAAGTCATCTTCACACTTTGAGGAATCACAATACACCTGGTCATCAAGAAGGATAAACTCAAGGTAGGAGAGGAGAGAACAGGGAAGTCATTTGGTTCTCCCAGTGATTTCAAGTGTAAGGCCCAAAGGAGTGCTATTCTGGGATATGGAGGAGAGTTCTATAAATGATTGTGCTGATGTTAGGAGCCTTTAAATAATTATGATAATACAGTAAAAAAAAAAAAAAAATTGAAGGTCAGGAAAAGTACCCAAAACTGGGAAATAAATAACAACAACAAGGTAATACAAATGGGACATTGAAAGCCCTCCCGGCTAGAACTAAGGTTTCACTTAAATAACACTGCATTTTATATTTCCTGTGAATCCCAAGTGATTTATACAATTACTACGAACCAACCACTTAGCCCTCTTTGTTTGGTACTGTGTGGGCTTAGCCACTCAGTTCTGTCTGACTCTTTGCAACCCATGGACTGTAGCCTGCCAGGCTCCTCTGTCTACAGGATTCTCCAGGCAAGAATACTGGTACAGGTAGCCATTCCCTTCTCCAGGGTGGTCTTCTCAACCCAGGGATCACACCAGGTCTCCTGCATTGCAGACAGATAAGAAGGAATAAACAGAGAAATGCGTCCTTGGAGTAAAATTTTCCCATGCAAACAATGTAAATCACACATCTCTATATCAAAAGTTTGTATGATTAAAAGTTTGTGCATTTCCAGAGCACAAAACAAATTTTACAACAGGTTAACCAGCACTGGACTGTTGGTAAAGGACTTTTAGTACACCAGCGAAGCCTAGAAAACTATTTTCTTGCTAGAGAAAAATGTCCCCCAATATTGTGGTGCATCAAGGAGTCAGTGGTGGCACTGAGGTCTTTCCTTGCAGCTCAGTTGGTCAAGAATCTGCCTGAAATGCAGGAGACCTGGGTTCAATCCCTGGGTCAGGAAGATCCCTCAGAGAAGGAAATGGCAACCCACTCCAGTATTTTCACCTGGAGAATCAAAAGGACAGAGGAGCCTGGCAAGCTACAGTCCACGGGGTCGAAGAGTCAAACACGACTTAGCAACAAAACTGCCGCACAGACTGGTGCTAGCTTGAAGCAGTCTCTCTTCTCTTCACAAACAGAAACAACCTTGAATCTAAGAAATAATTTAATCCAAGTGGAAGAACTGAAAGGCCTCCCAGTGTATAGAAAGAGGGACTCCGTAGAGAAATGAGATCACCCCCTCATCACCCCCTCACCAGTGAGGGGATCATTCTGGTAGACTGGTATGCACCTCAGACTCACTGCTTTGTATATCTCAACAGTGACAATTCCATTTGGTCACTAAGAAAAGATAGGGCATCTTGGTTCAGAGCACATTTGAGGACCTGCTGTGTACTAGGTATTTCCCTATTTCTGATATCCAAAATTTCCCTATTAGGTATCATTTTTAGATAAAGTAAGCTAAAATTTAGAAAAGGGATATGGTTGGGCCTAGAGATTGCCATACAGAGTCAGAAAGAGAAAAGCAAAAACCATATATTAAAGCGTATACTGTGGAATCTGAAAGAATTGGTACAGATGATCTTATTTACTAAACAGAAATAGAAACAGATGCAGAGATCAAATGCATGGATACCGAGGGGTAAGGAAGGGATAGGATGAATTGGGAGACTGGGATTTACATATATGCCCTATGACACTAAGTATAAAACAGATGACTCATGAGTGCCTACTGTGTGTCACGGGAAACTCTACTCAGTGCTGTGTGGTGACCTAAATGGGAAGGAAATCCAAAAAGGAGGAGATGCATGGATACATATGGCTGATTCAGTTTGCTGCACAGCAGAAACTGATACAACATCATAAAACAAATATACCCCCATGAGAATAAACAAAAAAAAAAGAACAAAACATTTCCCCAAATCATGCATGCAGCAGCTAACTGAAAGGAAGAGGCTTCAGACACACATCTTTCCAACTATATCGTTCTGAGTATTTACTGCCTTTCTAAACTATCAGCTCATCTTTCCTCATAATCCATCCCTCATGTGTCCAAAAGGAAAAGGGGGTGGTGTTTCCTTAAACCCACTGACAGAAAGAATGTACTACAGAATGGAAGGAATAGGAGAAAACTTGGAAAAATAACATAATGGGCCTAAAAAAGGTTATGGAGCCCAAGTGTGGTCTTATACATTGAGAGAGACCCTTTCTCTCATGGCAAAAACCATGGAAAAAACCTGCTGTCTTCACACTTGTATAACTAATCTTCAGCTTTGGATTAATATTTTGTTTATGAGACCACAGAAGAATAATTGCCACAAATTTCAGAATGTTCTAGATCAGCTCTGCTTAATAGAAATAAAGTAATTATAAATTTCCTGGAAGCCTTATTAAAAAACAGCATAGACAAGTATGTTAAATTAATTTTAATAATATATTTATGTAGCCCAATCTATTAAAACATTATTATTTCAACAACTAATTACTGTAAAATGTAAATGAGATAGTTTATATCTTTTTTTAGTGCTAATTCCTTGAAGTCTAGTTATATGTTACACTTAGGTTGCACATTGCCATTCAGACAAGTTTTAAAAGATTTAAGCAGAGTACGGTTCTATCAGAATGATAAAGTTGTGTTTAATGGAAAATATTTTACACTGCTTCAGCTTTTTAATTTAAAATTTTTATACTTAAATTTTAAAACTAATTTCCTCATCACCCTAACCTTCATTTAATTACTCAATAGCCACATAGGTCTAGTGGCTTTTATATTGGAAAGCAGTTTAGAGAAACAGTACGAGCTTTTTTTCCCTCCATATTACATCTAAGACTTCCATAGTTTACAACTATGAAAATAAAAGATAAATCTCACATATCCAATGCAGAAAGAATTGAAGGCATTTGCTGTAAATATTTCATACATCTTTCATCTCTTGCTGATGGTCTACAATAAGAATAAGACAAGGCAGGTACTGCAAACAGGCGGTCTGTTATTCCAACTTCATTTTCTTAGAGAACAGAAGTACAGCTGGTTGGATAGAAACAGGGTAGCAAGCTGGCTAATGTAAGATGTTCATACTTTCAATAACTCCTGCAACTGAATAATTTTGGAAGGTATTTTTAATACTGTTGGAGAATCAAGCACTAACAAACAGCTACGAATTTTTAATAAAAGTATGCATAAATTATGTTAAGTGTGAAGCCAATAACTATTGAAAGTGTGGGACTCATTATAGACAAGTAGTCTTGCGATTGCCTAATAGAAATAAAAAGAATAAAATCATCATGATACCTTTAAAGGATAGGTGGAGAAGAAACCATCCTAGTTAAATAAACATAAACTTATGCCTAAGGAGGCCCCAAGGGCACTTAGGCCTACTCAGGGCTTCTTCTGTTATCTGCTACAGAAACTCCCAACAGTGAGACTCAGAAGTTTTCTTCCTTTCAGCCAGCTTTCTTAAGTTTACCTCTTACAGACTTTTGGTTCATCATCTTTAAAGACACAAACCCCTCTCTTCTCAGAAAATTCCTTGAAGCCTCAATGATGAGGAGGAACCGATCTTTAGAGTATCAATTGCAAAGCAAAACAAAGAACAAAAATCCTTTCGTGCTATCATTCTCTAGGAGCTGGAATTTCTTCTTAGGTTTGAGCGGCATTTGCACTATTCTTGCCTACAGCTTATTCTAGTATATGTGTGCATGCTCAGTCGTATCCAACTCTTTGTGACGGTAGCCTGCAGGCCCTTGGGTCCATGGAATTTTCCAGGCAAGAATACTGGAGTGGGTTGCCATTTCCTACTGCAGGGAATCTTCCCAACTCAGGGATCAAACCCGTGTCTCTTGCATCTCCTGTATTGGCAGGCAGATGCTTACTAACTGTGCCACCTGGGAAGCCCCCAGTGTATTCTAGAGACCATCCTACAGTATGTAGAACCAAAAGGATATAATATGCATTCTAAATGATGTAATATCTCTAGGTTGCAATTCATTTTTCCCTTGATCCTCAAATATCTAAAGTATCCAACAGACTGTAATTAGTGTCAGTGGCTCTCCATGGCAATGATTTTTATTAGACCAGGAGAAGGATGTGTAATTCAAACATACCTCCAGCCTGAATGATTCTGATAGCCTTTTCCCCACCTCTTCTATACTGCAAACCACTAAAAGATCCGTGCATTTATATTCTGTAACAGCTAAATTACATATATTTACACATCATTTCCAAGGAAACTTTTACATTAAGGTGAATGTGTCACTTTTCAATAAAACTACAAGAAAACACACCCTAATTTACCAAAAAGGTCAGTATTGGCTTTTGCATCATAAAAGAAAACCTCAAAGAGTTTCTCGAAGCAGCAAGTTGCTGTCAAACATTTGAATGGTTATTCAACTTAAAAAAATATAATACATAGCACCTTAGGAGGGCATCTGTTGGAAAGTTAAGTGCAGCTGTACCAGTAAAATAATGATTCGTTCTGAGGTCTTGGAGAAGGAAATGGCAACCCACTCCAGTACAACTGCCTAGAGAATCCCCTGGAGAGAGGAGCCTGGCGGGCTACAGTCCATGGGGTTGCAAAGTCGGACACGACTGAGCCACTGACACACACACACACAGCTGAGGTTATGACCATTTTATTATTCAGGCCAGTAGAGCTGCCCCAGTTGCCTGCAGTGCAGAAGGGACTACAAAGGAATATCATATTGGGTAACATTTTATTTTCTAAAAACTGCAATGCCTCTTTGCTAAATTAAGGATTCATAATTGACAGTTACTACTTCTGCTACCATAATTAAATTTGTGTTTCATTCTGAAGTGGGACTGGATCAATGTAAAACAATATTTCTATTTAATGGTGCTTTTTTGGCTTGTCTATTTTACCTTAAGTGGATTTTTTAAATGCTGCTATTTAACAAACACATATGCAAAAACACACACAAAAAATGTTTTCTGAAATACCTTTATCATTCCATTTTATGAATTCTAGAGTTTTATTTTCTTAATGAGATCAGTTATTTTAATAGTAGCTTCTTCTCATTTACTGAATTGATACTAAAAGCAATCATTAACAGGGGGAGAAAGTTATCTCAAGATGAAGTCAAGAGTTTTTTCAAGTCAAGTTTTTCATCTTTCTAGATGAAAGAGGGCTAAGATACGGACTAGCAGCCTAATAAATCTCATTGGACAAACACAAGGATATCATGACAGATGTAATGTCAAATGAGAGGAACATAAGCAACTAATATTTTTCACCTATAAAATGCCAGCAAATGAAAATATATGATAACTTATTTTTCAAATAAGATTCTACATGATATCAGATGTCATTATTTTTCATCAAACCCACAGTCAGAAACTTCTCTACTTTATCTGCTGTTCTTCTAGGCATCCTTCTATTTTCGCCTCATCCCCCTTTTTCCATGTAGAGAAAAAAACATTATTTGCTGACAGATGATAAGGTCTCTGCTTGACTTATACGTCAAGCTAAATAGCTCCTTAGCATTTTAGCTAAATGATCTAATCTTAATCATACTGTCAGCATTTAAGATAGTGCAGGTCTTGGAAAATCACGTAACAGATTATTCATGATAGATATACAAGGAAGATGAAAGTACAAAACTCGTCTCTTAGATGGTCATATGCTAGAAGCAGCTGGAATTCACCAGGATTCAGGAGACGGAGTATGAACACTATTAAAAGAAAAAGTCCTGGTGACTTAGCCTGGGTTGAGGTCACAATTAGACTACATAAATTATTTAATTTATAAAAGAAAAATGAAATTTCCAGCAGTAACTGGAAAAGATCAAAAACACTGTTTTATTTCGGTGGTAAAAACCCATCTCAGAGTTTCAAAAGTCACTAAAATATATAGTTTCATCTTTATCATCTAGTAGGCAGCAAATCATAATGTCTAATTCCGTAAGAAATCTGGCTTGCTCAAAAATGTGAGGCTCTGTATGAATGTATATCCAAAAATTAGAGGGCATTGAAATGTTCTGTTTCTTGTTAGGCATTTTTGGTATACAACTGTATGCATTTGTCAAAATTCATTTGATAGTACACTTAAGAGCTGAGCATTTCACTGTACATAAGTTATATTTAAATAAACAAAATTTAAGACCAACCAAAGCAAACTATCACTCTAGTCAAACATCAAAATAAACCCCAATATAAGAATTTGGGTCTACCATTAAAAAGATTGTGAATCAACAAGGGCTGACTTGTATGGAAGAAAAGAGCAAAAATAAATTAGAGGATTCCCACCACAGAGAAATGGAAACCCTATTATTACCGAATCCTTAAAATACTAAGTTAGAAATTTAGGGAAATCAGGCAAATTAAACTTTTAAAAGCTAATTCATGTGAAATATACAAATCAACCTGAATTTAAAGAAACATGTAAACTTTAGTTTCATCAAATATAGTTCATAAGCTAGTTTTAATGCTCGAATTTGGACTAATACATCACCTATTTAAAAATCTATGAAGGAGACTTATTTTTTATGATTCTATAATTTTTTTAAGCTTTACTTAGTGTTTTTCTGGCAATCATGGTTCTGTGAAAATAGCAGTTAAGATATGGACCAAAGCAGAGTAAGAAATATTCTTTTATGCACATTTTATACAATTTTTAAAGTCGCAATAGGCTTATTGAAATGTAACATTGTGGCTCAAATCATGACAATGGTGACTTCTAAATGATGATTTCACTGAAGGCATGAAAACTGAAGAGTGAACTTTCATAGGAAAAAAAAGAAAAACACAAGAGGAATCCCTTTAAATTTCATATCTTGTTACATGAATAGATGCTCCATATCCAGAAGCATATATAGTATCTATTTTCATAAATACATTTCATTTAAATGTTGCCCCAAGTCATAGACACTGTAAATAAATGTATAGGAAAGCTCTCATTTGGCAAGACCCAGTGCTGTTAATGCAGATATAATCTCAATGTTCTTTGTCCTCTACCAGCTATCACTGTGCCTGTTTGCTCTATTGATAGTCACAGGAAATTTGTTTTACAATGAGAGAGAAAGAAAACTTTGTTGGAGCTAAGGCCCTGAGAGACCTTTAGGAAGCTGGAGGAAAAAGCAGGGCTTAAGTGATGGGTTGTAGCCAAAAAGCTGAAAGAACAATTTTAAAATTTCAAAAGAAAAATTCAAAACTTGAGGCATAAGCACAACCTCTTTTCCTGGGTAACATTCCAGGGTATAGTGCTGGGGGAGAGGCCATGGGTCTCCTTTCTATGGGAAGCTTGGCATTGCTCTGACAACCAGAGGGCTATTGAACTTGGGAAGAGATGAGGTCCTGCCCCAGTAGTCACGTACGGATGTGAGAGTTGGACTATAAAGAAAGCTGAGTGCCGAAGAATTGAGACTTTTGAACTGTGGTGTTGGAGAAGAGTCTGGAGAGTCCCTTGGACGGCAAGGAGATCCAATCAGTCCATCCTAAAGGAGATCAGTCCTGGTTGTGCATTGGAGGGACTGATGTTGAAGCTGAAACTCCAATACTTTGGCCACCTGATGCAAAGAGCTGACTCATTTCAAAAGACTCTGATGCTGGGAAAGATTTAGGGCAGGAGGAGAAGGGGACAACAGAGGATGAGATGGTTGGATGGCATCACTGACTCAATGGACATAGGTTTGGGTGGACTCCGGGAGTTGGTGATGGACAGGGAGGCCTGGTGTGCTGTAGTTCATGGAGTTGCGAAGAGTAAGACACGACTGAACTGAGGTCCTGCCCCAGGGAAACAGGTGACTTTCATGATAGATGGTTTCATGGTGGGGCACATACAGTTAGATTTTAAGGACAATGCTTCATGGATACAGAGCGGCAGAGAAAGAAACAATGATTAATTTGGGTAATACATGATATCTGAAAATGATTGATTGATGTGCGGGTACATGTAACACATGCCTGATGGATGTCCCAGAAATAACTGGCTAACATTTTCAGGGTGCTAATTTCTGACAATCAATCCAGTGTTGATTATTACCATCATAACCTTGACAATAGTTATAGACTGGTGGTCTAGGGGAATTTGAGTTACTCGCTGATATTCTGTTTAATTGATTCTAGAAATCTTTTATTGTAGAAGCAAGGCAGATATGTTAATAAAATATATATGACTTCATGTATAATGGAATCCACCACAGCAGAGCAAAAGTAGGCTTATCATGTTTTTGTGGATAAAATCTATTACTCAGATTTCTGCAATCATATATGGATATTTTCTATTTCATGTAGCAAATCTGGTTTCCATGCCACAGACACTCAATAGCATTTACTTAATTTTTATTACATCCTTATGCAATGGTACTATTGTTATTTTACAGTAAAGTTTAAGTCAGCTCAATTCTAGCATCAGAGACTCATTAAGAGTGAGCAATTTGGTGCTTAATGAGTTGTTAACCCTGAGTAAATATATTAAAATAATAGAGTGATAAATTTAAATTGAATTGCATCAGGATTGCTTTTTGTTCAATAATGTCTTCTGCAGCAAGAGAAAGAGCCACTTAAAAAGCAATCTTTGATAAAATATATTCTGAATCACTTATACTTACTTCTCAGTTACTATCTATCTCTTCCTTATTTGATTCTTTATCTTATCAAGACATTCTCTTTAAATAGTCATTGCTATGAATATTTCCAATTTTATTTCTAAAAGGAACAATATAATTAACAATGAATAAGTCTTGGGCAAAAAATAAAAATGTCCCTGAGATAACTCCACATATTAGAAAGATATTATTGGATAAGTAATTAAAATTCAAAGCACATTTGTCAACAGTGGGTTCACAGATAGACAAACGTGGAGCCTCTCCCTTTATTTGTTATGCACTTAAACATGGCCTATACGACAATTCTTAATCAACGTCTCAGCTCTCTGTGGTTTGAATCAAAGCTGTCACTGCTAGTGACACAAGTAAAATTCTATTACTCTAACTCCCACAGAACCTCGGGAACAATTGAAGAGATAGAGTTTAATCTGTCTCATGGCTCATCAGCAAAAACAGTTTAGTTCAAATAGCAGACATCTTCCCCACATCCCTGTAAGAAATCAATAGGGACAGCTGGACTTAAAGCTCACACGTGGAGCTGGAGGGATGAGTGATGGACAAGAAATCCTCTGACTCAAAAATGAAGCATATTTGAGTTAGGACCAACTGAGTAAGGCCAAACATGCAATTCTAAAACATTCATATGAGAGCCATTTACACAACCAAAACAATATTTTGATCTATGGTGTTACAATGGTCATATAAAACACAAATTCAGGAACAAAACTACTTGTGAACGAGAGCCCCTTCTATACTAGAATGGGCAAAATGTAGAAACTGATTTCTTGACAGGAAACATCTCCCTGAAATGAATCTGAAATGACCTATAATCATATCTGAGCATGACGGTGAGGTAAGTCACCCAGCTAGATATATCATCTAATAATTTCTTACTCAAAGGGAAACGGGAATTCAAATGTAAACCATTAATAAACCTGAGAAGTCAAACACAATACAATCTGGAAAATTCAAACTCACACCACTTTTAAAGTGTCATATATCTACAAATGAAAACAGATGAACACGTAAAACTAAAGCACTTTTCCTATTCAAGAACTAGGTCTTAGCGTCAACAGCCTACTGATTCCTGGCACTAAGTACTGCTGGTGTTTGGAAAGGCAGTATGTATGTATAGCTTATATGGAAGGAGG
Source organism: Aepyceros melampus (assembly GCA_006408695.1). Classification (NCBI taxonomy): domain Eukaryota; kingdom Metazoa; phylum Chordata; class Mammalia; order Artiodactyla; family Bovidae; genus Aepyceros; species Aepyceros melampus. The sequence continues at coordinate 30,604 of SJXQ01007066.1, forward strand.
TATTTTACATAGATACTTGTGATGTATCTTAGAGTATCTAGAAATAAGATACAAAGTATTTGTAACTTGGGTTTTCCATTTACATATATAGATTTCTCTCTCTTGCTCTCTTCGACTCTTTAAAATCCATGTGTGCATGGTTGAATGTGTATTTGAAGCATACAAATTTACATATTTGTCTTAAATAAATTTGCCATCTAACTTTAACACATTGCTAGCCTGATTTTTAAACCATGCAATTAAAAGAGGTGTTGACAGCACTTGAAAGAAGCGTCCAGCAAAGATACATCATGGCGTGATCCAAGGGCTTCCCTGACGTTAGCATGTGGTGAAAGAGACAAAGATTTGATCACAAAAGCTGCTACAAAAGCTTTCCAAGAAGTCAAGGAAAGAGATACTTATTACAGTGACAAAACTGTCTTACAGAACAATTTATTCTGCTTAAAGAGCAATAACTTAAGTTTGCATAACACCTTTCATTCAAAAGAAAGCATTTTACATGCAAAGAAGCTGATTTTGAGATATAAAGCTCTGAAAATCTCCAATGAAATGCTGCTATATTCTTTTGGAAGAATAGTAAAGGCTCTAAAAATGGCTCCCAAAGAAAAAGTCTGGCACAGCCATGCTGACAGGAAAATGCAGAGGAGACTCAACTGCGGGAAGGTGGTAAAAGCACTAAAATAGCAATCAGGAGATGCTGAAGGACCGGGAAGCCTGGTGTGCTGCAGCCCATGGGGTCTGAAGAGTTGGACATGACTGAGTGACTGAACACCAAAATCATGGCTAAAATTACTGATATGGCTAGAATTATTAATATTTAGTTACTAGCATGTTTACTGTGGTCTAGAGATGATAATCGGAGAAGGCAATGGCACCCAACTCCAGTACTGTTGCCTGGAAAATCCTATAGACAGAGGAGCCTGGTGGGCTGCTGTCCATGGGGTTGCTAAGAGTCGGACACGACTGAGCGACTTCACTTTCACTTTTCACTTTCATGCATTGGAGAAGGAAATGGCAACCCACTCCAGAGTTCTTGCCTGGAGAATCTCGGGGGCAGAGGAGCCTAGAGGAGCCTGCCGTCTATGGGGTTGCACAGAGTCGGACACGACTGAAGCGACTTAGCAGCAGCAGCAGAGATGATAACAAAGTAATAGATTAATGCAGCCTGCAGCAAGTATTTTAGGCTAATAATTTGTTTATGCCAATTAATTAGTGATAAACTAAAATATAAGAATGTATATGAATAGCTGAAGAAAGTAGGAATGAGCCCAACTGTCACAAAAAACTTGGATGAAAAGGGATTTCAATAATACTTCCTCTCAAAAAACACAAAAAGGGAGTTGGTGATGGACAGGGAAGCCTGGTGCTGCAGTCCATGGGATCACAAAGAGGTGGGCAAGACTGAGCAACTGAACTGAACTAAACTGAGATTTGATTTTAATGTCCACGAATTTCAAGTGTCATGACAATAAAATTTGCTGGCATTTTGCCAGCAACCTACACTCAAGGTGTGTTCTAGAAGCATCTCTCCACCATAGCCACAGGCCAAGAAGGCATGAGGAGGAGGAGTGTGAAGAGGAAGGGAGAAAAGCTAAGAAAGTGGGTGGAGCTTTAGGATTATAACAGAGAATTCCATGTTGGAATTCTTTCCATACTGCAAAGTAGACCAGTACGGGTTTCTTTCTTTTTTAACATTTATTTTTATTATTTATTCATTATTTGGCTGCACTGAGTGGCTTGCGGGATCTTAGCTCCCTGACCAGGGATCCAACTCTGGCCCCCTGGACTGAAAGCATGGAGTCCTAACCACTGGCTTGCCAGAGAAGTCCTGGTTTGTTGTTTTTAAATAAGGCAATTGAGTTGCAGTCAAGGCTCTACCACCAACTACTAGGATCTTCAATAATTATTTAACCTTATGGAGATCATCTGAATAGGCCCCCTCACTTTACAAATGAGGAAATGGAATCTGGAGAATTCTTGCAGCCTAAACCTGATAGCTCACTTGGTAAAGGGGCTTCCCTCAGGGCTCAGTTGGTAAAGAATCTGCCTGCAATGCAGATTTGATCCCTGGGTTGGGAAGATCTGCTGGAGAAGGGAAAGGCTACCCACTCCAGTACTCTGGCCTGGGGAATTCCACGGACTGTGTGGTCCATGGGGTCACAAAGAGTCGGATATGATGGAGCGACTTTCACTTTCACTAACTTTAATATGCATGTGGAGGACAATGGGATGCTGTATCTGAAACGGCATGGCTTCTTTATCAAGAACATTTCTTCCCTCTTTAAAGTATTTTAATTGACTTTGAATGAATGCTAGTAGAAAGTATTTTTACAATCACCTGTGAAACACTAACTACCACTGGAAACCAAGTCAAACCAGACTCATTACATGCTAGACCCATGAAACTACTAATTATATCATGTTTTTTCCACAGCCTACTTCCAATAAACCCCCTACCCACCATCTGACCATAAGCAGCATCATACAATAACATTTCAAAACAAAACAAAGCAAAACTGTTACTGTTTCAGATAAATCTTTATATTCCATATGTTTGCTTATTCACTTTATCCAACGTTCTAATCAAGTAAAACTCAAGCTTATTACTCATGAAAAACATCAGTTTTCCTTATTTCTGTTCTTTTGCTGATTTCAAGTTATATTACATTTGCTCAAATACAGAATATAAAGCATGACATGTCCTAGCTGGCAATGTACTTTAATTTGGATTCCTAATTATGATTGACTCTGTTACTAAGAATGCCAAGGGTTTGGCACATACATCTCCCAGGGCCTGGGGAAAAGAGAAATGAAAAGTCAATTTCTCTGTTGCTATGATTAGATAAGCAGAGGCAGGCAGTTGCACTTATTTGAAGGAGCACCATATGCGAAGCCACAAGCTTGGCCTTCACATGCTGTAAAACCAATGTGCACGCACAGCTAAGACACAGGGAAGTCAGTGGTGTGTGTACACTAATTAATAAGTCAGCAGCAGCTTGCTGTCCACTCATAGCTCATCTTTAGGAGACTATTACGAAAAGGTATGCCAAGGTTCTTCACTACATCCAGGTTGTGTTTAGCAAGTGTCTTCCTAAAACTAAAAAGAGCATCATAATTCCACTCAGTCCGTATATCCTTGATCAGCAAGAGTTCTCCTTTTTTATTGAAAAGTTTCTTCAATTGAACTACAGTTGATTTATAATATTGTGTTATTTCAGATGTGAAGCATAGTGATTCAGTATTTTTGCAAATTCTATTCCATTATAGGCTACTGTTAGATAGTGGGTACGATTCCTGATACTACATAGTAGTTGCTTAAGAGTTGCTCAGTCTTTATCAAAGTTCTCACACAGATTCCACCCGGATCTTTTCAGGCTGTGTCACATTCTTTCAGAAAGGGTCATGCCCTTCCAGTTACTGTCTTGGCCATGCGTCCTCCCATAGGTCTGGCAGACCAGGTGAGGATGAGGGTCCCTCTGGTTGTAGGCCTACCAGTTTCCTTCCTTTGACCAAACTCATCCTAGCAGCAAAGGTGAAATCACGAAACTAAAATTCAGTCAATATTTTCAAGTAGTTTTTAACACAAAAGCACTGATTTCTCACACTACCCACTGACAGGGGAGATGCAACACATTTATTAAGACATCAAAGCCCTTAGAGGGCTTCATGTCCTCTGACTCGAACACCTGAAAGTTACTCTTAATTTGGAATAGAAAGGACCTTTGGTTGCTTCGCCTCTTTTATTTTCAAAGGCAGATGGAGCATCCTCAGCTGCCTGACTTCCACTATGAATCTACCCTTGTCTGGGATGATGCAGAGAGCAGTTTTACACGCTCATCTGCAGCAGGTGGGTTCCCATTTAATCTCTCCTGTTCGCTCACCCCTTTGCTCAGGTGGGGACCTGCCCATTCTTCCTGCCGTGGGTCAGCTCAGGTGAGAATCTTGAGCCGACAGCTGCTGTATAGGATCTTCTGCTGTTTCTCAAGCAAGGCAGGTGACTTCAGCCAGTCAGCTGGGCCCCTAGAGTGCTGAAGCTGTACTATTGCTTCTAGTTGGGTGGGAAAAACAGTCTATTCTCCAAATCTGTATGAAACGCTGCCCTCTAGGTCTCAAGAGTTATAGTGTTTGTGCCTCAAGTCCCACAAGGTTTTGAGTTAACTTGCTGCCATCTCTTCTGCCTGCATTCTCCGTTCCTTACCTGCCCAGTCACTTCCTCCATCACCTTAGTGCTTATTTCCCTCTGGTCTCCAGTTAAGAAACAAAATTCCACAACCATATGGACTCAGGCAAGTAATCGCCCATCTGTAGGGAGTTTATTATTTTTTTTCTTGTTTGTTTTACTAGACTCACTAATCCAACCTCTGGGATACTCTTAAAACATTCCATCTGACTTTTAGATTGACACAATATCCTCTCTCTTCAAATGTACTTCTTTCCCAGTGGGCCCCAACCATGATTTTTATTCATTATACATTTCCACTTGGCTGAACCCTCTGGAACGGGGCGAGTTTACAACTGGAAAATGGCCTCAAACTCTCTGTAGAACTTGCTATTTGTCACTCAAGCCAAAAAAAAAATAATTAAACTGTCCAGGGGAAAAAATTACCTGGTGATGGTCAGAAACTCTACTACTTCAAAATCTATTTTCTTAAGTAATGGATTGCAAGTTTATGATGACTTCATGGAGTTGGAGCAGACATTGCTTATAGAATACAGTTCTCCAAAGATGTAATCAGCTTAATCTCTTCATCCAACCATCATTATCAGCGAAAAAAGAGCTGCCTCTCTCCAAACATGAACAATCTGTAATGATTGGGAAGAATGGCCTACAGTGACTGCACAGTCCGTTCTGTGGAGTGGCTTGAGTGCAGCCTTTAGTTTCTAGAAAAGGAGGGAGAGGGGGAAAGAATGTACCCAAATAGTGGTGGTTTATTCCAGCAGGTGACGCTGGTTACCTAGAGGTTGACTTCTTCCATCAACCAAAATATACCTTTCTGAACCTTAAAAATAAACAATCATGGATCCTGTAAAAAGTTATTAGAGTAAAGAGGACCATGCTCATTCCCAGATGGCTCAGCAGTAAAGAATCTGCCTGCAGTTCAGGAGACTCAGGTTAGATCCCTGGGTTGAGAAGATCCTCTGGAGGAGGGATGGCAATCCACTCCAGTATTGAGGTGACTGAGCGTGCACACGCTCGGGATCTAGAGGGAAATTACCCTCTTGGGGTTTGTTGTGTTGAGATCACTTTTTTGTTGTTGTTTTTTAAGTGTATTACAGCTGCTTAC
>SJXQ01007066.1:36096-171319 GCA_006408695.1 Aepyceros melampus
TCCTGGGTCTCCCTCCCTCCCACCCCTATGCCTCCCCACTAGGTTATCACAAAGCACTAAGCTGAGCTCCTGGCATGATACAGAAACTTCCAACTAGCTATCTGTTTTACACTTGGTAGAACATATGTCAATGCTACCCTCCCAGTTCATCCTGCCCTTCCCTTCCCCCTCTGTGTCCACATGTCCCTTCTCTATTTCTGCCTGCAAATAGGTTTATCTGTACCCTTTTTCTAGATTCCATATATGTCTGTGTTAATATATGACATTTGCTCTCTTTCTGACTTGCTTTACTCTGAATGACCGACTCTAGGTCCATCCACATCACCACAAAAAACCTACTTTTGTTCCTTTTTATGGCTGACTAATATTTCATTGTATAAACTTAAAACCTTTTATACAGCAAAGGAAACCATAAATGAGATTAAAAGACAACCTTCCAAATGGGAGAAAATATTTGCAAAGGAAGCAACTGACAAGGGATTAATCTCCAAAATATACAAACAGCTCATGCAGCTCAATATGAAAAAACCAAGCAACCCAATCAAAAAATGAGCAGAAGATATAATTAGACATTTCTCCAAAGAGATACCTCTTTAAATCAGAATATATGTGTTGCAGTTTTGCTTGACTTCTGTGTAGCAACTTGAAGGGCAATGAGGAAGCAAAATATTCTATAAATACTGTGGAATTTGCTCTTAGCATTTGCTATGAAAGGAAATATTCTTAAGACTATCCTGTCCTAACTTTTATTATTGTTTTTTGAGGAAGACAAGTTCTTCTAAGAAGTGGCTGCATTTCTCAGGTCACTGGCAGGCACCCTGAGAATGTCATAGTGAAGTTATGCTGAACTGTTAAAATCATCCATGTCACACATAGTATACTGCTGTTATTCACTCATTCATTCTTTTACTCATTTTCATTCCTTCAGCTAACAAACATCATTCATTTGTAACCAGTGCCAGGTATCATGGTGGGCACAAAAATGATAAAAGTGGCCGTGAATTATGAAGAGAACCAAGGGGGTCAGACATCCAGCACTTTATAATATGGATCTATTAGTTATCAGCCTAGCAATATAGGGGAAATTATTTAGCTCCTCTTGCGCTTCTATTACTTTACTGTGAAACTGTGGATAATATCATGCCTCCTCAAAGGGATGTTTTAGAGATCAAATGAGATTATTCGAGAAAAATCTTGCATAGGCAACAAAATACAATACAGGTTCAGGTTTAGTCATGTCCCTCTGATATGACAATTCTAAAGAGCCTTAAAACTAAGTGATGAGGAAAAACACATACACAAATAAAGAACTAACCGGATCATTAGTAAGTGCTAAATGAAAAGCTCTGCCATTAGGTTTAAGGAATCTAGAGTAGGAAAAAAAGTAATTTCCAACTGGGAGAAATAAGATTTGACTTTGGCTTTGAATTACAAGTCAGTGGGACAACAAGGATATACCAAAGAAATGAACAGAAACAAAGAAGTAATAACTGAAGCACTCCATAGCAGGGGTTCCCAGCCTTCTTGGCACTAGGAGCTGGTTTCACGCAAGGTAACTTTTCCAAGGACGGAAGGGGAGAGGGACAGTTTAGGGATGATTCAAGAGCATTACGTTTATTGTGCACTCGGGCTTCCCTGGTGGCTCAGCTGGTAAAGAATCTGCCTGCAATGAGGGAGACCTGGGTTCAGTCTCTGGGTTGGGAAGATCCCTTGGAGAAGGGAAAGCCCACCCACTCCAGTATTCTGGCCTGGGTCGCAAAGAGTCGGACACGACTGGGCGACTTTCATTTTCACTGTCACTTTATTTCTATTATGACATTCCACCTCAGACCATCAGGCATCAGATCCCAGAAGTTGAGGACCCCTGACTTAGGGGTTTGAGCCATGCCTATAAGCCCCTTGGACCAGAACTCTTTTGAGCCAAGGACTGGAGGGAGTTAGGGTTAGAAGAGCATCACAAGTTGTCTTCAAGACAGGTTAAAGACCTGGGATATTTTAAATAGGCCACTGAAAAATGCTAAAGCCTTTTGAAGAGAAGGGATCAAGGTGAGAATTATTAGATGAGTCTGGCAAGGTTGTTCAGTGGAAGCCGGAGGGGAAGAGAAAAGGGAGGCAGAACCAGAAGGGAAGAAGTCTATCACAAGAGCCAAGATGGGAGGGACTGTATCTAAGGGTATTTCATAATTTGGGAAATCAGGGATTTGTAAAGGCCAGGTGATTGGGCCAATGTCAAGTTCACTTCGGTCACAGCACTGCCGCTAAAGCTGGGCTGATTTCTGTATTCTCTATCATAGAGGAAGAAAACTGATAGGGAAGTACCTTTCCCGGTAAAAGATGTCTTAACTAGCCTTGTGAATCAATTTTTCACAAACATGAAAATAAGATTCATTTTTAGTTATTTTTTGAGGAAAAAATTGGTCAGAAAGGATTATGCCCACATTTTTTTTTCCCTTACACTACTCACAATCTTCCCCAATTCCATTTCATTTTATTCCCCTTCTGTCCATATCCTGCAATGACTGAGAGTGATTCCTCTTTGTTTTTTTTTCCACTTTGATCAGCATCAGGAGATCTTTTTTCTTTTTTAAGTCAAAACAGAACACATCCTGAGTTAAGTGAACTTCAAGAGACAAGCTTAGCGATGCTCTTCCCACACACTGAAGAAACAGATAAAATGGACCAGCTATTTATAGTCATCTCCCATTTCTAATAATCTCCCATTTAATTAGGGCTGTAAATAGCACCAGCAAATGTTCTGCAGCAGTGTGTGAGCAATCCTGGCCCCTCCTCAGAATATACCCCACCCCAGGCAGTGGAAAGGATATCAGAGTGAGTTCCACAACTAACAAAGATACTGAGTTATGGGAGAAAGACCTAGTCCTTTGTGCTGCAGAGAAGAAATGACTGAGAATACAAAAACATAGGCCTAATCCTTTCTGACCAATTTTTTTTCTTTCATTTTGCTTTCCCACCACAATTCTAAACAATGTCAGTGAAACAAAACTCTACAACTCTACTCACAAAAACAAACAAACAAAAAACCATAAAATTTCTGTTGGTCAAAATCTAAACAATTGTTTCAGACAGAATTGAAATTTTTTGTTGTTGTACCATGGAAACTAACAGAACATTGTAAAGCAACTATACCCTAATGAAAGAAAAAGACATAGTTGAATTTAAAATTATATATGTAAGCTTCAAATCAACACATTTGATTATTTATTATTTAATAACCACTGTATTCTACATGGAAGATAATTGGAGAATTCCCAAATACACATTCAGTCCCCAAAATCCAGGGATTAAGCGATATGCATTCACTTGGAAAATAAGTTTAAAATGTTCCAGAATCATGAGCATTTAATTTAGGTGCAATTTGTATCTACAATCCTGGGGTACATATTACCTTTTTGTTTAAACAATCCATTTGAAATAATCAGTAAGAGCACAGTGATTATGAAGACAAAAGAAAGAGAATCTGAGTTATTCAACTCAGTCATCTATGTGACCACTTGGAATTTTCAACTGTTTTATAAAAGACGCTTACTCCTTGGAAGAAAAGTTACGACCAACCTAGATAGTATATTCCAAAGGAGAGACATTACTTTGCCGACTAAGGTCCGTCTAGTCAAGGCTATGGTTTTTCCTGTGGTCATGTATGGATGTGAGAGTTGGACTGTGAAGAAGGCTGAGCGCAGAAGAATTGATGCTTTTGAACTGTGGTGTTGGAGAAGACTCTTGAGAGTCCCTTGGACTGCAAGGAGATCCAACCAGTCCATTCTGAAGGAGATCAGCCCTGGGATTTCTTTGGAAGGAATGATGCTAAAGCAAAGAGTTGACTCATTGGAAAAGACCCTGATGCTGGGAGGGATTGGGGGCAGGAGAAGGGGACGACCGAGGATGAGATGGCTGGATGGCATCACGGACTCAATGGACATGAGACTGAGTGAACTCTGGGAGTTGGTGATGGACAGGGAGGCCTGGCATGCTGCGATTCATGGGGTCGCAAAGAGTCAGACACGACTGAGCGATTGAACTGAACCGAACTGAGTGAAATGGAAAGAATTGGGCTGGGTAATTTTTTTTTGGGGGGAGGTATAAGTTCAAATTTGGGGCCTTATATAAAATAATGCAATTGAATCTGGATACTATTCTTAAAAGTGAAATGCATTCTTCTACTTTAATGGTGAGTTGTTTTAAAACTAATGAATGAAAAATACCTAATGAGAGTTACTAAATTATTAAATGTTTATTAAGGAAAATAATTCATCACAGAGAGGAAGAAAGGAGAGAGATCTTCATAAATGATTCCCACACTCCAGGGGTGCCTCTGACACAAAGACACTTAGCTGAAACTGAATTAAGGGGACTTTTGTCCCTTGTAAAGGCACCCATCCTGACTAAAAAGTCCCAAAGCCTTTCCTCTTCCTTTTTCTCAAGGTATGGGAGCTGCTGTATCAGATTTCCTGTCTCTTATTTGATAACGAAGGGTTGGGTGGGACCTTTGGGGCATGAGGCAAAATGTTCAGCAAAGCAATAATTTTGCCCAAGGAAATCCTAGGGACAGAGAGGTCTGGAAGCGTCACAAGAGTCGGACAGGACTTGGAGACTAAACCACCACCACCACCAAGGAGCGTTCTGGCCTTTGCCCTCAGCTGCTAGGAGGTAATCCGTGTACCTTGGACCGTCCTGTCTGATAGGAGCATTGTCTTTGTTTAGGGTAGTGCTGGCATGCCAGAAGATCCAACTCTGGGATCTATGATGGGACTGCAAGGCACAACCACAGTGTGACTTAAAGTGAGGACTCTGGGTGACTCACTATCAGCTCTACCTCCTGAGAAGCTAAGAGCCTGAGGTCAGCCACGTGGGTAGAGAACCACACTTATGTGATGGAGTTCCTGTCCCCTAGCTCCCAAACAAAACAAAACTCTGGACACCAAGGATTGGGTAAGCTTCCCCAGAGAGCGATATTCAGGGCATTTGGTCACAGTGGGTTAATGCTGCCTGTGACCCCACAGGGAGCGAGCAACTGAAGAGACTGCCTGTCTGGGTCCCTGCAGGCTGCTCCATTGGCTGATTTATTCTGTACCCTGTCCTGATAATAAACCACCAGAGGACTATAACAGCTTTCAGTGAGTTCTGTGAGTTCGCCTACTAAATTATCAAACCTGAGGGTAGTTTTAGAAAACTCCTAAGCTTGCAGTTGGTGTCAGAAGTGGGAGCAGTCTTACAGACTGTGCTCCCTCAAACTTTTCACAAATGGATCATCCATCTTTCACTCAGAGTAGGTACGGTAACAAAATGCACGTTGTGATTGTGCTTGGCTGTCTGAAGTTAACGGACTCCAAGCACAGTTCTGATGCACGAAGAGAAGCATTAACACTGGCCCTGGAACCATCCAAACCCCTAGGCGCACATCATGCTGACACCAGCAGCATCCATTCATTCACCTGCTCACTCATCCAATGTGCATGTCCGGGACATCTACTTTGTACCAGTACTGTACCTGAAGACACAGAGAGAGCATGCTCTGCACTTGAGAAATGTATCATGTCACAAGTCAGAGTTATGTACCCAAACACATTACAAAAGTATGTAGAAAGTGTGAGGGTGCTTACCACGTTCAATGTATCTATTCTTCTAAAGGGTTGAGTCACTGACTTCAAAGGAAGAGGGATGTTTGAGCTGAGTTTTAAATAATGAATAAGCAGAAGGGCAGAAAAAGGTAAACTCACAGACAATGGTAGCAAAACAAAAAGCAGTCCAAACTGAGCAATATGAGTACATTTGAAGGACTCAAAAGGCTATTAAAAAAAAAATAAAAACGCCTCCAAGTTGACTTTACTAGTTATACTGGAGACTGCTAATAGCTGACGTTTGTAAACAATTGCTTCATTGCAAAGAGAATAAAGCAAAAAGCAATTGATTTTATTATGCTAAGAGGAATTAGATGAGATTTTTGAGAGAACCTTCTTCCTGCTCGACCTGAGAAACATGGATGACTACTAGAAATTTTAGACTACGGGTCGGTGGTTGTTGCTGTTCCGTCACTATGTGCGTCCGCCTCTTTGCAACCCCCATGGACTGCAGCGTGCCAGGCTTCCCTGTCCTTCACTGTCTCTTGGAGTTTGCCAGACTCATGTCCATTGAGGCAGTGACTGTCTGAAAACAACTGAAAACATTCAGGATAATATGAGAGCTGGCACTGAGATTCCTCTGATTTGGGGAGTGTGTAGAAAGTGGAAAAGGAGGGGGAAAAAAAAGATAAAGCAGGATCAAGACAGGAATTCTCTGGGATGAGTCAGAATCCAATCCATGGGGGGTCTCAGCAGGGGCGGCACACGGGAGCTTGATCAGATAGAAACTGACAGCTGGGCCAGAAGGCTGCCTTCTGTCCAACATGAGGACACAACCAGCTTCCCATTTGCCTCTCTCCCGGGTGGAGAATCCTCTTCCTCCATCCAATCGTTATTTAATACAAGTAAACAAATCACTATTTAAATGTGGGGGTTTTCTTGCTTCGTTTTAGAAACTTGAATTTTGACATCTGTGGCCAAAATAGATGAACCTGCTCATATTATTACATTGAAAAGAAACCATGTTGTCATGGCTATTAATTTCTTTGCTATTCTGAGGTCTGTCTTTACTGAAGGTAAATAAAGGAAAGGGGAGGAATATTGCGGGGAGATTTTGACCTTTGCTTAGCTTTTCCCTAAACACATATTTGCGCACAGTTGCCAGAGATGGGTGGAAGGGAGCATGTATAAGTAACGTCCTTGGTACCTTGGGGAAAATGCATTTTTAATTTATTTCTGCCTCTTTCCTTACCTAGATCAAATAAGTGGATAATGCCAGAGAGACAGGCGCTGTCCCAGCAGCCTGAGAGAGAAGCAATTACACATTCTTTTACTCTCCCCTTGAAATCAGCACAGATAAGAAAAAATACCATTTGGCAGCACCTGCTGCTGCTGGTTTGGGGACTTTATTTATTTCAGTCTTTCTTCTTCCCAGAAAGAAAGCAAAATCTAAGTTAAAAAAAGGAAAAAAAAGCACAACTTGGCCAGCAGGTCAATTTTACAGTAGACTCTTGCAACAGAAGGGCTAGTGTCTGAATCATAGCTTCCCAGTTGGATTATAAATGCATGATTGATTGAAATAAGGAAGACCATCCTCTTCCCTTTCTGCATGAAAATAACAAACACAAGCCTCAGATATTCTATTCAGACACTTGGGCAACAATTTCACTGAGGGTTAGTGCTTGAAATGAGGAATTAAAAGCCATCAGTGACATGGAAAGTGTTAGTCCCTGAGTCGTGTCTGACTGTTTACAACCCCATTGACTGTGGCCTGCCAGGTTCCTCTGTCTATGGAATTCTCCAGGCAAGAACACTGGCGTGGGGTGACATTTCCTTCTCCATGTGACATGGAAGCAGGACTAAAATGACAGAAAAGTCTGCTTCAGAGAGAAAATAATATAAGGAACGACACCGTGAAAAGTTGAGTCCCAAGAAAAGCATGGAGCCTTTTCCCAATTTTCTTTATCCTTAAAAAATAAAAATCCAGGTCATTTGAATTCAGCATTTTACCCTTCTTATGCATCTCTCCCTTTAGTCTGATGCTATTTCAGCTTCTTCTTCTTCTTTTTTTTTTTTTCTTTCCTCTGAATCAATCGTCTCCCCTTCGCCACTGCTGCCATATTTCAGAATTTGCTTACACCTTGGGTCCTTGTTTTCTTTACCATGCTTCAATCTTCTACGGAGTTCTTGGATTCCACGCCCCCAGAGGGTAGGCAGCAGGCCTATAAAGTTTTCTGTTTCAGCAGCAAACTCAGTGCCACGCACAATTAGGTACTTAATTGCTTTGTGATGACTATGATTGATGATGTTTTCCACATATACTAATTCCGGCGAGAAATACACCTCCCCTATCAGATGAGTTGCATACAAATGACTACTCCGAAAACACGACTGCAACAAACAATTCTAGAAAATAAGGTCTTCAAATTTTTACTAGAGGGTAGACACACACACACACAAAATCAATGGTGATACCACTTTAATAATCTTTTTAAAACAAAGATGTCATGTAAATGGGAGGTTGGGAGGAATCCAATGAACAAGTTCTAGAACTTACTTTTTTCTTAGGCATGTTGGCTCAATTACTTCATCTGTAAATTAGGATAACAACCTTTTGCCTTGCAGTGGTTTTAAAATGTCTCTGCAAATTCTTTAAAATTCCTCCCTTCAAAGCATAGAACCTTGTATTCACTTTTTTTTTCCCCCACTGTGGGTCAGAGATAGTAAGTAGATATGGCAGACGTGAACGCTGCTGTCTTCTCTCTTTGTCTCTGCCTATCTCTCTGTCTTTCCCCCACTTCACCCACCCTGGGCAAAGCCAGCTGCCGTGTCTGAAACAGGCTTGTGGAGAGGGCTGTGAGGAGCCAAGGCCTCCTGCCAAAAGCCAGCACAGCTTCATCAGCCACCAGCCGTGAGAATGCACTATCATGGAGGTGCAACATCCAGTTCTGCTCAAGCCTTCAGAGGACTACAGCCCTGGTGGACACCAAGGACAATCTTGGGACACAGTCTGAATCAGAACCACTTAACTTAGTCACGCCTGAATTCCTGACCCACAGCCACCATGAGAGAGAATGTTTATTATTGTTTTAAGCCACTACCTTTCTGGGTAATTCTTATATAAAATCACATTATTAATGGGGCTTCCCAGGTGGCACTAGTGGGAAAGAATCTGCCTGCCAGTGCAGGAAATTCGGGTTCAATCCCTGGGTTGGGAAGATTCCCTGGGGGAGGGAATGGCAACCCACTCCAGTGTTCTTGCCTGGAAAATCCCGTGGACAGAGGAGCCTGGCAGGTTCTTCTGGGGTCCTGCCATGGGGTTGCAGAAAGCCAGATACAGCTTAGTGACTGAACAACAACAACATTATTAACAGGCTCTTTTTCTCATAATGTTATCCAAAGATCTAATGAAACAATGTATAAATCAGCACAGGATAGCAACCCAACACAATCGGAGTTCTTTATTCCTCTTTGACAGTGATCAAACATGACTATGACTGTACTCATTTCACAGAGACTCTTTAACCCTTCAGGTTTTCAAAGCAGATCCCTGCCAAAGGTAGAGGAAGAACAAGCCTAATGTCTATTTAACCTAAAGCCTGTCTCTTATTTATTCCATCTAATACTTCATTAAGTTCTGAAGTCCACTCTGATAGTTTCTAATATTGCATTTAGAAAGAAGACAGCACTCAGTTAAAAAAAAAAATCATGTATGAAAAATTAGCATTGAGAAGCTGAGAATGGGGTTCTCCTTAATTGTCTCAGGCCCACCAATAAAAAATAAAACAGAAGGAAAGCAAGTCAGAGAGTGAAGACTCCAACAGTAATCATAAGTATTCTGACAATAACAAAATTAATTAGCAATGACAACAAAATGTGTCTAACAGAATGCTAGAAGATTTATATGGAGTACTTCATCTAATTGTACCTAGTAGGACACAGGTAAGGGAAAAGGAAGTCGCTCAGTCCTGTCCGACTCTTCATGACCCCATAGACTACCGCCCACCAGGCTTCTCTGTCTATGGGAGTTTCCAGGCAAGAGTACCGGAGTGGGGTGCCATCGCCTTCTCTGATGCTTTCAATCTACTGGGTAAGTAAAACATGTTACTAAAATTAACTGCACCATTTTATAACTTTTTAAAACATGGTTATTAGAAAATTTTTGATTTTTTATTTCTATTGGACAGTGTTACTTTCTATAAAAGGTCTTAAAATAGATTTTTTACTGTCAAAGAAACATCTCATATTTTAGCTAACCATCTAACAGTTTTCTCTTGGCCCTTTCCTGCCCCTTTATGTAGGAAAGCACAAGGTTCTTGTGCTCCAGCTCAGAGGAGTGGAGATGGAGCCTTACTCATAATGTCTTGGTTGCCAAAAGGGAAAATTGTGCCTCTGTGGAGACCCAAGTTGGCTTCCGAACTCACACTGAAGTCTTGACACACTGTTGCCCTTCTGGGCCCAAGTTGTAAAGTGGAAGACTGAGCTGAATCGATCTCCAAATCACCCTGATCATATCAATTGCTGTGTGCTTGCTCAGTCACTTCAGTCGTATCTGACTCAATGCGACCCTACAGACTATGGCTCACCAGGCTCCTCTGTCCATGGGATTCTCCAGGCAAGAATACTGGGGTGGGTTGCCATTTCTTCTCCACAAGGTAAGTACTTATTATGCCTGATACAGATGAGAAAACTGCAACTCAGAGAAACTTGATATATTTGTGAGGCTACATAGATAGTAAGTGGTGGAACTCAGGTGGCATGAATCCAAGTCTGCCCTTCAATCAAAACCACCTTTCCTAAGAAATGGCAACCAACCTAACATCCACTTGGAAGAAAAACGTAAGACATTTTTGTGCCTATATCTCATTGTTGGCAGAATATATCCATATTCTGGACTACTTTTTTTTTTTTTTGCTTTTGCTTATTCCTTTATGCTGCTTTCAATCTCTCCCTAATTCTAGCTGACACTGGAATTGCTTTTATTTTCTTTGATATTATGTAAAAATGTGTGGCTGTGATAAGAAAAGGTCCTGGATTGGCCATCTACTTCAGGGTGAACTTACAATACAATGACACGCTATTACTGCTGTGTGTTATTGCTGTTATTATTATTAATAATGTCTCCTATTATCACAGAGAAGATCCTAACAGAGATGGGACTTGATCTAAAACCACTTAATATTCTGTTCCATAACCTCAGCCTGGCCTCCAAGCTGGAGAGGGAATTGATAAAGGATTACAAAATCGGATAAGCAACTACATCATGGGCATGGCAGCCCTCCAAGACAACTTCATTATCAACTATCAGCCTTATGAACGGCCAAGCAACCACAAAAGCAGATGAGAACACTAGAGTTGCCTTGTGATACTTCTAAGAAAGCGGTGTACAGAACCCACGAAACAAAGGGAAGACATCCTTCCTAGTGCCTTCAAGGAAACTGATGGATGTACGTGTTCTACAAACAGCAGCAGCTAAGGCTGGATACGGAGAAGGCAATGGCAGCCCACGCCAGCACTCTTGCCTGGAAAATCCCACGGATGGAGGAGCCTGGTAGGCTGCAGTCCATGGGGTCGCTAAGAGTCAGACACGACTGAGTGAGTTCACTTTCACTTTTCACTTTCATGCATTGGAGAAGGAAATGGCAGCCCACTCCAGTGTTCTTGCCGGAGAATCCCAGGGACAGGGGAGCCTGGTGGGCTGCCTTCTATGGGGTCGCACAGAGTCAGACACGACTGAAGTGACTTAGCAACAAGGCTGGATACAGCTTTTCTAGTGCTGGCCCATGAGTGGCTAATTAAAGAATTCATTTCTGACTTTCACAAATTGAGAGTTCTATATAAAATTTCACATTTCTAGCTTTTTATATTTGTTTGTAAAGTGGAAAACAGATAAAACAGGTGCTCTCCATTTCTCCCCCATCTCTGTCAGTCTCTACTCTTCATGTCTCTATCCCTCCTACAGCCACACACGTGCCTGCCAACATATTCACTACAATTATTTTTGGTAAGTAAATTACCTTTCAGGATTCAGACTTTAAACTAATAATGTCATTTCTTCCCCAGAGGTCTGACCTACTGAGGAAATGATCTTATGGACTGTAGATCAAGAGACTGGGAATAACGACCAAGACCCAGGGAGAGCCTTGCAGAAGCCCGCTGATGCCTACGCTTTGCTCCTATCACCACCTTGGGATGTCATTTCCGACTTTAATCATATATGGGCATGGTTTTTATTTTCTTTAATTTTCTAGTGTCCTTTGTGTTTAAATGGGATGTTTAAAATGGCCCTGTTTCCAACTGAGGATGTGCCTTCCAACATCAATGCATTTTTACCTTGCTTATGGGAGTTTTGTTCATTTTCTTGGGTTGTAAAATAGTCCATTTTATTATAAAAATCTAGCCCAAGCTAATCTGTCAGTCTTCTCACAGTCACTAAACCATACTGTAACTTACCTATGGTTTCAACATATACTGTACTTATATAATGGATGGTGACTTTCTGTGCCAGCACTTGGATAACCACTTAGGGAGGAATGAACAGATTTTTATCAGTGGTCCCTGGTGTGTTTAAATGTGAGTGGTTATGTACTAAATGATTGTGTCCCCCTAAAATTTATCTGGTGCTGGAGAAGACCCTTGAGAGTCGCTTGCACTGCAAGGAGATCCAACCAGTCCATCCTAAAGGAAACAACCATGAATATCCATTGGAAGGACTGATGCTGAAGCTCCAACACTTTGGCCACCTGCTATGAAGAGCTGACTCACTGGAAAAGATCCCGACGCTGGGAAAGACTGAAGGTAAAAGGAGAAGGGGGCAGCAGAGGATGAGATGGTTGGATAGCATCACTGGCTCAATGGACACGAATCTGAGCAAACTGCGGGAGATTATGGAGGACACAGGAGCCTGGAGTACTGCAGTCCATGGCGTTGCAAAGAGTCAGATACAACTGAGCAGGTGAACAACAACAGCCACAAAAATTTATTTGCTGAAGCCGTAACTTCTAAGAAAGTAAGGTTAAATGAAGTCATAAGGGGTGGCTTGATCTGACAGAATTACAGACTTGTGCCCTCATAAGAGGAGAGCTCTGAGAGGAAAGGCTCGCTTTCTCTCTCCTGCAGCACTCTTCCCCAGGCATATATATATGCCAAGGAGGGGCCACGGAGAGGCACAGACAAGGCAGCATTCTGTGAGCCAGGAAGCCAGCTCTTACCAGAAACTGAATTGGCCAGAACCTTCCTCTTGAACTTTCCAGATTCCAGAACTGTGAGGAATAAAAATCTGCGGGTTAAGCCACAGTATCTGTGGTACTGTGATGGCCTCTGCTGGCTAAGACAGGACCCGGGGCCAAACTGGGTCCCAAGACCTCCACGGTCAGCCTCTGGGGTCTGCTCTGGGCAGGCTGTGTGTCTAGGGGGGCCTGTGAAGAGAAGCGTCTGTAAGAGAGGGCTGGCGGGGGTGCCACAGGCGAAGAGGAAAAAGGGAAAGGGGTGTTTCTTCATTAGCCTCAACCACGTGCCCAGCTGTCGTCTGTGGAGAAGGATTTCTTCCCCATTTCTGTGGAGAACTCTGCTGGGCCTTAGGAGGTTAAACTGAATCTTGATCCCTGAAGGTCTTCCAGCTTGGAGGGCTCAGAAAGCAACATTCTCATGGCAGAGATTCCTTGCGTGACAATTAAATATTCAGTTGGATTGGGCAGGCAGAAGACATCACAAAGAGGCCAAGAAGGAAAACCTTATGAGAGGACGGATTATGATCCCTGGAAAACTCAGAGGTCACCTGGAGATAACTCTTGCGGGGGTGGGGAGAAAGTCGGAAGGGAACTTGAATTAGGGGCCAAGAACACAGGACTTTGGTCTAAGGGCACCAAGACAGCAAATGTTAAGGATTCAAGCTTTGGCCTGGGGACAGTGGTGGACACATCCACTCTTGCAATGCTCATAAAAGATTTTATTGTAATCAATGAAAATATGTTCTCAGGAGTCTCTGCTTCAGTTTCTCTGTCACACACACACACACACACACACACACACACACACGGTGCATCCAAAGCCCCTTAGTGTTTTAGTTTTTCTTTCCCAATCCTCTTCTCGCTGTTTGGGGAATACACATCCTAGAAGGTATAGTGGGAAACTTGTACATTTCTAAATTTGGGTCAAGACTCACCCCCAGAGCTTGCCCAGTATTTTTAAGTGCAAGGTCAGTATCAGCTATCCTGATTAGAATGAAGGCAGAAAATCTGGGATGCAGTGCCTATTTGTTCTTCCACTCACTAAAGAGGAAGGCTTTACCCAATGGTTTTCTGCATTAGTGCAAGCAAACAATGAAATAATAGATGGATTTTTTTCTCTCTCTCCTAAACTATTAAACTTATAGAAAGCAAGAATATATTTCCAGTGTAGCAGCAATAGGAATTGTGTGGCAGGAGGTGAGTATCAGTGTGTTGCTGCTGCTGCTGCTGCTGCTAAGTCGCTTCAGTTGTGTCCAACTCTGTGCGACCCCATAGACAGGGGCCCACTGTCTCTGTGATTCTCTAGGCAAGAATACTGGAGTGGGTTGCCATTTCCTTCTCTAATTCATGAAAGTGAAAAGCAACAGTGAAGTTGCTCAGTCGTGTCCAACTCTTAGTGACCCCATGGACTGCAGCCCACCTGGCTCCTCCACCCATGGGATTTTCCAGGCAAGAGTACTGGAGTGGGGTGCCATTGCCTTCTCCAGTGTGTTACCAGGATTAAAAAAAAAAAAGATAATATTCAAGGTAGACAAATAGCCACATAGAAACCAGTGGGAATTCTTCAGATCCTCAGTAATAAAATTTACTGAGTTCTGGGTGGGGGGTAGTTTGTGTTATTATTTTGTGTGTGTGTGTGGTCATTGTGACATCAAAATCTTCCCTGATATATCAAAAAGTCAGAACATCCTGAAAATATCCATTTTTTTCAAGCCTAAGAACCTTAATAACATGTTTAAAATGGATTTCATCAACATCGCAATTTTAGGTTCAAAGAATGCTGGGGAACTGTGCCACTGCGGGACATGATTATCTTTTCCCAGCCTACCTAGCCAAATGGCCATTCCGAGCTGTTATTAGCCATTGTTCTGTTACTACGATCCCTCACTTCCGTGTCAATGCTGCTTGTGAGTAAATGGTGTTCTTAAACACAATAGTAGCAATCTGTTCCTTTTGATGGAACTGAAGTATGAAGAACAGCAGAAGAAGACAGCAGAACTCATAAGATGGGTTACTTTGATCATTATCTGAGTCACGGATAGGACGTTTGAGTCCTGGTATGGCAATATCACAGGAAACAGTGCTTCATTAAGAAAACCCACAGGAAGTGTCTTTCCACCTCTGGCTAAAACATGGTCAAAAAGAAAATATCAGGAATATTATATCTGAGTTTTTTAGACATTCTGGTGATTCAGGCAGAACATCTCTTTGAAGTGACGGTTTGATGAACCTCTTTAGAGTGAGTAAGACATGTCAAAATCTGTGTTTGACATGTTTGGAATATGTAATCCAGGACTCGGGGATGTCTGTGTCTTGAAAGTTCTAAGCATTTTTGCTCACCAAGAAGGCTCAGTGCATACTGACTGGCAAGAAAGATGCTTCATTCATCTGAATGTTGCTAGGGTGTGAATATAATTCCACTTATTTCATGATGTGATTTCTACACACTGAGTGTAGATAACAGATAAAACCTGATATCCCTCCATCTGAACACCATATAATACATCTAAACAAGGGCTTACATCCAACAGACTCAGGAATAATTGCGTACCTTCAGAAGGCCAGAAACAATGTAAACACATTGTTTACAATGTGTACCTTCAGAGGGCCAGAGACAATGTAAACACTTGGATATCCTTTGGACCTGTATTTTGAAATGAATAAAATCTTTTTGACCCATCACTTCTTTCTGTATTTGTCAGCTCCAATTCATTGTGATCGAAAGAATCTCGAAAATAGAGATATTCCTGTTTTGGGTAGGCTCCAGAACATGCTGAATCATTAGGTGGGTCTAGTTGTAGGATAACTTTCATATATCTCTCTTCCACGTCATGATTGGAACCCTAGAATTGAGGACACTGAAAATCCTGGCCTGTCTGAAATCCATTTCTGCATTTTCACTATCTTGTAATGAGTATGATGTAGGCCACTAGTGTGTCTAGTGATTTCAGATCGTTAAACATGGATCCAGAAAATCCCTATGCTAGATTTACAAAGTACGTTCCAGCCTAAGTCATTAAAAGTAGCTAAAATTTTTAAAGATTTGTGTTTTCTTTTCTGTCTACATAAATAGTTAGAATAATAACAGGATAATAATAAGAATCAAAAGCAAACAAAAAGAAAAGCATATTAAACACAGAAACAGAAATCAGTAGCTGTTCTAATGGTCACGAGTATATAATAGTTAAATATTGCTAAGTGAAGAAAAATCACATTCAGAAGCAAGAGTCAAGGGAATTAGGGAGACAGATTGTAATTAGCAATTACCAAAACTGGATCATGTCCAGGACATAAGGGCTAACATCACCTCTACCATTCTAAGAGGCGCCCTGGGATTCTTAATAAACTAAAGTAATTAGAAGCCCCTGCCCTATCTTATTTGCCATTAACATATGGAAGTCCAATCCTATCTTGTACCCAGAGGTCAGTTCTGTTCAGCATCAAGAATTTTTTGCATAAATACAAAATACATTATTTTTCACTTTTTTTCACTGACTTCAAAGTCACCAATTTAAAAATTGGTGTCAGTTTGAACACAACTTAACCTAAATACATTTAAAGAAATTATGCCATGCAAGGGTAAAAAAAAAAATCACTGTCAAATTAATAGCTCAAACAAAATTGATATCAGAGTACAGCTTCTCATACAACCTTACACTCAAAAAAAGGAGTTACAAAAGGAGTAGGAAAGGGAAAGTTTCAGGGGGATGTTCTAATTGCTAGTTACATGAGAATTATTAGGAGATCCTTAAAGTAGGATCTCTACAAGTAATATTTTATTATGTTTACATTACTTGAAAATAATAACCCTTTATGTCTTTAAAGATAATATGCAATTATTATCAGTGCAAACATGAATTTCCCCCCAATTAAACTAATTTACTGGGTCTTTACTTTCCATGTATGATATTAGAAATATTAGAATGATGCAATGCTATCCAAGGCATCTGACATTGCTATAAAATAAAGTGTTGTGACTAAGTGATTTTTACAGATAACTGAGAGTTATTGATATAACACTTTTCTTTATATCGAGGAGGTAAAAGTTAATAAATCAAAATGTCAAGTATTTATTGAATACTTACCACATGAAGGGCACTGGGCTTGAGGCTGTGTTGAAAGTGGATGACATCATTTCATACTGAAAACAATCTAACCCTGGTGATATACGGCTGTGTACTTACGGTCCTATGACTCTGTAACGCAATCAAGTCCCTGAGTCTCCCAAGTTATAAAGGGTTTGTTGTTCCTGAAATGCATGTTTCTCCATGGGGGCAAAAATCACAGCAAGATTTGGCTTTAACAGTTTATGTCAGTAGAAATTCTGGAGGACACTGCAGGGGTTGGAGAAGCAGAGAAATCACTATTAACTGAGAGCTAACTCAGGGTGAGCAGTAAGAAGGGGTGGCATAGGCTCCTCAAAGAGAAACTAAAGGCAAAGAAATTTCCTTAATCCTTCAGTTCCCTCCAGGTTCAGCATTAGACCAAAGGAAAAAGAGCAGTAGGTACTGGCTTTCTGCTCCTGCCTTAAGTGAAATTAAGGAAACTTGCTCCATAGAGTTAATTATTGAGTTAACTGGCAACTTGATGCCTTTGTTCTGGTAAGAGTAAGAACCTGCTAAAGACATGTTCCCCGGGGCTTATAGGAACAGAGGAATGTCAGCTCAGAAGCCACACAACTGGACATACAGACTCTCCCTAAACACCCCCAAAATATTCTGAGTACATCTGAAACTGAAGTAGGGGAAAATAACACAGGCTAAGCTTTGCTTAAAGTGATTAAGTTATATGTCTGTGCTTTAAAAGTTCCTGTGCTGTTTCCTTCTTTGCACTAAATAATTTTTCTTAACAAATATTAAAGACAGTAATTTGTGTTTACCAAGTAATTCACACTGAAAGTTTTTAAGACTCTCATTTATGGAGAAAGCATAATTGGCCTGAAGGATTCCCTGGTGGCTCAGTGGTAAAGAATTCACCTGCCAATATAAGAGACACAGATTTGATCCCTGGGTCAGGAAGATCCCCTGGAGAAGGAAATGGCAACTCACTCCAGTACTCTTGTCTGGGAAATCCCATGGGAAGAGGAGCCTGGTGGGCTACAGTCCATGGGGTCACAAAAGAGTCAGACATGACTTGACTAAACAACAATAATAATTGGCTAGCTCCTGTGCTATCCCTTTCTTTCCCATCCCCTCTCTAAAACCAGTCTAGCTGCTTAGCTTTATTCTTTGCACAGAGACACATCCCTTTCTCTCAAGGAATCTACCCAATTGCCTTTGAGGTAATATTGAACCTTTGATCTTACAAAACCGAATCTAATGGGTACTTACAAACTTGCATTTTTCTGGCCATTGGTAATTTCCATAGCCCTACTGAAATTAGCAGGCAATCGTAACTCAGGGGAACAGAATAGAGGAGAAGAAAACCCTGCCTACTGATGTCAACACCCAATTCTGAGTAAATAGACTGAGTATCTTTATCAGTGATGACATCAAATTTGAAAAAACTATAGGATTTCTTTAAAAGAAAAAGCCATTTGGGGGGGAGCCACCCCCCTGCTCCCGATCACTCCAATTATTTTTATTTTAGCATACATAAATATACACAAACAGGATTTCCCCAGTAGTCCAGTGGTTAAGAATCCACCTGTCAGTGCAGGGGACACAGGTTTCATCCCTGGCCTGAAAGAGTCCACATACTGCAGGGAACTAAGTCCACGCACCTCAGTTACTGAGCCTGCGCTCTGACAGCCCCGGTGCCACAACAGCTGAAGCTCACACGCCCTAGGGCTCCTGCTCGACAACCAGAGAAGCCACTGCAGTGAGGAAGCCGTGCACTGCAGCTGGAGAGCAGCATCAGCCTCCACAGCTGGAGAAAGGCCATGTGCAGCAACGGAGCCCCAACACGACCCCAAATAAAAGTGAGTGAATGAATGAATCAAAGTGCATGCCCATTAAAAAAAAAATATATATATATATGTATACATATATACAAACAAACGTAGCTGCAATCCACTTATACTCATAGCCCTTATGGAAGCAAAACAGATTCAGATTTCCTTCAATTTACCAAGGCTTGCCTTGTGGCCCAGCATGTGGTCAGTTTCAAAACAGATTTAGAGATTAAATACAAATAAATCCAGAAACGTGGTAAACTATCAATTAACAACTTAGTTTAATGTGACAGCTGATGTTGCTTAGTTTAAACAAAGTTACCAGTCCCAGTCTACGGCCATACCATCCTGAATGTGACCAATCTCCTCTGGTCTTGGAAGCTAAGCAGGGTCAAGCCTGGTTGGTACTTGGATGGGAGACCATTCCCACAGTAACAGTCCTGACCTGAAATAGTCAAGCCCAGGTTCACTAGTCAAGAAGCCTGAGCTCTTCAACCTTTTGCAAGCAATGCTCACTATGATTCTAGCCTCCTTCCAGTTTTTTCCAGTTGAAATAGTGTGAAAATGAAAGCCAGATCATTGAAACTATGCTTGTACTATTGTAACTTTTTTAGCTGTCACTGACATCTGCCACTTGCAGAGAACACTCAGACCCATGAGAGTGCATTCTTGGAAACTCTTTCCTTATAGAGCAATTTGTTTCTGTAGGTTGTACCCCAAAAGCTTAGTCATCTTAAAGTCCAAAAGGTGTGGGATGATGTTGGCAAGGATGGTGGTCATGATTCTTTCTTACTATATTTAGCAGTTTGTTAATATCCTCAGCCAAAAAAATCTCATTTTGGGGCTTTCCCTAACTAGATTCTCGACATTTCTGAAACTCCACCATGGTCATTAGATACAGAAAGTTCTGCTGAAAATGCATGGCAGATTTAAATAATACCAATTACCATTATAGACCTTATTCAAGGGATGAGGTCTGAGACTCAAACTACCTTCTCTTTTCCTCAGTGGCTTCTTTTATTCTCAGTTCTCTTAAAAGTCAGTATACACAGGGGCTTCCCAGGTGGCAGAGTGGTAAATAATCTACCTGCCAACGGAAGAGATGTAGGCGGTACAGGTTTGATCCCAGGGTAGGGAAGATCCTCTGAAGTAGGAAATGGCAACCCACTCCAGTATTTTTGCTTGGAAAATTCCATGGAAGTGCAGCTTGTTGGGCTACTGTCCAGGGGAGTCGCAAAGAATTGGACATGACTGAGCATGTAATGTTGACATATCCTAAACCACTATGCAAGGACAAATAGTTATAACCTAGGAATATCTCTTTTTAGAAGATTTTTTTTTTTTGATGTGGACCATGGTACGGGGAGGGAGGTGGGAGGGGGGTTCAGGATGGGGAACATGTGTACATCTGTGGCAGATTCATGTTGATGTATGGACCAATACAATATTGTAAAGTAATTAGCCTCCAATTAAAATAAATAAATTTAAATTAAAAAAATAATAAACAGCATTTCCCCCAAATATATTTCTAAAAAAAAAAAAAAATTAAAGTCTTTATTGATTTTGTTACAATATTGCTTCTGTTTTATGCTTTGGTTTTGGGGGCACAAGGCATGTGAGATTTTAGCTCCCCGACCAGGGACTGAAGTCCTATCCCCTGCATTGGAATGAGAAGTCTTAACCTAACCACTGGTCCACCAGGGAAATCCCAATCTTTTTTTTTTTTTTTTAAGATGCTTGACTGTATTATATTATGAAACTTATAAATACACTTACATGTGTTACTTTACATGTTATTAAAAACTATAAAGTTCTTTCACCGTTTCTTTGCCCCGTTATTCCTGACACCTGGCCATAATGTTCTTCCTTCCTCTGGGATGGGCCCTCTTGATCACTCATTCCAAAAGGATGGAGACCCACTGAGTAGCCAGGTCTATCCCAGCTGCCCCTTGGACTCATCTGGGTAGCAATTTGGACTCCCTACCCAAGGAAGTCAATAAGGCCCAGCTATTTTCAAGGGAGACGGCTGCTGTGTCCCAGTCAGCATCATTTGAGGCCATTTTCTCTCACTGATAGAGAAGAGAGATCCACTTACAGTGGAAATGCTGTCAGCCTGCACCACTGAATTCAATTACCCATCTTCACAAGCGGCCACAGTGTGCCTTGCAGTGAGAAGAAGGGAATTCGGTTACAAGTTTCCTTTTGCTTTCTACTTTCCTTTTTTTTTTTTAGGAAAAACAAATTGTCAGTTATTAAACTTGTTAGCCTTCACATTACTTGTAGGAAACTCATCTCCGATAGAAGGGGCATTTATTTAATGAGACCCTATTTCAACAGAGTACACTGTAATGAAAAAGCAAATCCTACAGTTAACTAGTCAAATATTAAGACTGATTCCTGTCAACATTATGGTCACAGCCTCGAAGCATAGACTGGGGTTTTCGGGAAGTTGAACATGTTCCTTATTTACACAACATCTTTATTACTGCTGTAAGCCCCTTGGGACTGATACCCACAACAGACCTTGATCCCTACAAGATCCATCAAAGGGTATCCCCTGTGAAATAAGCTGCTGGGCGGAGAGCAGGGCTCAAGTGAGAGTGTGACTTGGGCTCGGCCTGAGGCAAATCTTAATTTTGACATATGATACTGAAAGAAGGCTGAAGAGTTGACGCTTTTGAACTGTGGTGCTGGAGAAGACTCTTGAGAGTCCCTTGGACTGCAAGGAGATCCAACCAATCAATCCTAGAGGAGATCAGTCCTGATATCCATTGGAAGGACTGATGCTGAAGCTGAAACTCCAATACTTTGGCCACCTGATGAAAAGAGCTGATTCACTGAAAAAGACCCTGATGTTGGGAAAGATTGAAGGTGGCAAGAGAAGGGGACAATGGAGGACAAGATGGTGGATGGCATCACCAACTCAACGGACATGAGTGTGAGTTAAGTTCTGGGAGATGGTAAAGGACAAGCAGGCCTGGTGTGCTGTCGTCCATGGGGTGGCAAAGAGTTGGACATGACCGAGCGATTGCAGAGCCATCGCTCAGGGAACTTTTATAGTCACTGAAATGTCTCTTGTCCTCAGTCTCCCACTCACAAAACAGGAACCAGATACTAGATCCTCATCATGACATCACCCTTATAGGTAAGAACCCGCATTAAAGCATGTTGTCTATTTTCAAAGAAGCTCAGTTCAGTTCAGTCGCTCAGTCATGTCCGACTCTTTGTGACCCCATGGACTGTAGCAAACCAGGCCTCCCTGTCCATCACCAACTCCTAGAGTTTACTCAAGCTCATGTCCATTGAGCCGGTGATGCCATCCAACCATCTCATCCTCTGTCTTCCCCTTCTCCTCTTGCCTTCAATAAGGGCTTTGTAGTGAGTTATCCTTTCAGAGTACCTCTGCTTAAGTCCCTAATTACTCATCAAGAGTTTACAGTGAGTAGAGTTTATTACAGCAGGTTAAACATGTTTCTTATGTTACATTCAGGGCCTCCCACATTGTGAATTACTCTGGATCAAAGTTTCTTCCATGCCTAATTCACTGACATTCTTCACTGATGAACTGATTCTGATTGTCAGTCAAAACAGAAAAGATTCCTTCAAAACTTAGTAGGAAAATAACCATTACCCAACAATAAATAATTTTTTTTGTTTATACTGTTTTAGATTTGTATAGTCATAGAAATACAGAACAAGCAAGACAGAAATTACACTGACTTTTAACACAAAATAACAGCTCTTCTAAACTCTGACTTCCAACCTGAAGGGACTGGAATGTTAAACAAATCCAAAATGGTATGATCTTTACAAGGAAATCCATGGAACTTCAAAGTACCCTTATCACTGGCTGTTAGGCAGGAACTAATCAGAGTGTAGGTGGGGAACTGGCAAAGAGACAGCAGTTTGGCAGGGCCATCTGATGCCATTATTTGTGCCGATAAACTGGCAGATCTGTGCACCAGGCTGTATCTTTCTGTATGACACCACAGACCGCTAGCTGCTATGTGCGAACAGTCCAAACATCCTCTCCATTTCAAATAATAACAGCAATGCTGCTCGACCTGACGAACGGAACACGGTAGAGGGACCATGAGGGAAGATATTATGCATATATTTAAGCAGAAATATAAATAACCTCATATATGCAGATGACACCACCCTTTTGGCAGAAAGTGAAGAGGAACTAAAAAGCCTCTTGAAGAAAGTGAAAGAGGAAAGTGAAAAAGTTGGCTCAAAGCTCAACATTCAGAAAACTAAGATCATGGCATCTGGCCCCATCACTTCATGGCGAATAGATGGAGAAACAGTGAAAGACTTTATTTTTTTGGGCTCCAAAATCACTGCAGATGGTGACTGCAGCAATGAAATTAAAAGACGCTTCCTCCTTGGAAGGAAAGTTATGACCAACCTAGATAGCATATTCAAAAGCAGAGACATTACTTTCCCAACAAAGCTACATCTAGTCAAGGCTATGGTTTTTCCAGTGGTCATGTATGGATGTGAGAGTTGGACTGTGAAGAAAGCTGAGTGCCAAAGAATTGATGCTTTTAAACTGTGGTGTTGGAGGAGACTCTTGAGAGTCCCTTGGACTGCAAGGAGATCCAACCAGTCCATCCTAAAGGAGATCAGTTCTGGGTGTCCATTGGAAGGAATGATACTGAAGCTGAAACGCCAATACTATGGCCATCTCATGCAAAGAGTTGACTCATTGGAAAAGACTTTGATGCTGGGAGGGATTGGGGGCAGGAGGAGAAGGGGACGACAGAGGATTAGATGACTGGATGGCATCACCGACTCGATGGACAGAGTTTGAGTGAACTCTGGGAGTTGGTGATGGACAGGGAGGCCTGATGTGCTGCGATTCATGGGGTCGCAAGGAGTGGGACACGACTGAGCAACTGAACTGAACTGAACTGAAGTGACAAATGATGTTCACATCCATCCCACTCCAAAGCTAGGGCCTGTCATGTGCAATCATACTGCATCCACTCCGGTTGTTAGAGTTGTAGAATGGGAATCAGGATGCCTGGGTGTTGTGCCAAGCTCTGATATGGTGTATGACTCCAAGAAAGTCATTTAAGTCCCCTGCATTTTTAGCTGGCATTTTGAAATGGGCATATTGCCTCCTGCTCAGCAGAGGAGAATCCTCTGTAAGATCTGACATTTATGTGATGCTTAAATACGCTTCAGACCAGTTTAGCTCAAAAGTCCAAATTATAATGACAGATTTAGACTATTTTTGGAAAATAGGTAAATACCATGAACAGTGTCATTAAGCCTTTCCTAAAAGCTAGCTTCTTGAAGACACATTCCAGGTAGAATGAGAATGCTCCTCACAAAACCAAATTGTGTGAATTCCTCATTCTCGAAGGAATGGCCCTGCTACTTTCTACCTTACGTTAAACCATGAAGAAATGCTGCTAGATAAATCAAAAATAGATGCCAACGTTGATAAAACTGGCCCGGTTGTATGGATAGATACCTGCCAGTGAAATAACAGTAATATGTATAATTAAGGCGGAATTACATCATATTTGATTCAAATTAAACAGTCTGTCAATCGGAGTAAGAAAAAATATATATATACATATATATATTATTTGGAATACTATATATATATATTTTTTCCTCAGCTCCAAGAAAGAGGAAACATCAGTAAACCTGCAAAGATGGCAGATTTGTGCAACTGCCAACAGATATCTTTTTTAATTCGCCTTTCACTGCTTGCTGCATTCCTACAACATGACTGCACTGTGTAGTCAACATCACAATACGGCTTTGATGTCTATTCCAAGAAGAGTCAGGTCCATATGTTCATCTTGTTCTGCTCTCTCTGTCCCTGCAACATCTCTCCCCTCTCTCACACCCTCATTTTCTTTTCGGTTTTATGGCACAGCATTACTAGTTTTATTCAACAGCTGGAGAAAGACAATTTGATGACATTCATCTCTCGCGGAGCCCAGGCTGACCTGCCTTTCTCCCTCCGCTCTCCCCAACGAGGAGCAGTAATAAAAGCTCAACAGCTCTAAAAGCAATCGATTCAGAAACGGTGTGGTGCAATTACCAGCCCGGATGGCAGCAAAGACTTCCAGGAAAATAAAAGAAAGACACATACAGTCTTTGCAGTGGGACTGGCCTCCATTGCACAAGCAGCCCTCTGGTCATAAAGAGGCACCAGGCAATGCCTTGTGTGATGGGGGTGAGCTGCTGGACTGCAAGGACCCAGGGAGGAGAGGGTCTCTCAAAGAGCCCAGGGGATTATGGACAGGCTGGTTATTCCAAGGTAACAGTCCCATTACTTCATGGGAAATAGATGGGGAAACAGTAGAAACAGTGTCAGACTTTATTTTTTTGGGCTCCAAAATCACTGCAGATGGTGACTGCAGCCATGAAATTAAAAGACGCTTACTCTTTGGAAGAAAAGTTATGACCAACCTAGATAGTATATTCAAAAGCAGAGACATTATTTTGCCGACGAAGGTCCGTCTAGTCAAGGTCCCATCACTTCATGGGAAATAGATGGGGAAACAGTAGAAACAGTGTCAGACTTTGTTTTTTTGGGCTCCAAAATCACTGCAGATGGTGACTGCAGCCATGAAATTAAAAGGCGCTTACTCCTTGGAAGAAAAGTTATGACCAACCTAGATAGTATATTCAAAAGCAGAGACATTACTTTGCCGACTAAGGTCCGTCTAGTCAAGGCTATGGTTTTTCCTGTGGTCATGTATGGATGTGAGAGTTGGACTGTGAAGAAGGCTGAGCGCAGAAGAATTGATGCTTTTGAACGGTGGTGTTGGAGAAGACTCTTGAGAGTCCCTTGGACTGCAAGGAGATCCAACT
The DNA here is from genome assembly GCA_006408695.1 of Aepyceros melampus. Lineage (NCBI taxonomy): Eukaryota > Metazoa > Chordata > Mammalia > Artiodactyla > Bovidae > Aepyceros > Aepyceros melampus. Next base: position 61,638 of record SJXQ01007066.1, read on the forward strand.
AATCCATTCTGAAGGAGATCAACCCTGGGATTTCTTTGGAAGGAATGATGCTAAAACTGAAGCTCCAGTACTTTGGCCACCTCATGCGAAGAGTTGACTCCTTGGAAAAGACCCTGATATTGGGAGGGATTGGGGGCAGGAGGAGAAGAGGACAACCGAGGATGAGATGGCTGGATGGCATCACGGACTCAATGGACGTGAGTGTGAGTGAACTCTGGGAGTTGGTGATGGACAGGGAAGCCTGGCGTGCTGCGATTCATGGGGTCGCAAAGAGTCGGACACAACTGAGCGACTGAACTGAACTGAACTGATATCGCTGAAGCCTGGCTTGGAGAATTTTGAGCATTTTACTAGCGTGTGAGATGAGTGCAATTGTGTGGTAGTTTGAGCATTCTTTGGCATTGCCTTTCTTTGGGATTGGAATGAAAACTGACCTTTTCCAGAGCTGTGGCCTGGAAATTTAACACAATCTCTCTCAAAATCCCAAGAAAATGTTTTGCAGAAATAGAAAAATTCATTCTAAAATTCACAATTCATTCTCAAAGGACTCCAAACAGCCAAAACAATATTTGAAAGAAAAACAGTTGGAGGAGTCATATGGCCAGATTTCAAAATCATATTACAAAGCTATGGTTATAAAAACAGTGTGATACTGGCATAGAGCTAGATAAATAGCCCAATTAAATAGAAAAGAGAGCCCAAGGATAAAACCCTTACAGATATAGTTAACTGATCTTTGACAAGGATGTTAAGACAACTTGAACAGCTGATGTTGGAAAACTATACACCTACATGTGAAAGAAAAATTGAAAGTTTACCTTACACCTGATACAAAATTTAACTCAAAATGGATTAAAGACCTAAACATATACTTGAAACTATAAAACTCCTAAAAGAAAACAGAAGGAAAGCTTGATTACATTAGACTGGGCAATGATTTTTGCCCAAAGGGAAGGCTACAAAAACAAAAATAGACAACTGGGACTACTTCAAACTTATACAATTTCTGTATATCAAAGGACACGATCAACAGAGTGAAAAGGCAACCTATAGAATGGGAGAAAAATATTTGCAATTCATAATTGGGTAATATCCAGAATACATAAAAGTATCCTATAACTCCACAACAACAACAAAACACATTAACCTGATTAACTGGTTAAAAAATGGGGAAAGACATGAATACACAAAAATACAATGAGATATTACCTCACATCCCTTAAGATAGCTACTATCACAATAATAAAAGATAACAAGTGTTCATAGGACATGGAAAAACTGGAACTCCTGTGCACTCTTCAGTTCAGTTCATTTCAGTTGCTCAGTAGTGTCGGACTCTTTGCGACCCCATGAACTGCAGCACACCAGGCATCCCTGTCCATCACAGACTCCACCCAAACCTATGTCCATTGAGTCAGTGATGCCATCCAACCATCTCATCCTCTGTCGTCCTCTTCTCCTGCCCTCAATCTTTCCCAGCATCAGGGTCTTTTCAAATGTGTCAGCTCTTTGCAAACACATCACCATTCCTCAAAAAATTAAAAACAGAGCTATCATATGATCCAGAAATTCCACATGTGGGAATATATTAAAAGGATTGAAAGCATGGTCTCTAAGAGATATTTGAACACTCATGTTTATGCTAGTACTCCTCACAATAGTCAAGAGGTGGAAGCAACCTAAATATCCATCAAGAGATGAACAGATGAACAAAATGTGGTTATACATGTAATGGAATATTATTCAGCCTCAAAAAGGAAGGAAATCTTATCTCATGCTACATAGCTTTCCTTGGTCATTATGCTAAGTGAAATAAAACCATCACACACGCACACAAAGTAGTATGTAATTTTACTTATATGACAATGATCAACGTCATAGAAACTGAAGGTAGAATGGTGGTTATCAGGGGCTAGAAGAGGAGAAAAAAAGGGAATTATTTTTGAATGGGTATAGTTTTTCAGATTTGCAAGATAAAAAAGTTCTGGGTATCTGTCTCACAATAATGTACATGTACTACCACTACTGAACTGTACCTTAAAAATGGCTAAGGTAATAAGTTGTACATTACGTGTTTTTCACCACAAGTTAAAAAAGTTTGAAGAAGTTATACTAATATTTATGACCTCAGCGTAGGAAAGGAATTTTTAATACTTTATTTATTTTTCTGTTTTGCTGCACCAAGTCTTAGTTGCGGCACGCAAACTCTTAGTTGCAGCATGTGGGATCTAGTTCCTTGACCATGAATCAAACCCAGGACCCCACCACTGGGAGCCCAGAATCTTAGCCATTGGACCACCAAGGAAGTCTTGGAAAGGAATTTTTAAAAGACACAAAGTGCAAACTGCGATGAAATGTTTATTAAATTTGACTACAGTGAAATATAATAATATAAAAACTCATGTTTGAAAAACACACAGTGAACAAAGTTAAAGTGCCGCAGACTTGGAGAAGATATTTGCTCTTCATGCAACTAACAGAGGATTAGTTTCCAAACTATATAAAGAACTCAGAAAAATCTATAAGAAAAAATAAACAATGGGAAAATGGTCAACAAATATAAATAAGCAATGTGTATAAAGTAGAATGCAAGAGACCAATAAACCAAAAGGCATTTAGCCTCCAATTATTCTACAGTGAAATAATATTTCACATTCATTAAAAGAAAAGTTTAAAAGTCTGGCAATACCATGGGTTTGCAAGGATATGAGGACAATGCAACCTTCATACATTGCTAATGGTAGTGTAAATTGACATAAACATGCTGTAGACATATTTAGCAATTTCAAGTAAAGTTCAAGAGATCCTGCTGCTGCTGTAAGTCACTTCACTTGTGTCCAACTCTGTGCGACCCCATAGACGGCAGCCCACCAGGCTCCCCCGTCCCTGGGATTCTCCAGGCAAGAACACTGGAGTGGGTTGCCCCAACAATTTCACATTGAAGTATTAACATTGACTTCAAAGAAATTAAAGAAACTCTCACACATGTGCACTGTGGAAATACTGTACAAAGATATTGTAGCATTATTTTTAACTGAATAAAAGCATAAATAACATAATAAAAGTATAAATAATGAACAAAAGTGTCCATAAATAGGAAAAACATACAAATTCTTATATATTCATTCAAAAGAATACACAATTGTTGAACTGGATGAACTAGATCCACATGTACCAACATGAAAATCAAAGCATTAGTTGCTCAGTCGTGTTCGACTCTTTGCAACCCCATGGACTGTAGCCCACCAGGCTCCTCTGTCCATGAAATTCTTCAGGCAAGAATACTGGTGTGGGTAGCCATTTCCTTCACCAGGATATCATCTCGATCCAGGGATCAAACTCAGGTCTCCTGAATTGCAAGCAGCTTCTTTACTGTCTGAGTTACCAGGGAAGCCCGTATCAACATGGATAAATCATAAAAAGAAAGTTTTTTAAAAGCAGCATTTTCAGACCAACTTGCTCCATTAATGTGTCATTTAAAAACACACGGAATAAAATCACATGTGTAGTCTATGACATGTACATATAAAGCAAAAGAATAAATACATGTAGGGGAGAAATAAACATAAACTTTAGAATAGGTATTATACTTGGGGGAAGAAAGAAAAGAGAAAGGAATTGGTGAGAAGTACAAAAGGAGCTTCAACTGTACAAAAAATTATTTATTCTTTATTTTAAAAAGTATATATGAATGTGTTTGTGTCTCAGTATGGAACAGATATGCCCCAGACTTTATAACTATTGAATCTTACTAAGGAACAGTTTTCTACAAGTTTGAAATATTTCAAAAATTCACACCAGTTGAGGGAATTGCAGAATGGAAATGCTATTCTTTTCATAATCCTATGTCTTGTTCTCCTGTGAATAAGGTACACAGTAATGCCACTACAAGCATATACACTTAGTTTGCAACTTTAAAAATATATAGGTTGTCCAACAACCCAATTGCAAAATGGGCAATCAATCTGAAGAGACATCTTACCAAAGAAGACATATAGACGGAAGTAAGCATACTAAAAAGATGTTCAGCATCACGTATCATTAGGGAACTGTAAGCTAAAACAATGAGATAACACTGCACACCTATTAAAATAGACAAAATCCAAACACTTACAATACCAGTGCGGGTGAGGATATGGAAGAACAGACGCTCATTCACTGCTGATGTGGATGAAAAATGGTATAGCCTTCCACAGTATACTGATACAACAAAATATTTGGCAATAAAAAGGAATAAAGTATTGATGCATGCCAAAACATGGATAAACCTCAAAAGCACTAGAATATGTACAAAAACCCAGTAACAAATATCTCACTTTCTATGATTCCATTCATATAAAATATCTAGAATAGGTAATCCATAGGGAAAGCAGATTAGTGGTTTCTAGGTGAAGAAAAGTTATGACCAACTTAGATAGCATATTTAAAAGCAGAGACATTACTTTGCCAGCAAAGGTCCGTCTAGTCAAGGCTATGGTTTTTCCTGTGGTCATGTATGAATGTGAGAGTTGGACTGTGAAGAAGGCTGAGTGCCGAAGAATTGATGCTTTTGAACTGTGGTGTTGGAGAAGACTCTTGAGAGTCCCTTGGACTGCAAGGAGATCCAACCAGTCCATTCTGAGGGAGATCAACCCTGGGATTTCTTTGGAAGGAATGATGCTAAAGCTGAAACTCCAGTACTTTGGCCACCTCATGTGAAGAGTTGACTCATTGGAAAAGACTCTGATGCTGGGAGGGACTGGGGGCAAGAGGAGAAGGGGACAACAGAGGATGAGATGGCTGGATGGCATCACGGACTTGTTGGATGTGAGTCTAAGGTAACTCCGGGAGTTGGTGATGGACAGGGAAGCCTGGCGTGCTGCATTCATGGGGTCACAGAGTCAGACATGACTGAGCGACTGAACTGAACTGAACTGAGGGGCTGTCAATGAGGAATGACTGCTAATGGGAATGCCTGTCCTGAAGGCAATGAAACATTCAAAAATATATTGTGGTGATGATCACATAACTCCAAATATAATAAAATTCACTGAATGGTATACTTTAAATGGGTAAATTGAATGTTAGTTCAGTTCAGTCGCTCAGTCGTGTGCAACTCTTTTGTGACCCCACGGACTGCAGCATGCCAGACTTTCCTGTCCATCACCAACTCCTGGAGCTTGCTCAAAATCATGTGTATCAAGTCAGTGATGTCATCCAACCATTTCATCCTCTGTAATCCCCTTCTCCTCCCACCTTCAATTTTTCCCAGCATCAGAGTCTTTTCTAGTGAGTCAGTTTTTTGCATCAGGTGGCCAAAGTGCTAGACTTTCAGCTTCAGCATCAGTCCTTCCAATGAATATTCAGGACTGATTCCTTTAGGATAGACTGGTTGGATCTCCTTGCAGTCCAAGGGACTCCCAAGAGTCTTCTCCAACAACAAAGTGCAAAAAAGATTCAATTCTTCGATGCTCAGCTTTCTTTATAGTCCAGCTCTCACATCCATACATGACTACTGAAAAACCATAGCTTTGACTAGATGGATCTTTGTTGACAAAGTAATGTCTCTACTTTTTAATATGCTGTCTAGGTTGATCATAGGTTTTCTTCCAAGGAGCAAGCATCTTTTCATTTCATGACTGCAGTCACCATCTGCAGTGATTTTGGAGCCTAAAACAATAAAAGCTCTCACTGTTTCCATTGTTTCCCCGTCTATTTGCCATGAAGCAATAGGACCAGATGCCATGATCTTCGTTTTCTGAATGTTGAGTTTTAAGACAACTTTTTCACGTTCCTCTCTCACTTTCATCAAGAGGCTCTTTAGTTTTTCCTCAATTTCTGCCATAAGGATGGTGTCATCTGTATATCTGAGGTTACTGATATTTCTCCCGGCAATCTCGATTCCGCTTGTGCTTGATCCAGCCCCACATTTCACATGACATACTCTGCATATAAGTTAAATAAGCAGGGTGACAATATACAGCCTTGGCATACTCCTTTCCCAATTTGGAACCAGTTTGCTCTTCCATGTCCACTTCTCACTGTTGCTTCTTGACCTGAATACAGATTTCTCAGGAGACAGGTGAGGTGGTCTGGTATCCCCAATTCTTTAAGAATTTTCCACAGTTTGTTGTGATCCAAATAGTCAAAGACTTTGGCACAGTCAATAAAGCAGAAGGAGATGTTTTTCTGGAACTCTTGCTTTTTTGATGATCCAACAAATGTTCGCAATTTAATCTCTGGTTCCTCTGCCTTTTCTAAATCCAGCTTGAACATCTGGAAGGTCATGGTCCATGTATTGTTGAAGCCTGGCCTGGATAATTTTGAGCATTACTTTGTTAGTGTCTGAGATGAGTGCAATCGTGCAGTAGTTGATCACTCATTGGCACTGCCTTTCTTTGGGACTGGAAGGAAAACTGACCTTTTCTAGTTCTGTGGCCACTGCTGAGTTTTCCAAATTTGCTGGCATATTGAGTGCAGCACTTTCACAGCATCATCTTTCAGGATTTGAACAGCTCAATTGGAATTCCATCACCTCTACTAGCTTTGTTCGTAGTGATGCTTCCTAAGGCCCACTTGACTTTGCATTCCAGGATGTCTGGCTCTAGGTGAGTGATCACACCATCGTGGTTATCTGGGTCATGAAGAATTTCTTCTTATAGTTCTTCTGTGTATTCTTGCCACCTCTTCTTAATATCTTCTGCTTCTGTTAAGTCCATAACATTTCTGTCCTTTATTGTGCCTGTCTTTGCATGAAATGTTCCCTTGGTATCTCTAATTTTCCTGAAGAGATCTCTAGTCCTTCCCATTCTATTATTTTCCTCTATTTCTTTGCATTGATCATTGAGGAAGGCTTTCTTATCACTCCTTGCTATTCTTTAGAACTCTGCATTCAAACAAGTATCACTTCAGTTCAGTCGCTCAGTCGTGTCTGACTCTTTGCGACCCCATGAATCGCAGCACGCCAGGCCTCCCTGTCCATCACCAACTCCCGGAGTTCACTCAGACTCGCGTCCATCAAGTCAGGGATGCCATCCAGCCATCTCATCCTCGGTCGTCCCCTTCTCCTCCTACCCCCAATCCCTCCCAGCATCAGAGTCTTTTCCAATGAGTCAACTCTTCGCATGAGGTGGCCAAAGTACTGGAGTTTCAGCTTTAGCATCATTTATTCCAAAGAAATTCCAGGGCTGATTTCTCAAACACAACAATTCAAAAGCATCAACTCTTCAGCGCTCAGCTTTCTTCACAGTCCAACTNAGGGAGGCCTGGCGTGCTGCGATTCATGGGGTCGCAAAGAGTCGGACACGACTGCGCGACTGAACTGAACTGATACATACATATGTATCCTTTTAAAAATTCTTTTTCCATTTAGGTTATTATAGAAAACTGAGTAGAATTCCTTGTACTATACAGTAGATCCTTGTTTGTCATCTATTTTAAGTTTAGCAGTGTGTATATTTATTAAGTGTCAGACAATCTTGCAGAAGTATTAATATACTCATTTTGAGGTGAAGAAATTGAAACTTTGCACTAAAATTCAAAGCTATGTTTGCTTGACTCTTAAATGTCATTGTTAATCACTATATGATACTACATAGAATAGCATAAAAATAATCTTCAGATATTACATTCTTTCAGTTCAGTTCAGTTCAGTCGCTCAGTCGTGTCCGACTCTTTGTGACCCCATGAATCGCATGCCAGGCCTCCCTGTCCCTCACCAACTCCCAGAGTTCACTCAGACTCACATCCATCGAGTCAGTGATGCCATCCAGCCATCTCATCCTCTGTTGTCCCCTTCTCCTCCTGCCCCCAATCCCTCCCAGCATCAAAGTCTTTTCCAATTACCGTTCAAAATATTCTCATAAATATAATTAGATAATGATGCCCAAGCTGACAATATAAAGGCTCCACGCTTCATCCAGTTTCAGAATCCAGCTGTTGAAGGGACACTGACTGCAAACCTATAAGGTTAGATTTGTGAATGTTTTTCCTCTATAATCTGTCATAATTGGTACTTGTTTGTTGTTTAAATAAAAATGAAATAGCTTTTTTCAAGCTCATCTAGCTTAATGTACATTTCAAATAATAAAATTAAAAGCAATGTTGTGGGTAAAATGCATACAGTCTAAATAAATGATTAATAGTTTTTGTAATGCTGCCTGTTCTTAAGGTGAGGTCTGACAGCACTCTGTTCTGTTCTTTCCTATACAGGAAGGAAGAGAACAAGCTGTCATAAATCTTATGGAGAAACTTCTCATGCAACTTGAATGAACATGAGAGAAAAGGAGCAGAAAGAACAAAATATTTCCTCACAGCTTGTATCTTCTGTATCTCCTCCCTTCTGCTGCTGCTAGTGGTATAAATACCAAAATTCCTGAACTTATTCGAATTATTTGTAAAGAAAGGAAAGTTCTCAGGGTTCTCGTTGAAGATTTTGATAAGATAGACTGGACAAGGCCCCAGATTATGCAGTCTTCATAAATATCAAAGGAGATTTAGTGATTGTATTATCTATTATATTTTCATATGATAAAGATTAGTTAGCTTTCTTTTTCAAGTAAGATAAATTAGATAGCTAGGCAGAGAGATAATGACATTCCTTTTGTACTGATTGAATTCATACTTGAAAATGCAAAAACTAAATAAATAAAACTTAAACTCAGTGGTATAACATAATTTGAAAAGAAGGAAGTTAATTGAATTATACAACTCAGCACTGGGCCTTTAGCAGAATGTCCACTGTTTTTCAAAATAAAAGAAAGGGGTAACTTTTCAAGTACAGCTTGCTCAATGTGTGAACTATTCACTAACTTAAACAATTGAGGTAGATTCAGTTTCACTGAGAACATTTTTGCTTATTTCCTGGATAATTATTCCTTCCATTGTGTAAGATCTAAATTTCTAAAAAGTTAGTATGTGTGAAAACTGTACTCTCTCATTGTTTGGACTGAATTGTTCTTATTGGCATGCTTGGGGTTCTTAGGCTTAAAGCACACTGGGCCTCATTAGGAAAATAAACCAGAACAAACGAAAAATACATAGCAACTAGATAAAAAGTAAAAGCTTTTCATAGCAGCCTCTTGGTCAAGGCATAGTATTTGAGTGGTCCAAAGAATCTATGCTTATATTTGAATTTTCCACCATCATTGCAGTTTAACTTTTCTGTATAACAGACACACAGATACATTAAGTATTGAGATAAGTCTTCAAAGTAAACATATCTGGGTAACCATATTCATATTCCAAGACACAGAATAATATCAGTGCAAAAGCTCTCCTCTTGCATCAATATTCCCCACAAGAAAACCACAATTCTGATTTATAAAATTAAAGATTTGATTTCTCTTATTTGATATTTCAATTGATGGAATGATGCAGGCAAAGTCTTTAACTTTCTTTTTTACTCAACATTATAATTGAGAGATTTACCCATGTTGCATCAGTCATGTTTTTATCTCTATAAAGTGTTCCCTAGTGGAAATGTACCAACATTTATTTGCTGTTGATGGGCATTTGAAGAGTTTCCTGTTTGGCTTTTAACAAATATTTCTGCTATGAACACTCTTGGTCATATTTTTGGTATGTATAAATAAACATTTCCAATGCATTTTTCTTGAGTTCAACCCAAGGATGAAATTGCTAGAAAATGTAATATCCACAGGTTTAAGACATACCACCAAAATGTTTCTAAATTAGTTGTGCTGATTAATAACTACAATAGCAGTGCATGAGATATTATTTTGTTCCATATTTTCCATATCATTTAGTATTTTATGTAATTTCATTGCAGTCATCTTGGGAAGTGTATATTATGCTGTGATTCTAATATACTTTTCCTTGTAGACTAATGAAGTCCAATAACTTTTCATGAAAATTTATCATTTTAATATTCTTTTTGTGTGAAGTGTCTTTACAAATTTTGCTTATTTTTCAATGTCCTGTCTTTTTTATTGATTTGAAAGATATTCGTATCTTTGTGTGTGTGTGTACATATGTGTATCTATATCTATATATATATATATATGTATGTTTTATATTTATATTATTGATTTTATTTCTCAAGATAACCCTGAAGGTTTATATGATAGCTCAATATGTGAATCATTATAAACTAACTGGCACTTTAGAAAAGTTAAAACTATGAATACTTTTTTTCTTTCCTCAAACGCCATCAAGTTCGTGCTATAATCTTGATCTTACTGTTTTGCATCTGTCAGGAATCCTCTGTTCCTTATTAATTCCTGAATATTCAGGAATTGAGAGGCAAGCCTCTCCTGGGGCTGAAGAATCCAGGTATTTCCTTTGTTAGTTTTTCAATACGGTATAAGTACCCTCTTCCTTCTTATGAATCATACCGTAAAGTGATTGTTTACAACTCTCTCTCTTTAATATGGATCGCTTATGTTTTGTATTTCTGGAATTTTAATCTTTATCTTTGCTGAGAATAACTAACTTGTAAGACAGTATATATGCCCACACCATGGTGATTAAAACACCTTTGCTCCATCAGAGCTTTGGTCCCTGCATCTTGCTTTCTTCCTCTCAAGGCTAATTCTTCGGAGCGCAGAGACCCATCATGATCATTCTCCTGCCCAGGCTTCTAATACTCTCTGGTGGAGGTCACTGTGCCTTCACCCCCTAAAGAGGGTGCCAGGTGCCTTCGTGAGTGACACAAGCCCTGTGTCAAAGGGCTTTACTGGTTTTCTGCGTAAACCAAGGAATATCAGCCTCTTTCTCTCTCTCTTTTACTTTCTTATCGTCGACTCCGGACCACCAGGTTCCGGTCCATTAAAGGACCTCAACACCACTAGAAGTTGAATTTTCCAGCATCTAGGACCTAGTTGCTTCTAACCAATTTTCATCACATGCCGTGGCTATGCCATTCTTTTAAAGGCTGTGCCATGCCCACTTCTCTCCTGAAATTGTTAATATAATGTACATTACAGATTTTCCTAGTGGCTTAGATATTAAAGAATCTGCTTCCAATGCAGGAGACCTGGGTTTGATCCCTGGGTTGGGAAGATCTGCTGGAGAAGGAAGTGGCTACCAACTCCAAAATTCTGTCCTGGAGAACCCCTATGGACAGAGGAGCCTGGTGGGCTACTGTCCATAGGGTTGCAAAGAGTCAGACACAACTGAGCAAATAAGCATACACAATGTACATTACAGGGTCTTAGATTTTCTGAGATCCTGAAAAACCAGGCCTGTTTAAATGATGAAGATTTTAGATTGTACTTGCTGAAAGCATTCCTGTCTCTAATAAATTACTAAGAACCCATCTGGCTATGACTGAGGAGATTTAGAAATTGAGAGAAACACTTTGGAATGTGAACCTCTATTTCTTAGGGCAAGAAAGTTTTATTTTGCTATGTAGTTTCTTTGGATTTGAAGTTGCAATGGGATTTAACTTTTAACTTATTTAGAAATTTAATAAAGGAAGTGAAACTGTAGTCAAATTTGCAATACCTTTATGTTATTGCTGTTGTGCAGTTGCTCAGTCGTGTTTAACTTTTTGTGACCCCCAAGGACTAGAGCACCCAGGCTCCTCTGTCCTCCACTATCTCCTGGAGTTTGCGCAAATTCATGTCCCTTGAGTTGGTAATGTTATCTAACCATTTCATTCAAGGTTGATTTCCTTTAGGATTGACTTGTTTGATTTTCTTGAAGTCCAAAGGACTCTCAAGTGTCTTCTTCAGCACCACAATTTGAAAGTATCAATTCTTTGGCACCCAGTCTTCTTTACAGCCCAACTCTCACATACATACATGACTAGAAAAACCACAGCTTTGACTAGGCAGAGCTTTGTCAGCAAAATGGTGTCTCTGCATCTTAATGTGCTGTCTAGGTTTGTCATAGCTTTCCTTCTTTAGCATTTATTTATTAGAATTTTTTGCATTTTATCCTAATTATGTCATATAATTTCATTGCAGAATCTGTGATTAATCTATTTTATTCCATATGGCTGGACATAATTTGACTGATAAACAGAATAGGAGACAAACTGTAGAATGACCTTTCAGTTGACTTAATTGATATGTTGTTTTAAGCCATTTTCCTGTTTGTTTTAATGGGCAAAATCTAACTACTCACAGTCCTGGAAGAATAAACTGATCTTGGGAAAATGACCTTGCAAATTGGTATCAAGACGGTCCTGGATTAAACTACTGAGCTCATCCCTCAAGGGAAATGACCTTATCCTTTGTCCATCACATTTAAGTGGTTAAACCCAGTGAATAAAGAGAACAAATACTAGAAGAATATTAGAGAGAGGAAATCAGAGATTATCATGGTAGCCTTGGACTAGACCTGAAACATCTTGATAATTTCCAGAAAAAAGGCTGGAGAAATTTAAGGGCAATTAAAATTTTGTAGAGTTGTTGCTGTTCAGTAGCTCAGTCATGTCCAACTCTTGGTGACTCCGTAGACTGCAGTACACCAGGCTTCCCTGTCCTTCACCATCTCCTGGAGCTTGCTCGAACTCATGTCCATTGAGTTGGTGATGCCATCCAACCATCTCATCCTCTGTCATCCCCTTCTCATCCTGCCTTCAATCTTTCCCAGTATCAGGGTCTTTTCTAATGAATCAATTCTTTACATCAGGTGGCCAAAGTATTGGAGCTTCAGCTTCAGCATTAGTCCTTCCAATGAATATTCAGGATTGATCTCCTTTAGGATTAACTGGTTTGTTCTCCTTGCAGTCCAAGGGACTTTCAAGAGTTTTCTCCAACACCACAGCTCAAAAACAGTTCTGTAGAGTAAGTGAAGAGAAAATAAAAATAGTTTTTCCCTAGTAAGTCGGACATGACTTCGTGACTGAACAACAGCAGTGTATGTATGACTCTATCTTTACCCTTATATTTTTTTGACCTAAATGAACTTAATCTATAATTAAGGTTTTCATTGTGTTATTTTTAACTTAAATAAAAATAACTACTAGTTTTGAATGACATGCAAAGTGGTAGGCCCCTCCTACTTCACAAGCAATAATGAAGTTATTTTAAATGAACTGACTTTCCTCTCCTTACTTTGGAGACTATATGTGTAAAATGTATGAAGTCAAGTGTCTTCTTGTTTTTGAATGATTAATGCAATAATTTACTTTTGAAAATAAGATGCTGATTACTGTGTGCAAGTAAGTGGTAAAGTAGAATTTGTGACTGGAATTTGGCTTTTGGAGTGTTTTGTTTGGACAGCAGAATTTTCAGTGCTTTTATTGGTGGGTTTTGTCTGTGTGATCTTCACTTTTTAAAGAATTAATATCTTTAGCTAGGACATATAGTCTCCAGTTCCACATAAGCCCACCTACAGTCTCTTGTTGATTTATGTATTTATGTGATGGGAGAAAGGCCCTAAAAGCACTTTAGTTTTCACTTGTCCAGAAAAGTGTCACTAGATTCTTCTCTAAGATACATGGTTTCCCTCAAAGTAATATTTTCTGTTTGCACAATTTGGTGTCAGAATTAATCTGGTATTTGAAGCTAAAATCTATGATTTTGTTAAACTATCCAGTCTTCTCTGTTATCATTAAACACACACCCATACACACAAATATAAAACAAATAACAAATTGCAAAACAGCAGGATGCAAAATTAAAATGAATTTAGTCTTTAGATTAAAAAAAAAACAACCCCCGGGTTAGCATCTGGATGTTCTCAGTTAATAACTATATGACTTTGGCCATCATGACTTATTGAATGGAGCAGATTTTAAACTTAGTGAATTTAAATTAAATCTTTCTTACTTAACCTTTTCATAGCCCTGAAAGATCTGATGTCCTACAGTGAAAACAGAAGATATCTGAAGATCTTACTCAGTGATTAATGTCTATTTTCTGGGTGTTTTAAATAACATGATTCTTTAACTAATGGTTACTAGTGGGGAGAAGAAAGGGAGGAGGGGCAGTATAGGGGTGGGGGGAAGTTTTGTTAAGATATTATATGAAATCTTATTTTGATGCTTTCAAACTGTGGTTCTAGAGAAGACTCTTGAGAGTCCTTTGGACTGCAAGATCAAACCAGCCAATCCTAAAGGAAATCAACACTGAATACTCACTGGAAGGACCAATGCTGAAGCTGAAGCTCCAATACTTTAGCCACATGATGCAAACAGCCAACTCATTGGAAAAGACACCAATGCCAGGAAATATTGAAGGCAGATAGAAGAGGGTGACATGGGATGAGATGATTGGATGCAGCACCAAGTCAATGGACACGAACTAGGATAAGTCAGGGTATACATATACATATTTTTTTTCCTTTTTTTTTTTCAAAATCCTCAACAGAAAATTATGTCCAAATTATTTTTTGAAAACAATGAATCAATGGGTGAAATATACTGAGAATAATAATTGTTCTATAAAATTTATCTGTCATATGTATACCAAGGATTACAAAATTAAATATGATTAATCGACATAAATACTTAAAACACACACAAAAAAGAAAGAAAGAAAGAAAAAGCAGAACAAACACAGGCATGCCTAGAACTGGGAGGCAATTATCATCTACCTTAGATAGCACCTCACTTTGTAACTGTGTTAATTCTGTTCCATTCAGCTATTACAGATGTGTTTAGTTCAAAGCATTTACCCAGTGAAATTTCCCAGATAGTGAGAACATTCTGACGTGAGGTGATAATGACATACTAGGTGACGTGGCTGCCAGGAAAACAGCACTGTTCAAGCCAACATTGACACTCACATGGATCCTGCAAAGGGTAATGGAAGTCAAAGAAATAAACAAGAGCCTTGTTTTAAGCCAAAACAATGCTCTTGTTTATTATAGATGAAATAATTATTTGATCCTGAAAGCAAGTAAGACAAGTTAGCTATTCTTTCTCCTGAAGTGAGCACAATCATATGTTCATATGAACACAAGCACATGAAGTGAACATAATACAATGTCACTCAAGGAATACGAATGAATTTTAAACTAAATCCACACGTATTTTTCATTTTGTCCTGATTTTTAAAGACCATGCAAATTTATTTACAAAGTCATCATACAGTTCAATAAAGGTTTTTTTGTAAAAATTCTAAAATGAAAAAAAATTCTTTTTTCTTCTTCCCCCTCCCAAATTTCCTTTCTCCCACAATAACAATGTATTCTTTTTCCTTCTATCTCATTATATCTATGTTGGAAAAAATTCCAATAACTTTACTATATGTCCAGATAATTTTTAATTTAGAATCAGTGCATGAAAATCCTACAGATGTGTTCTTTCCTGTGGTTTGGACTTCCTCATGGCATGATGACTTCAATGAAGTTTGACTTATTCCCAGAAACTCAGGTCTCCAAGAACAAGTGTCCTAGAGAACAAGATGACTGCTATATCATATTATGATCTAACATTAGAAGTTAAAAAGTATCATTTCTCACATATTCTTTTAACTAAAGCAGGCACAAGTTTATCCATACGCAAGGAGAGGTGACAAGACCCCTTTTATTGAGAGGGGCATAAAATATTTTACAACCATGTGTCTTTAAAACCACCACAATAGTGCTAATGATAAGTATTTAAACAAAATTTCCTATTAAAGCTGAAATCTTAATCGCCCTTAGTTTTATTCATTGGAATAAAATATATCATTTTATTTTAATTTTTACTATTTTTTTTTTCCCTATTGGTTTGGTGGTTTAGTCGCTAAGTCATATTCAACTTTGCCACCCCATGGATTGTAGCCTGCCAAACTCCTCTGTCCATGGGATTCTCCAGGCAAGAATACTGGAGTGGCTTGCCATTTTCTTTTCCATTGTCCCTGTAAAAGAAGGACTGTGGGACGTCTACAAAGGGTATAGATTTCTCCTATGTTTCCTATATAGTATGCTATGATGTATGTGGTAAACTGTCCTAAGAGAGAGGTATTTGCAAGTAGCTATAAGACAGCTGATTTTTGTGGTCAATAAAGGAAACGCAAAGTCCTGGTTAAAGTATTAGGTGTCTGGCACAAACATAGGGACAAGAGAGCCAGCCTGTTATAACTGAAATGAGAAAAAAAAAACCAAAAAAACAAAAAAGTAAACAGCTAGAGAATGCCACAAAGTGAAAACTATCCTTCGCTGCTCAGCTCCACCCTCTTCATTGTCTGCTAGCCTGGGTTTTCATGGTGCTAAAATTCTTTATTTTTCATTCCTCATCTGTCCCCCAAGATCTGCATCCTTCTTCTTAGTCTTACTTTAGTTGGAAGAAATAAATTCCTGGCTGTTACCTGCTTATAAGCTTTGGAAAGCCATACTCTGGTCCTTGTCTATCTGTACCTCTCTATGGAGTAAGGAGTCCAGGGAGCCAGGAAATCTGTCCTTCCTTCTTGACTATGTTTTCACAATCTCCAATCCTGGAGAGGGTTAGTGGGAGCCCTAACCTACTCCCATATCTAGGAAGTTTTCTTTCCAGGTCATTCCTCCTCAGGGCAGACCTCTCTCTATTGCAGGCATGTGTAATCCTAGGCTTGAAAGTGGTCAAGTGGTGACTTTTTGTTTGGAAGAAGGGTGTGGACAGAACTTAAGATTGTGGCTTAGTTTGTCTAAACACATTTATATGAGATCCTTTTGGGTGGTAAACGGAGCTAGGTTGGACTCTGGGCCAAGAATTTCATTTGTGCTCTTGTCCTGAACTTGAAAATGTTAGAAGTGGGCCAGTTCCAGCTTGTTTTTTATTTGTTAAAAATAAAAAATAGTAACATAAAATGGTTCTCCTTCCTATCCCTCTTAAGACACACTGACATTTTGACTTATTTTTCTAAGACATGAATCAGTAGATGTAAATGTCAATATATTTTAGCCTATATGTGTTATTATTTGTTTGAATAAAAGTTACAGGATGTACAATCATCAATAAGGGCCCTTACCTGATTTGAGCCTACAAGTTGGAACACTGATTACACATTCCAGAGGGTTATTGTTTACAGTGATTAAGACATATAGGATATTTTGTCATGTACAATATTTTGTGAACCTAATTGTTTCTAGGAAAAGTGTTTTGTCTAGACTGACTGAGAACAGGTCAAAGTATAGAACAGGAAACATTGGAAAATATCTTCCAAAATATATAATCTACAAGTGAATTTTTTTAACTGCAATTAGTTTAGAAATGGTCAATTACAGTGAAATAGCAAGACAAGTTGATCCCTTAAAATTCTCCTGATTAAAACAGTACCATTCATTTAAAAAATAATAATAATAATTTATTTATTTTTGTTTGTGCTGAGTTTTCATTGCTGTGTGGGCTTTTCTGTAGCTGCAGTCAACAGGGACCACTCTAGTTATGGCATATGGGCTTCTCATTGTGGTGGCTGCTCCTGTTGTGGAATATGGGCTCCAGTCTAGGGCGCACAGGCTTTAGTAGTTGTGGTGCATGGGATTAGTTGCCTCATTGAATGTGGGATCTTCCCGGATCAGGGATTGAACCCATGTCTCCTGCACTGGCAGGCAGATTCTTTACCACTGAGGCACCAGGGGAGCCCAGTACTATTCATCTTAATAATAATAATTTATTTATTTTTGTTTGTGCTGAGTTTTCATTGCTGTGTGGGCTTTTCTGTAGCTGCAGTCAACAGGGACCACTCTAGTTATGGCATACGGGCTTCTCATTGTGGTGGCTGCTCCTGTTGTGGAATATGGGCTCCAGTCTAGGGCGCACAGGCTTTAGTAGTTGTGGTGCATGGGATTAGTTGCCTCATTGAATGTGGGATCTTCCCGGATCAGGGATTGAACCCATGTCTCCTGCACTGGCAGGCAGATTCTTTACCACTGAGGCACCAGGGGAGCCCAGTACTATTCATCTTGAATTCATCTTTGTAGAAAAACTCTTCAGAAGACTAGAGTATACAAATGGAGAAAGAATGATATTCAGGTTAAGCCAGCTCATTTAGGTTTGGTTTCTGAGATCTGTGGGAGTCCTTTATGAGAGTCAGAATACTAAGAACTGAATACTTAAAGCTTATATAACTGTTACTGTCATTGCTTATGATAATAATCAGTTTTTATTAAATTATTGACTTATCTTTGTGTCATCCTAAATCTTACACTTCTTGCAAAATGCTAGAGCTGAGTTTGAGTGATAAAACTTGTTGATACAAGATGATGAAAGAAAGATAATGGGTTTATGTTTAGGAAATTTCAAAGCAATTTTAAATTATAAAAGAAAGTGCTCTCTCCTTATCCACACTGAAAGTAATGATGACAAATATCTACTTTCACTATTGTCACAGGACATATGCTGTAACTTTTCACTTTTACAATTGATTTTAACTGAATCTCTTTAGTACTCCAGAACCTATTCCAAGGCAATTGGACTTGATATCTACGCTCAACAGTCCCTTGAGAATCCTGAATAAACTTGGACATCTTTACCTGCTATCAGGATGATGAGTAAGAACCTTAACCATAATGTGTATGTCTGGTTTGGTCCCTTGATGGATAAGAAGTCTTACTCAAAGTGCTGACAAATAGCACTAACGTGTATAGTCATTTTAGATTATCACAAAGCTCTCACAAAATTGAACCTGGGTAGGCTACACATAAAGGCCATATAAATATACTGGACACATGTTTGAGTTGACTAAATGTATCATTTAGTATATCTGAATAATCTGAATTGCAAGAATACAGGCTTAGTTGTGGTCGACTCTATGGACTCTAGCTTGCCAGGCTCCTTTGTCCATGAAATTTTCCAGGCAAGAATACTGGAGCAGGTTGCCATTTCCTCCTCCAGTGGGTCTTCTTGATCCAGGGATCAACCCTCTGTCTCTTGTGTCTCCTAAATTGGCAGGTGAATTCTTTACCAATGCACTACCTGGGAATAATCTGAATAGTGTGGATTAAAACATTTTAACAAAAAGGAAGACCAGAAAGGGAGATTAAATAGTAGGAAAGAAAGAGAAATATGAAATGATTTCATAGAAGAGAATAGTGACAGATAGGAAAATACAAAAAAAATCTGGGCTCATAGACATGAGCTTCAATTTGAAGTGAGACCAGGTAGGTACCATGGTAGTGTTTTATTCTCTAGCCTTCTGTAGGCACAAAATAGATGAAATGTTGAATTTAACTATGGTTAGGATTTTGCAAAATAAGTAAGATGGGGGTGAGAGAGGCAACAAAATTTAGTGAGTTAAAAAGGGGGTGATTAGAATGAAGTGTTCACTGTGTAGGATATGGCTATTAAAATAATAAACAATAACTAACATAGATTATTTTCTTTGTGCCAAGCAATGAGCTGATCTTGAATAATTTCATTTAATCTTAAACATTTTCTTTTAAATAGTTACCACTGTTAGCTCTATTTTATAAGTAGAGAGACTAAGAAAATAAATACTGTAAATCAGATAATTCATTTATTTAGCCATTAAATAAAAGTCATAAAATCTACAGGAAATAGAACTAGGATAAAATCAAGACTAGGTAAAGTTTTAAAATAAATAAATAAGCACAATATATGGGGGCTGATCACTCATCTAGAGCCAGACATCCTGGAATGTGAAGTCAAGAGGACCTTAGGAAGCATCACTATGAAAAAAGCTAGTGGAGGCGATGGAATTCCAGTTGAGCTGTTTTAAATCCTGAAAGATGATGCTGTGAAAGTGCTGCACTCAATATGCCAGCAAATTTGGAAAACTCAGCAGTGGCCACAGGACTGGAAAAGATCAGTTTTCATTCCAATCCCAAAGAAAGGCAATGCAAAAGAATGCTCAAACTACCGCACAATTGCACTCATCTCACACACTAGTAAAGTAATGTTCAAAATTCTCCAAGCCAGGCTCAGCAATACATGAACCGTGAACTTCCAGATGTTCAAGCTGGTTTTAGAAAAGGCAGAAGAACCAGAGATCAAATTGCCAACATCCTCTGGATCATGGAAAAAGCAAGGGAGTTCCAGAAAAACATCTATTTCTTCTTTATTGACTAAGCCAAAGCCTTTGACAGTGGGGATCATAATAAACTGGAAAATTCTTCAAGAGACAGAAATACCAGACCACCTAACCTGCCTCTTGAGAAATCTGTGTGCAGGTCTGGAAGCAACAGTTAGAACTGGACATGGAACAACAGACTTGTTCCAAATAGGAAAAGAAGTATGTCAAGGCTGTATGTTGTCACCCTGTTTATTTAACTTATTTGCAGAATACATCATAAGAAACGCTGAGCTGGAAGAAGCACAAGCTGGAATCAAGATTGCTGGGAGAAATATCAATAACTTCAGATATGCAGATGACACCACCCTTATGGCAGAAAGTGAAGAGGAACTCAAAAGCCTCTTGATGAAAGTGAGAGAGGGGAGTGAAAAAGTTGGCTTAAAGCTCAACATTCAGAAAACTAAGATCATGGCATCTGGTCCCATGACTTCATGGCAGATAGATGGGGAAACAGTGGAAATAGAGTCAGACTTTATTTTGGGGGGCTCCAAAATCACTGCAGATGATGATTGCAGCCATGAAATTAAAAGACACTTACTTCTCAGAAGGAAAGTTATGACTAACCTAGATAGCATAAATTACTTTGCCAACAAAGGTCCGTCTAGCCAAGGCTGTGGTTTTACCAGTGGCCATGTATGGATGTGAGAGCTGGACTGTGAAGGAAGCTGAGCACTGAAGAATTGATGCTTTTGAACTGTGGTGTTGGAGAAGACTCGTGAGAGTCCCTTGGACTGCAAGGAGATCCAACCAGTCCATCCTAAAGGAGATCAGTCCTGGGTGTTCATTGAGGGACTGATGCTGAGGCTGAAACTCCAATACTTTGGCCACCTCATGTGAAGAGTTGACTCATTGGAAAAGACTCTGATGCTGGAGGGGTTAGGGACAGAAGGAGAAGGGGGTGGCAGAGGATGAAATGGCTGGATAGCATCACTGACTCGATGGACATGAGTTTGAGTGAACTCCGGGAATTGGTGATGGACAGGGAGGCCTGGCGTGCTGTGATTCATGGGGTCGCAAAAAGTCGAACACACTTGAGCTGATGAGACTGGAAAGACATATTATAAAAAGAGCAGAAAATAGGAATTACAGCAATATTTAGAATACAAACTATTTTTGGAACTAATCAATGTTTATTTAGAGAATTTGAAGACAACAGGCAGCCTGATCTTTTGGAGTAAGTTGATCCAAAATAACACTTTTGGATATTTACTCTATTCATAAAGGTGTAGGGAAAGAGCAAATTAGCCAAGTTGGTGTGGTCAGGCTCTCTCAGCCCATGCCCTCACTCTTTCCCCACCTTTTGTAAATAATGATTTTGTAACAGCTGAGATCACTTGTAGACAATGCACATGCATGTCATGAGGCACTCACTGGGTCACAGGTTGTGAGCAGTACACATATGTGAGCTCCACCTAGAAAGTGGTGGCATTTTACTGCTGAGTCATGGCTGTGTCCATTGGGTCAACCTCGAGAGGAGAGAATACAGCGTGTCTGCTGCTAGGGATGGTATGTCAGTCTGGAGAGAATACTGCTATGGCTGCTGTGCCACCCAGGAGAGAATAAATGTGCCTGCAGTTCAAATGGCTCCTCCAGTATTCTTCCAGCCTCATAGCTCGAACCTTGTGATCCCTGGGTTTAGCAAACGGGGGACAGTGAGAACAGCAAGACAATTGGCATCACGAACAGCATGACCAGTGATACAGGTCACATTCACTTCAGTTCAGTTCAGTAACTCAGTCATGTCTGGCTCTTTGTGATCCCAGGGACTGCAGCATGCCAGGCTTCTCTGTCCATCACCAACTACCAGAGCCTACTGAAATCCAAGTTCATCTTGTAGGTGATGCCATCCAACCATGTCATCCTCTGTTGTCCCCTTCTCCTGCCTTCAATCTTTTCCAGTATCAGGGTCTTTTCCAACAAGTCAGTTCTTTGCATGAGATGGCCAAAATATTGGAGGTTCAGCTTTAGCACAAGTCCTTCCAATGAAGATTCAGGACTGATTTCCATTAGGATTGACAGGTTGGATCTCCTTGCAGTCCAAGGGACTCTCAAGAGTCTTCTCCAACACCACAACTCAAAAGCATCACTTCTTCAGTGTTCAGCTTTCTTCATAGTCCAACTCTCACATCCACACATGACTACTGGAAAAACCATAGCTTTGACTAGACAGACCTTTGATGGTAAAGTAATGTCTTCGCTTTTTAATATGCTGTCTAGGTTGGTCATAGCTTTTCTTCCAAGGAGCAAGTGTCTTTTACTTTCATGGCTACAGTCACCATCTCCAATGATTTTGGAGCACCCCAAAATGAAGTTTCTTACTGTTTCCATTGTTTCCCCAACTATTTGCCATGAAGTGATGGAACCAGATGTCATGATCTTAGTTTTCTGAATGTTGAGCTTTCAGCCAACTCTTTCACTCTCCTGTTTCACTTTCATCAAGAGGCTCTTCAGTTCTTTGCTTTCTGCCATAAGAGTGGTGTCATCTGCATATCTGAGGTTATTGATATTTCTCCCGGCCATCTTGATTCCAGCTTGTGTTTCTTCCAGTGCAGTGTTTCTGATGACATACTCTGCATATAAGTTAAATAAGCAGGGTGACAATATACAGCCTTGACTTACTCCTTTTCCTATTTGGAACCAGTCTGTTGTTCTGTGTCCAGTTCTAACTGTTGCTTCCTGACCTGCATACAGATTTCTCAAGAGGCAGGTTAGGTGGTCTGGTATTCCCATCTCTTTCAGAATTTTCCACAGTTTGTTGTGATCCCTGCTGTCAAAGGTCTTGGCATAGTCAATAAAGCAGAAGTAAATGCTTTTCTGGAACTCTCTTGCTTTTTCAATGATCCACCAGATGTTGGCAATTTGATCTCTGGTTCCTCTGCCTTTTCTAAATCCAGCTTGAACATCTGGAAGGTCACTTAAATACACCAACATGCTCAGTTTTGTTGGGCTCTTAGTGGCTCCATGGACTGTTGCCAACAAAGCTCCTCTGTCCATGGAATTTTTCTAGGCATAAATATTGGAATAGGGTGGCATTTTCTCTTTCAAGAGATCTTCCAGACCCAAGGACTCTATCCATGTCTTTCATGTCTCCTGCATTGGCAGGTAGATTCTTTACCATTAGTCACCTGAGAAGCCCAAAATACACCAACAAAAAGATCTTATTTACATAATACTAAGAGAAACAACAAAATAGGAAAGTCCTACTTAAGAGAATTAATGAAAAAATGGGAAATTTTGAAACAACATTTAAAAATTATTAGAACTGTAACAAAGAATAATTTTAAAAAATCATACTTTCCAAATTAAAATATTCAATGAAAATGAAAGTAGAAATCACTTAGCTGTGTCCTAATCTTTGCAGCTATACAGTCCATGGAATCCTCCAGGCCAAAGTACTGGAATGGGTAGCTTTTCCCTTTTCCAGGGGATCCCAATCCAGGGATTGAACCCAGATCTCCCACATTGCAGGCAGATTCTTTATCAGTTGAACCACAAATACTGAAACATAAATAAATACTCACAAAACTGATTTATGTTTAAGGTTAAACAAAAGAATTGTTTGATAAAGAAAAATACCAAAAATGTAAAAATGTGTCAAGGTAAGGTGTTAGAGAAGTGCAGGACATATCAGAGCACTCTGTAAAGGATGGTAAGAGATTCAGAAAAACAGAAGAAAATGAGGAAATAAAACCAATAATCAAAAATTGATTAAAAAATGTTTTACTGTGATGAATCAATTGAAATTGATGGAAAATATGCAATAAATTCAAAGTAGGATTTGAGAAACAAAATGCTCACTCTGGTAAGATTTCAGAATTTGAAGAGAAAAACTTTATGTTCTGTCAGATAGAATAAATTATTTGATTTTATTTCAAAGGGAGAACAATCATATTGCTACTGGCTTCCTTATCTGTAACACTGGAAACTTGTCTACAGTTTTTGGAGAAATAAATGTTTGTACCTTAAGAATCATATCTACTGTCAAAATATTATTCATGTAGTAAGACCAACATAAAATATTTGGGGAACATTTAGCAGTTCAAATAGTATTCCATTCATTTACATCTTTGAAAAAATTATTAGAAGTGTTTGTTTACAAACAAAATTCCTGTCTACAGTACAAATAATAGAATAAATAAAATAAATTTAAAAAATAGAATAAATTAAGAAAAATAGCAAAGCCTTTGAGAAAGCTTTCCTCAGTGATCAATGCAAAGAAATAGAGGAAAACAATAGAATGGGAAAAAATAGAGATCTCTTCAAGAAAATGAGAAATACCAAGGGAACAGTTCATGTGAAGATGGGCACAATAAAGGACAGAAATGGCAGGGACCCAACAGAAGCAGAAGATATTACAAAGAGGTGGCAAGAATATATGGAAGAACTATACAAAAAAGATCTTTATGACCCAGATAATCATGACGGTGTGATCATTCACCTAGAGCCAGACATCCTGGGATGTGAAGTCAAGTGGGCCTTAGGAAGCATCACTACAAACAACACTAGTGGAAGTGATGGAATTTCAGTTGAGCTATCAAATCCTGAAAGATGATGTTGAGAAAGTGTTGCACTCAATTTGCCAGCAAATTTGGAAAACTCAGCAGTGGCCACAGAACTGGAAAAGGTCAGTTTTCATTCCAGTCTCAAAGAAAGACAATGCCAAAGAATGCTCAAACTACTGCACAATTGCACTCATCTCACATGCTAGTAAAGTAATGCTCAAAATTCTCCAAGCCAGACTTCAGCAATACGTGAACCGTGAACTCCCTGATGTTCAAGCTGGTTTTAGAAAAGGCAGAAGAACCAGAGATCATCAAACTGTTGACATCTGCTGGATCACTGAAAAAGTAAGAGAGTTTCAGAAAGACATCTCTCTGCTTTATTGACTATGCCAAAGCCTTTGATTGTGTGGATCACAATAAACTGGAAAATTCTGAAAGAGATGGGAATACCAGACCACTGACTTGCCTCTTGAGAAATCTGTATGCAGGTCAGGAAGCAACTGTTAGAACTGGACATGGAACAACAGACTGGTTCCAAATAGGAAAAGGAGTAAGTCAAGGCTGTATATTGTCACCCTGCTTATTTAACTTATATGCAGAGTACATCATGAGAAATGCTGGGCTGGAAGAAGCACAGGCCAGATTAAGATTGCTGGGAGAAATATCAATAACCTCAGATATGCAGATGACACCACCCTTAAAGCAGAAAGTGAAGAACTAAAGAACCTGTTGATGAAAGTGAAAGAGGAGAGTGAAAGAGTTGGCTTAAAGCTCAACATTCAGAAAACGAAGATCATGGCATCCGAACCCATCACTTCATGGCAAATAGATGGGGAAACAGTGGCTGACTTCATTATTTTGGGCTCCAAAATCACTGCGGATGGTGATTGCAACCCTGAAATTAAAAGACATTTACTCCTTGGAAGGAAAATTATGACCAACCTAGACAGCATATTGAAAAGCAGAGACATTGCTTTGCCAACAAAGGTCCTTCTAGTCAAGGCTATGGTTTTTCCAGTGGTCATGTATGAATGTGAGAATTGGAATATAAAGAAAGTTGAGCACCAAAGAATTGAATTGATGCTTTTGAACTGTGGTGTTGGAGAAGATTCTTGCGAGTCGCTTGGACTGCAAGGAGATCCAACCAGTCCATCCTAAAGGAGATCAGTCCTGGGTGTTCAGTGGAAGGACTGATGTTGAAGGTGAAACTCCAGTACTTTGGCCAATTGATGCGAAGAGCTGACTCATTGGAAAAGACCTTGATGCTGGGAAAGATTCAGGGCAGGAGGAGAAGGGAACGACAGAAGATGACATGGTTGGATGGCATCACCGACTCAATGGACATAGGTTTGGGTAAATTCTGGGAGTTTGTGATGGACAGGGAGGCTTGGCATACTGAGGTTCATGGGGTCGCAAAGAGTTGGACACGACTGAGTGACTGAACTGAACAAACAAAATAATCGGTATAAAATTCTCCAATAACATGAAATGAGCCTGAAACAGGGCTGAACAGAAACTAATGAAAAAGTAGTAAAATATACACAATGTTAATATGCCTGAAAAATGCCTGCAGATTATTCTTAAAATAGGAAAAGTAATTATAGTGCATAAGTAAAAATATTTGTAACACATATGAGTGACAAAATACACTTACTCAAAATACAAAAATTGAAAAGACAATCTTCTTTAAAATATATGAAGATTGTGAATAGAATTTTTTTCAGAAGGAAATATCAGAATGATCATTTAACTCATTATTTCAGGTATTACAACTCCAACAAAGTTTCATTGGGAAAAACAATCCATTGATTTTGCCACTTGTCACTGTCACTCTTTTTCTGTTATATCCTTATTTCCCTCTTCACCCAGCAAAGATTTTATGGTACACTACATGAATCACGCTTCTGTATCAATCGTACATTCATTGGCTCCTCTACCACATCCTCATGATGGTCTGACCAAAGCGCAGTCATGGCAGTGCAAGCTGACTGGAGAAATCCACACAATCATGCTGAATAGTATCATTTACATTCATAATCATGATTATGTTGACACAGCATTCTGGTTTCCTTTCTTCTGGAAGACTACACCATTCTTTCTCTGCTATTCTCCAACTCCCAATGCACGTGTCCTAAGTCGCTTCAGTTGTATCTGACTCTTTGCGACCCCATGGACTGTAGGCCACCAGGCTACTTGGTCCATGGGATTCTCCAGACAAGAATACTAAAGTGGGTTGTCACACCCTCCTCCAGGAGATCTTCCTGACCCAGGGATTGAACCCACATCTCTTATATCTCCTGCATTGGCAGGTGAGTTCTTTACCACTAACTCCACCTGGGAAGCCCCAACTCCCAATATCAATCCTCATTTCTGACAAAGTCAATCAGTAAAGAACATCCAAGTTTGTGTATACCAGCTTGTGTGCACCTGATCCCTTAGGCTCTCTCACTTTCTCTGTGGATGTACTGTCCACATTGTCATACAATGCCAACCCTTCCAGTCCTAGATCGCATGCCCATGTAACCTCTGGATTCTACAATATCAGTCCACGAGTATTTCCCTTTTTCTTGCACAATCATTCCTTCATCTCATAAATGTTATTTATTACCTGTTAAAAACAAGTACAAAAATCTTTTTGCCATACATTAGCTTCCAGCAGTCACTTCATTCCTCTGCTCCCTTTACAGCAAATTCTTAGAAAGTATTGAGTATATTCACAATCTCCAGAGTCTTTCCTCAAATCTACTCTAGTGAATCCCTCACCTCCACAACCTCACCCATCTGCTCTTGCCAAGTTCACTGAAAACCTCCATATTGCTAAACTGTATTGCAATATCTTTTTTCTGTGTTAGTTCTAAAAGGTCTTGGAGGTCTTCATAGAACCATTCAGCTTCAGCTTCTTCAGCATTACTGGTTGGGCCATAGACTTAGATTACTGTGATATTGAATGGTTTGCCTTGGAAAAGAACAGAGATCCCTCTGTTGCTTTTGAGATTGCATCCAAGTACTGCTTTTCAGACTCTTTTGTTGACCATGATGGCTACTCCATTTCTTCTGAGGGATTCCTGCCCACAGTAGTAGATATAATGGTCATCTGAGTTAAATTCACCCATTCCAGTCCATTTTAGTTTGCTGATTCCTAGAATGTCAACGTTCACTCTTGCCATCTCTTGTTTGACCACTTCCAATTTGCCTTGATTCATGGACCCGACATTCCCGGTTCCTATGCAATATTGCCCGTTAGAGCATCGGACCTTGCTTCTATCACCAGTCACATGCACAGCTGGGTTTTGTTCTTGCTTTGGCTCCATCCCTTCATTCTTTCTGGAGTTATTTCTCCACTGATCTCCAGTAGCATATTGGGCATCTTAATGACCTGGGGAGTTTCTCTTTTGATATCCTATCATTTTGCCTTTTCATACTGTTCATGGGGTTCTCAAGGCAAGAATACTGAAGTGGTTTGCCA
Organism: Aepyceros melampus; assembly: GCA_006408695.1. NCBI lineage: Eukaryota > Metazoa > Chordata > Mammalia > Artiodactyla > Bovidae > Aepyceros > Aepyceros melampus. The sequence goes on from SJXQ01007066.1 coordinate 89,495, forward strand.
TTCCTTTCTCCAGCAGACCACATTCTGTCAGACCTCTCCACCATGACCCGCCCATCTTTTGTTGCCCCACGGGCATAGCTTAGTTTCATTGAGTCAGACAAGGGTGTGGTCCTAGTGTGATTAGATTGACTAGTTTTCTGTGAGTATGGTTTCCGTGTGTCTGCCCTCTGATGCCCTCTTGCAACACCTACCATCTTACTTGTCCACATTCTGTCAGACCTCTCCACCATGACCCGCCCATCTTTTGTTGCCCCACGGGCATAGCTTAGTTTCATTGAGTCAGACAAGGGTGTGGTCCTAGTGTGATTAGATTGACTAGTTTTCTGTGAGTATGGTTTCCGTGTGTCTGCCCTCTGATGCCCTCTTGCAACACCTACCATCTTACTTGGGTTTCTCTTACCTTGGACATGGGGTATCTCTTCACGGCTGCTCTAGCAAGTGCAGCCACTGCTCCTTACCTTGGACGAGGTGTATCTCCTCACCACCACCCTTCCTGACCTTCAATGTGGGATAGCTCTTCTAGGCCCTCCTGCGCCCACACAGATCAAGACCTGCATAAATTGGACACCGAGGGCACCATCTATTACCCAGTGAACTCAACAGTACAGTTTGCTAGCCAATGGTACTAAGGTACTTGAGAACCACTGATCCATCAATTCACACTAATTGTTCCCTTGCTCACTTAAGTTCCATCCACACTGCCCTTTTTTTTTTTTTACTCTTAAAACCAGCCAAAGACCCCAGCACAGGATTCTTGTGAATCTTATGCTTTACAATGGAAAGTTTGCCCTTCTAGATCTTCACATAGCTGGCTCCTCATCAATTCAGTTACCACTTCTGTATACAATATGGATGGGGTTCCTTGGTGGCTCAGTGATTAAGAATCTGCCTGCAATGCGGAGCCACAGCAGATGCAATTTCAATCCCTGGGTCAGGAAGATCTCCTGGAGAAGGGAATGGCTCTGCACTCCTGTTTTCTTGCCTGGAGAACCCCATGGACAGAGGAGCCTGGTGAGTTACAGTCCACACTGTTGTAAAGAGCCAGACACAACTGAAGCAACTTAACATGCATGCACTGGAAATTTCATTATAAACATATTTGTGATGAGCAACCTAAATTATGGGGCTTCCCTGGTGGCTCAGATGCTAAAGAATCTGCCTGCAAGGCGGGAGACCTGTGTTCAGTTCCTGGGTTGGGAAGATCCCCTGGAGGAGGGCATGACAATCCACTCAGTATTCTTGCCTGGAGAATCCCATGAACATAGGAGCCTGGTGGGCTACAGTCCATGGGGCTGCAAAGAGTTGGACATGACTGAGCAACTAAGCACAAGGGACACAACTTAAACTACAAATCACAGTTTTTTAATATAAAAACTTTCCCTCTCCCCTGAGTCATTCTCCAGCTTATCACCTTGTTTTAGTTCCTTCACATTGATTGTCTAATCTGTAATCTATCATTTATTCATTAATGTATTTATGATATTTATCTCCCTCCCCCATAAAATATAAACTCCATGAGTTTGGTGATTTTTGTTGACAACTCTATTCCAAACACATAAAAAGGTGCTGGGGACGTAGCTGTTTAGATGTTAGTCACTCAGTTGTGTCTGACCCTTTGTAACCAATGGACTGTAGCCCACTAGGCTGCTCTGTCCATGGGATTCTCCAGGCAAGAATACTGGAGTGGGTTGCCATTTCCTTCTCCAGGGGATCTTCCTGACCCAGGGATTGAAGCCAGGTCTTCCACACTGCAGGCAGATTTCTTTATTATCTGAACCACCAGGGAAGCCCAGGGATGTCATAAACCCTCAATAAATATTTATCACATGGACAAACAAACAAAGAAAGAAGGAGACATTTGCATCAGATCTGATATTACTGCTTCATCCAGAGTGAAAGGCTCTCTAATATGATGCCTACAAACTAGTAAAAGCCCAGCTTTCCTTCCAGAAATGATATCATTTTAGTCCTTCTTTATTCTAGTGGTGTGGAGACTCAAAAAGGAAACTCAAGAAAAGAATGTTCTGTAAGGGCAGTGTTGTTTTGTACTCTTTTTCTAAATATAAGTCAACTAACTTCTTGGAGTGACCTAAAACAAACAAAAAAAATGCAGGGTGAGCTAGTTGCACCATTATTTAAGCCCAAAACAGACTGTTACAGTGAGTAGAGTGAGTTTTATCCCTGAAAGAAAACAAAAGCTAGTTCACTATATGAACTGTTCTCTTCATTAGTGATTCTGCTTGCTGACAGAGTTTGTTGTTAATAAGTATTCTGTCTTACATACACATTCATCAAAGAATTGAGCCCTGATCCCACTGGGAGAGCCTGTGAAATGATTCTCATGGTCCAACAGAGTAGGGAAATGCTGCACACTCTAGCTTTTTCTTGAAGACTCACAAAGTATATGGGAACAACATAAAGGTTTTGAGAAGTCCTACATTCAAAAGCCTTTGAATTTGTTTCATCCATGTTTCCCAAATTTTGACTGACCCATGTCTGAAAAACCCACTGTAGGAGAAACAACTTCGTGGTCCCCAGTATTGATTTGTTTACTTGTTATGTTTATAATGAGTGACAAACTCTTAGTGGGACAGTTAAATAGCATACAAACTCATTAAGACTGTGCCAAAATCTACACCTTTACTGAATAAATGAGCAATGGTTGGCTCATTTGACAAGATACTTGTTATTCAGGTTTCTGGAATAATCTTCTAGCTCTTCAGCCCCCACATTGCCCAGAGACTTAATGTGGTTGAATTCCTTTATACCTAGTTTGCAGTTCTTCAATCACAGCTATCAGAGACAAGAAGTTGTTTTCAAAATATGAATTTGGCACAGCTTTAGGGGGGATATGCATGAAGCAGGGAAAAAGGAAGTCAACATGCCACCAGTCAGCCTGATCAACTGTGTCTCTCCTGAGGTCAATAAGTGACAGATATTACGTCAGACCACCCACACAGTCAGATAATTGGCTGCCCTCCCCCCCTCCCCGCCACCCAGAGGGGGACTTCTAAGGAACCCACAAATGACCAACTTCATGGAGTTTTCTCTTTAGAGAGGAACAAGGTTTTCCTGTAAAGAATGCCAAAAGAATTAGTCTTTTGTCACGTGTGTTTATTTCTCAAGAGGCTTTTAAGGCCTTGCTGGTCTGTTGTTCAGTGTGACAATAATGCAGGATGCATTTTTTTTTTCCAAGGGGAAGTCAGCCTTCAAAACAGTGACATCCTGGACAACTTCCAGAGAGATTGCAAAACTTAGAACTGTGGTACTAAGAGACAACAATTTCCCTCTGGTGGTGGCCTGCTAATTTAACTCACCAAATAAACAAGGAGAGCTCTTAAGTCTTTATTCTAGTGGTTAGTACATTTGCTTTTAAATGATGGGTCAAGGAAGGGTAAATAACACCATTTATTAGTGGGAGATCATACAGCCTTAGAAAATTGTAAGATTATTTTGAGTATTGTTGGCACCTGAGGCTTGAGTTCTGGGATTTATACAAATTCTGCTCAAAGTTAAAGAGAATCTAGTATCTCAGGTCTGCCTGTGTGGTTATATTGATGTCTCTAAGGCTTTGTTTCATGCGGAGTCCCACATTCTATGGGTTAAAATGATGGTTTGGTCATTCCTTCAAATGTTGAGGCAACTACATCCTGCTGCGCTTTGTCAATTTTATTGATTCAAAGACTTCTTGTTCAGAACTCTTGTTTTGCATGTATGAACCTGATATTGTTTCCATACCTACTAAACATTACATTTCTGATGATGAATACTGCTATCATCTCTAAGTTACCTGGTTCCTCTAGTTTATGGAAAGAAAGATTGCTACAACATCAATTCCCTTAACCAGAAAAATGTGGATGTCTAAATATTATTAAGACAGGAAGGTTCAGAAGTCAATTCATGGCAATCAGCATGCACAAGGAAGGTTGCTACAGTACTTTGGCATTATAAGGTAGGGTCCTGCGTTAAGAAACTATTGTGAGGGAAAATAATTTTGAGAGGAAGTAAGATATAAAAACTATGATAAATAGAAGATATAATACTGTGAAACATGAAGCCTCAGAATATAAAACTAGGCCTCAGAATATAGGTAGAAATGAGGTGTGAAAGGAAAACCAAATGGAGTCACTATTGCTAAGAGAGCTCTCTAAAATGAAGCCTGGAAACCATTGAGAAAGTATGACATATGCACATCTCAGTCCTGTGGGAATTTGAACTTTGACCATTTTTTTTGGTCTTAACATAGGCATCTAGAACATCTGCTCAATGTTCCAGAAATGCAAGTTATATACAGGCCCTTACCCTAAAATAACAGGGGACAGGCTATTCCTTAAGGACAAATAGTTCCTTTCTTGCATTAGTTACAATCATTATTCTTGAACAACCTTGTGGCTGTTGCTTTTAGAAACCCCAACTCTCTCTTCCCTGGAGCAATCTTTTGATTTTACCTGGATCTATGTGTCCTGAATTGCAGTTCTTAAGACCCCAAGTAAAATTCTTTGTTCTTTGCAGCCTTGACACTGATTATGGCTCAATAGAGGGATTGCATGGCCCAAGTAGAGAGTATTATAAGAACACAAGCAGTGGCAATGGGAAAGGACAGATGGGAGTGTGTGTGTGTGTGATGTGTATAGTGTGTGCTGCTGCTGCTGCTAAGTCACTTCAGTCGTGTCCAACTCTGTTAGACCCCAGAGATGGCAGCCCACCAGGCTCTGCCATCCCTGGGATTCTCCAGGCAAGAACACTGGAGTGGGTTGTCATTTCCTTCTCCAATGCATGAAAGTGAAAAGTGAAAGTGGAGTCACTCAGTCGTGTCCGACTCAGCAACCCCATGGACTGCAGCCTACCAAGCTCCTCCGTCCATGGGATATTCCAGGCAAGAGTACTGGAGTGGGGTGCCACTGCCTTCTCTGTATAGTGTGTGAGTTGTCTTAAAACATAAAGGGAGTTGTTAGTTGACAGGGAAAGTTAGAAAGATGAGTTGCACCAATTCATGGAGGGCCTTGAAAGCCAGACCAAAGTGATTCAGCAGACAATGGTGATCTTTTATGAGGAAAATGATATTATCCATTTAATGAATCTGAAAATATATCTGGTTGTGATGTGAAGGGAAACTGAAGTTGAATGAAACACTAAGACACTTAGACTCCCTAAGTGGTTATTGCATGGAAAGCTATAGGGAAAGAACTGAAATGCAATCTCATAGCAATTAAAATATAACCTAAATACCTACATGCAACATGTCACAATTGCCTCTTTTGGCTTAGCATCTTCTGTGTGGATGACTTATAAAGATGAAAAGCAAAAACATAATGATTTGCAAGGTTATTTTTTAGAATGCAAAAGTGATCAATCACATGCATAAAAGTACCATTTCATTTCATAAATTTTAGTGCTTGGAACATTAATAATGGAAGGCACATAAAGAACTGAAATTAAGCATCTTTACTACACTGTGTTAAAGATGCATGTGTATCTTCCAAATGTTAAAATAAAAATAAAGAAGCCATTCTTTTCAACTTCAAAGCTAACATTTTTTGTGACCCAGATCCTGAGTAAAAACATAAAACAGTCCTTAGTTCTGCTGTTCCACTTTACAAGATGAAGAAATCGTAAACTCTAAAGTTTGCTCTTAAAACAAAGAAAAAATGAAAAGAAAAAGAAAGGTAGAAAATAAGTTTCTATTGTTGTGCAGCAAGGCAGCTACACAATGCTGAAGAAAAAAAAGAATGACTTTAATATAAAAGTCTTGGATTCTGGCAAGCTTTGGATTATTCATACTATCTGGTTTTGAGGGTCATAGATTAAACTACATGTCAGTAACAGCACATTGGCTGCCATTTTTTTCAAGCCTAAACAAAAAGTCCTCAAAATAATTACTCTCAAGGCCTCTTTGTTCCTCTTGCCATTTGCAATTCAGCTTTTTTCTCTCTCTCTCTCTCTCTCTCTCTTTTTTTTTTTTCTCATTTTAACCAATTAGGTAATTATGAAATATATGTTGAGTCTAGTNAGATGGCTGGATGGCATCACTGACTCAATGGACGTGAGTCTGAGTGAACTCCAGGAGTTGGTGATGGACAGAGAGGCCTTGTGTGCTGCAAATCATGGGGTCTAAAGAGTCAGACATGACTGAGCAACTGAACTGAACTGAACATAAATGATGCCTCCTCAAGGTAAGCTACTTGGACTTACCAACACTTCACTAGTCAATTTTCAGACAGGCCTTCACAATAAAATCAAAGTGTAAAACAATTCATACCCAACCAAATTACACTCAAGTATAAAGTCAACGGACAAACACTATTTAGCAGCAAAAACAGTGGAAAGCTTGAGGAAATCACTAGGAACAACTTGAGTTAGCCAAGACATACATGATAGAAAAACTAACAAAGAGACTGAACACAGACTACTGTCCCTAAATAAGAACTATATCTAATCTAATGGAGACATGTGATGAATCAGAATGAAAGAGAAATATGTCCTGACAATGCAGAAACAATATAACTAAAATAGTAGGTGGGGGAAAATGATGGGAAGTAGAAAAAATTCTCTGATTTGTCATTCAGTCACTAAATCATGTCTGACTCTTTGCGACCCCATGGACTGCAGCATGCCAGGCTTCCCTATCCTTCATTATCTCCTGGAGTTTGCTCAAACTCATGTCCATTGAGTCTGTGATGCCATTCAACCATCTCATTCTCTGTCACCCCCTTCTGCTCCTGCCTTTAGTCTTTCCCAGGATCAGGGCCAGGAGGCAAACCCTAACATATAAAGGTGTCTGCTCAGTTAATGGAAATATATGCACATTTCTTTCCATAATAAACACTAAGAAAGATTATGATCCACCGCTCATAGTAAGGACCTAATACATATTCACTAAAGTGGTATTTACCTATATTAAAAAAAAATCCAAGAGAAGATTATATATTTGCAGGAACTGAGGTAAGCAGATAAGACTATTCACGGCCAGAGGCGTTCCAACTGCCCTGAGCTATATGGTACATGGATGAGAAGTTCTGCTTTAAAAATGTAAGCAGTAAACATTTTATATAATTCTATTGTGGTAAACATGACCGGGACTTCCCTGGTGTCTCAGAGGTTAAAGCCTCTGCCTCCAATGCGGGAGACCCGGGTTCGATCCCTGGGTCGGGAAGATCCCCTGGAGAAGGAAATGGCAACCCACTCCAGTATTCTTGCCTGGAGAATCTCATGGACTGAGGAGCCAGGTGGGCTGCAGTCCATGGGGTCACAAAGAGTCGGACACGACTGAGTGACTTTACTTACTTACTTACTAAACATGACCACCAGGGAGAAAATATAAACACCTTTAAGTAGCAAAGAGACACACAAGTCAGACCACATCTCAAACAAGCAAACAAACAAATCTATAAGAAAAAGAGAAATAATATGAGATAAGGACCAAATATACCTGTCACATTATTAGATGTAGTCAACTTCCTTAATTTATCTATTAGAAGATAAAGACTTTCACATTAAATCACAAAGCAGAATCAACTCTATACTGTGAACAAGTGACTTGCTTTAAAAAGTAACCAATTTTAAAGGATTAAAGATAAAAAGGATAGATCAAGGTATTCCAAGAGAAGGTAAATCAAAAGAAATCAGTGATAGAAATCTGAACACCAGAGAAAGCAGTATTTAGATTAAAGAAGAAAAATTAATTGTGTTAAGCATTTTAAAACACTAAAAATGCAATTCACAGAGAGGACATCAGGATCACAACCATTTGTCAATCAAATGACATAATCATAACATTCAGTAAACAAAAGAGTCAAGATTCACCAGGAGAAATGTTAAGCAATGAATCTGCAATAGATCTGCCAGCCACTTATTCAATGACAGACGAAGTAGTAAAAAACTAACTGATACAAGCAACTTAATTAAGAGGCATATTAAGTAATGCATTTCAAGCTTTATGCTTTTAAAATAAATAATATACTTTTTTTCCCCAAGAATCCATGTGACAATCACAAATGTGATGACGTATGATCAAAAAAGAAAAATTCAATTTCTACTTTCCAAAAAAGAAAACACACAGTCCACATGTTCTGATCATAGTATAGTAACTAAATATTAGCAGCAAGATCAAGAAAATAAGTGAATTTTTTTAAAAATTTGAAATTCTTAACTCTTGGGACAAATGAAAGACAAACCAAACCTACAAGTTGCCAAGAAAAACAATATAAACGCGTCATACTCAGTTTACTTCAGTCGCTCAGGCATGTCCAGCTCTTTGCAACCCCATGGACTGTAGCACACCAGGCTTCCCTGTCTATTACCAACACATACTGGTAAAAGGTACCAGTAAAAGCAGTGCTCAGAAGAATATCTATGGCCTTAAATATTTTTGTTAATAAAAGGAAAGAATAAAATTAAACCAATTCAAAATTTGACACTAAACTTACAAAAAGCCCAGAGGATATATTTAAGAAAACTATAAAGGATCGAGTTATAAAAATTAAAAAAAAATTATTTTAACTTAAAAAATACAAAAGTGATATTCTGTTAACCAAAAAGCTTGTTCAGGTTATTTCTGTAACACCCCAATTTTTTTTATCAACCCAATAAAATCACAATATCTAAAATCTATGTTCTGAAAAAAAGAAGGTAAAACTTTAGGTCCTCACATCATGAAAAAGAGGAAGAAAACTGCAGATACAAAAAAGTTTAAAAATGATTAGTAGGAAATAATTCCAGAGAGTGAGAAAAAATACTTGCGGTTAACCCTGCAAATTCATTTGAAAACATGGGAAGAAAGAGAATTTTTTTTTAATGTAATTGCCTAAAAATAATTCTAAAAAGCTACAAAATCAAAACACATCCATTTCCATAGATGATATAAAGGAGTGCCACTTGCGCCCCTTTCAGAAAAAGAAAGAAGGCCCAAAAATTTCGTAGAGAAATCATCCCACCCTTTTAAAGAGTAGAGAATTCCAATACTAAATAATTACTCAAGGGTATAGGAAAAGACCAAAAAAAAAAAAAAAGTATTAGCAGGAAGAATCCAGTTTCATGTTTTAGAAAATACTTACAACTAATGGGACTTAATTTGAGAATCAAACACTGGATGGTTCAATGTTAGATAACTATAGGGATGTGTATATTTCCAAAAGGCAGCCTCATGATTATTAAGGAAACACCAGAATCACTCCTACTAAGGTCAAGAACAAAGCTAAGGAACCCTCAATATCATTATGATGTTGTTGTACTGAGCTATTTGCCAAAGATAACACAAAAATAAAATGAGAGCAATAAAATTATTTGTAGATGATATGACCAAATACAGGGATTTCTCAGAAGAAATGACGAAAACAATGACCATTATCAATAAGACTCTATAAGGTGCAAGAGTATAAAATGAGTACACCTTAGTTCATATATACAAACAGCTTGTTCATTAGTAGATGTACATTTATAAATAGTTATGAAGACAAAAAGTTTTGGAGAAATAACCAAACAACAAATTGTGGCATTTATATAAAGAGCATAAAATAAAATTTAAACTAAACAAAAGACATATATCATGTCTTGAAAAGAAAGACTCATAAAGGCCATAAAGGTAACTCTTTAATTTATAAATTAATATCATCTTCTCAATAAAAATATACATTTTTATTTATGATATATGCACATATTTTAGCTAGAGAAGCTGATTCTAAAATTTATCAAAAGAAAAAAAAAAGAGAAAATTCAGAAAAGTTCTGAAAGGAAGAGCAACGAGGGAGAACAAGCTCTCTTACGTTTTGAAATCAATTATTCAGGCTCAACAATTTTAAAGTGTACAGATATAAACTGATCAATGTAGCAGGAAAAAAGTCTAAAAATAGACTCTCAAAGATCTGGGAACTCAGAGCACCATAAAAGTGGCTTAAATGGGAAAGCATGGCTTATATAAATAATGTTATTGGGATAACCAGGTAACCATCCAGAAAAATATATACATTTGGATCAACACTTCACACTTCATAAAGGGATAGATCCCACATACTGTATTTTTTTTTTTTTTTTTCTTTTGGTTGTACCACACAGCTTATGGGATCTTAGTTCCCCTACCAGGGACTGAACCACAGTCCTTGGAGTAAGAGTGTGGAGTCCTAAGCACTGGACCATCAGGGAATTTCCTAAAATTTTAACATAAAGAAATAAAAATATACTAGCTGCCAAAACAAAATATGGGTGAATTACTTTAAAACCCCAGAATTTGAAAAGCCTCTTTTCTAAGATCTCAAATATAGATTCCATAAATGGAAAGTTTGATAATTTCACCTTATGAAAAAAGCTCAGGAACAAAATTACAAGCAAATAAAAAATTGCATGAGGAAGAGACTGGCAACCCATATCACACAGAAAGTTAGGCTCTTTAGCAGAAATTAATTAGAAAAGAAAACCAGCAAACCAGTAACAAAAGTTGGCAAAACACATCGATAGACAAGTCATAGAAAAAATTTTACAAATAGCTCTTAAACATATAAAAAGATGTACAACCTCATTATAGCAAAAAGAAAATCAAAACTGTACTGCATGCCAGATTGGCAAATTTCCAAGCTCGACAAGCTGTTGATAAGGTGTGGGGAAATACTTCTTCCATTGCGAGTGGGCTGTGAATTTATATAATGCTCGTCAAGGGCACTGTGGCAGTATCTATTGAAGTTACAAAACGCACATTCCCCCTAACCTAGTAATTCTATTTTTGAGAATGTATCCTACAGATATACTCAAACACACATGCAAATGAGGCTCATATAAGGTTAATTACAATATTGTTCGTAACAGCAAACAGCAGAGTGATGGTTAAACACATCTGAGTGGGTTGCCATGCCCTCCTCCAGGAGATCCTCCCAATCCAGGGATGGAACCTGCGTCTCTTAAGTCTCTTGCACTGGCAAGCGGGTTCTTTACTGCAAGCACCATCTGGGAAACCCCCAAAAACGTATGATATGTTTATGCAATGAAATGGGATGTAGCTGTTTATAAAAAGGACGAGAAAGCTCTCAATGTACTAATATGAAAAGACAGCTGAGATATATTAAATGAGAAAAGCAAGATGCAGAATGATATATATAGTATGTGACTATTTGTTTAAAAGGAAGCTCAACAAGATAAACACTTGCTTGTATATGTATGAGAAACCTCTGGAAGCACACAAAACCAGTAACTGGTTGGTTTCCTGAGCAGATGAGGGACAAAAATAGAAGGGAGCGTTCTTTTTTTTTTCTTTGCTTTTTTGCTTTTCCAACTGTGCTATCATCTATTCCAAAGTTTAAGGAACAAATTGAATTAAAAACTAGAACTCTTCCATTATGATACCTAAAGGAGAGGTTCGTAAGAATGCAACATTCCCCAAGATGAAAACACACCTGCTCATCCAGTCTCTCACACCTTGCAGCTCTCTAACCCCGCCTAAGTGGAGCAGGTAGGGGCAATTGGATTTTTAAATCATATTTACAAACTCTCATGTGGCTAGAGAGCACCTGAGTCTAGTATCGGCTTTCAATCTGCCCAGGGCAGTGATTGAGGTCGCCTGGAAAACAGGCAGCATTAACTCAGCTACAAGCTGGAAGCCCTCTGACCCCAGCGGTTTAGAGCCATTTGCTCTGACTCTGGTACCCCGGTGGCCTTTGTGCTGTTTGGGGCAGGCCAGCTGGCTCGGCCTCCTCAAGGAAATCCAGCTTAATTTAGATGGAGTGCTAATGACTTAATTGATCTACAAAGACCTAAGCTTTGTAGTGCCCCAGAGGGAAAGAGCCAATGCCTGGCTCACTGGAGTTCTGAGATGTCTGCAAATTCAAGTAAGTCACTTTCTCGCAGGGCAGGCAGTTTAGCTTGAAAGGTCACAGGCTACAGGGCTCTTTCCTTGTTGGTCTTCCCTTTACTCTCAGCCAAGCTTTCCTTTGCCCAAAAGTGTGTTTTGAGTGTGTCACCCTTGATTTAAACACACAAATCCCCCAGAAGGGAGAGAAGCAGCCTCTCCAGATAGCAGTGAGGCTAACTCAACAAGGCTAGCCACATCCTGCCATAATCTCCCCCGCCCCCGCCCCGTGAATCAATGCAGAATTGCTCACTTATCTGTCAAAGTGTCATTATCCATTAATGGAAAAAGATCTTTTTTTTTCCATATTTGAACACTTCAAGCTATTCTGTCAGGGAAGCAGATTCTCATTGTATAGAGATTTAATCCTCTAAAATAGGACAAATAAGTAAGGAGAAGGACCGTGGAGGCCCCTGATATACTATCTTCCTTCAATGAAAGCCTTGTTGCCCCACCTCCTGGGAATGTTGTCAGCAAGGGGTCTGTAGCCAAATTTTGGCATCAACCCTTCTGAACTTTCTGGAGAGAAACAATCATTTGATTTCTACCTACCTTGTCAGCCACTTCAAGATTAGCCTCGGTTGCAGTGATCCTTTGCGCCGAAGGTCTCCCCCCGGCACAGCCCACAAACCAGGTAACTAATTATTGGAGATGGACGAAGGTCCAGCCTTCTCAGCCCAACTTGGGACAATGCCAAAGGGCTTCTGTGGCTCCAGACTTTCACGTGAAGTCAGCTGAGGCTGCCATTATGCCTGAGGCAGTTCACCTCCCTTTGCCCCATCCAGCTTCTGTCCTCTCCCTCCCACAGGTGTTCATCCCAAGGACACTCCTTAATAAACATCCTGCATACGAAACTCAGCCTGGAAGTCTGGTTCCCAGGGAGCCCTCTCCGGAACAGGAGGACAGTACTTGCCAGGTGTTTCGCATCTATCTCTCTCAATCCTCAGAGCCCTCTGCCTGAGATGCTATCATCTCTTTCAATGCGAATGAGAAAACAAAGACCACTTAAACCTCCCTAAAATCCACAATGAATCAGCTGCAGAACTGAGATGTAAACTTGCAAATATGTGACTGAGAAGCACCTGCTTCTGCACTCCAACATATTGCCCCCTACACAGAATCAGTAAAAGAAAAGGCATCCTGAAATGGAGCAGGACCCCGAGGGGCTCCTGAGGACAAAAGCCTTTCTGTGTCCCCTTCCCTGAGTTCCTAAGGGCAGGCTCAAACAGCTGCTAATCAGGAAAGCATCCCTTGGACTGCAAGGAGATCCAACCAGTCCATCCTAAAGGAGATCAGTCCTGGGTGTTCATTGGTAGGACTGATGTTGAAGCTGAACTTCAATATTTTGGCCACCTGATGCGAAGAGCTGACTCATTAGAAAAGACCCTGATGCTGGGAAAGACTGAAGGTGGGAGGAGAAGGGGGTGACAGGGGCATCACTGACTCAATGGACATGAGTTTGGGTAAACTCCAGGAGTTGGTGATGGACAGGGAGGCCTGGCATGCTGCAGTTCATGGGGTCGCAAAGTCTGACATGACTGAGTGACTAAACTGAACTGAACTGAATCAAGTAAGGGAGGGCATGCTAAAACAAGGAAGGAGCAGTTGAGAAATAGCAGTGCAGCTTTGGGCCAGGGTCCTGGTAGAGAGATACATATATATCTTCAAGCTCTTCAGCAGAATGAAACCATCCCCCCGCCCCACCACTCCACACCACATGGAAGATGTTTCAGAGAGAAGGTCATGATTCAATAGCCTCAAGAACCACAGACCATCAGACCATAGATGCCAGAGGATCTCTAGATTGAAGGAACGCAGGCCTGCACATACCATGCTCCTTATAAAGCAAGCCTGCCCCTTGACAATAAAACTCACAAACCCTCCTGGGCTGGGACACCCAGTATTGAGGCTCTTAGCCTGCTATGCCTTCCTCTCCTTTGCCTGACAAAGCAAGAAAGCTACTCTTTTCTATTTCACTTATAACTCTTGCCTCTGAGGTTCAATTCAGCACTGGTGTATAGAGGCCAACTTTTGGCATCAATCCTTCTGAACTTTCTGGAGAGAAACAGTCATTTGACTTCTACCTGCAAAATGAGACCTCTCTTCTGTTCTTCAGCAAGTAGCAGCAAGATCCACATTACCTGAGGTTTTACTAGGCTGAGTCTCCTACAATTACTCCACTAGGTAAACCATGGTTCCCTCTTCAGCAACTGTGGTAAAACCATTCGACTTGAAAGGTGTGATGTGGGTAGTGAATCCTAACATTTCACAATTAGAATTGACCAAACTGGGTAAACCAACAGAAACATTCAAGGCATCTCCAACATAATGCATCTGTCTCTACAAAAGAAATAAGTTAAGCTTCAAGACTTATAACTGCCAAAGAAACCAATGAAGGTGTTCTGCATACTTATTTTTTCCAAGGGACATCAGCTATAGCTCACAATCAGATAATAATGGGATAAGGGAAGCAGAGAGCAATAATATTATTTTTGCAGTCCTAAGTTGACAAAATGACAGGCAGAAATCATTCTACTTTTAACCATGAGCTGACGGGACAGCAAAGTTCTAAATTCTTTTCGGGAGAATGAGCTACTACCCCATTCTAAAATGCTGCTTGCTTTCTCCACTCACCCAAGGATGGGACTGGATGAAATTGTTGGAGAAAGAGAATAAGTGTTTGAAGATTTAAAGGAGAAATGTTAGTGAGGAGGAAAATATGGAAGAATAAAAAACATATATGTGTGCATGTATTTACACACATATTTGTTGTTTAGTTGCTAACTCATATCTGACTCTTTTGCAACCCATGGACTGTAGCCAAACAGGCTCTTCTGTACATGGGATTTCTCAGACAAGAATACTAGAGTGGGTTGCTATTTCCTTCCCCAAGGGATCTTATTGACCCAGGGATTGAACCCACGTCTCCTTGGCAGGCAGATTCTTTACCACTGAGCTGCCAGAGAAGCCCATTTACATATATGTATCCTGGGGTGCTCCTGGAGTTGGTGATGGATAGGGAAGCCTGGCATACTGCAGTCCGTGGTGTTGCAAAGAGTTGGACACAACTGAGTGGCTGAACTGAACTGATCCTGGGGTAATAGAGGATGAGATGATTGGATAGCATTACTGATTCAATGGACGTGAATTTGACCAAACTCTGGGAGATATTAAAGGACAGGTAAACCTGGTGTGCTGCAGTACATGGGGTCACCAAGAGTCAGACACAACTTAGCACCTGAACAACAACAATACACATAGAAATGCATTCATACTTTTTCTGTCAACCTCTCCTTTAATCTTTCCTGATTTAGTTCTATGACGTTTTGGAGAAACCAGTTTCATGATGTGATATATTGTATACTTGAGTGGTATTTTACACTTTAGTTTGCTCCATTTATCACTTTACAATTGTGTACAATCCCTTGTCCCTTGGAATGTAAATATTAATTTATTGGCATATTGATATTTTATATGACTGAACAGCATTAAATTTAGAAATGTCCCCAGGTGCTGCCAGCAGGACAGATTTCTCATAATCAAATGACTAAATGGGAGGTCAAATTATTTCATCGAATTTGCACCCACAGTCCTGTCGTTTGGTGGCAAGAATGTTATCAGCAGAGCCATTAGTGCCACAGTAACCCCTGTCTTTGCACATTTGCAAATTACAGATTCACATCCTCGCTCTGATTAGCTCCTGAAGTGCTGAACAAGAACTTGTAATTACGCACTGCAGTCCACTCTCCCGACAGACTGACATTACCATTTGTATCCAAGCCCATAGAGCTACAGAATGTAACAGTACTGTTGAATGAAATTAGTTCATTTGGACCCTCTTGTATTAATGGAATGTGTCATTTATATTGCAGAATTGGTTTTGTCTTTTATTCGAGGCCGTGCTTAGCCTCCAGAGCTGGGGACAGATCATTCCCTCAGTGTACCAGACTGAACAATCGCTATCCCTTGGAGCTCCTGGCGAAGGGTGGTTTAGTGGGCGGTAAAATGTCCTTTGAGTCAGAGAATCGGCTTCTGTCCTGAAAGCACCACCAGCTCTTTTGATCATATAAGACAGAACCTCTAATCAGACAAAGAAACCAAAATGACTGAAGGACCTACTGTGTCATCCATCATTGCAAGAATCATGAAACAGATCATACATATCCCAGGGTAAGGATAACGGTTGCAAAAGATCACTTTCCAATGCTTTGAAAACCTCTGGAAAAAGTATAGTTATGGATTACTAATGACTCATTGACTTTTCTTCTACATATTCTATTCTTAGGGGGTTATATCCCAGATTACCTGGAAAGTCCAAGCCTATTCAATTCATTTTACTTTTTCTCCTGTGCTATTTTGGCTTCATTCCACATTAACAGTTTATTTGTAAATTCTTATGTTCAGCATTCCTCTGCCTGTTGCCAGGACCCTAAGTGCTTCTTGACATTTTCTTAGATCACAACAGATTTACAGGCTTCAACATCTATTCCTCCATCATTTTTGGTGGTGAAGGTGTTAGTCGCTCAATCGTGTCCAACTCTTTGCAATCTCATGGACTGTAGCCTGCCAGGCTCCTCTGTCCTTGGAATTCTCCAGGCAAGAATCCTGGATTGGGTAGCCATTCCCTTCTCTAGGGGATCTCCCCAACCCAGGAACTGAACTCAGGTCTCCCACAGTGCAGGCAGATTCTTTACTCTCTGAGCCACCCGGGAAGCTCACAGGGCAGATTGAAAGATGTAATTTCTAACCCGTGCGAGCTTCCACTCTACAGGAAACAGATGTGCAACTAACGGGGATACAGCAGTGGTGGGGAAGAACGGAGGAATTGGGGAGAATATATGAGCATCTAAACAAACCCTGTGTGCTCAGTTGCTCAGTTGTCTCCAGCTCCTTGTGGCCCCATGGACTGCAGCCCACCAGGCCTCTCTGTCCATGAGATTTCCCAGGCAAGAAAACTGGTGTGGGTTGCCAATTCCTCCTCTAGGGCATCTTCCTGACCCAGGGATTGAACCCACATCTCCTGATTCTCCTTCATTGTCAGGAAGATCCTTTTACCACTGAGCCACCTGGGAAGCCCCAAGTAAACATTAAACATACCATTTAACATTGTATATGTATTATAGGCTCTGCGGCAATCCCACTGTCATGTACTAGACTTATTTGCCCTATTTTCCAACCTTGAAATAAATAAACTACCATAAATAGCACTGTTTCTCTCTGGGATAAGTGCCTATTGCAAGAATTATAAAATTTTATTGTTTTTGAACAGAGGTTTAAACATCGACCTGTCACTTAAACTATTATATTCTGTTTCCATACTTGTACAACAATGATGACAGATAATATTTTATAGAGGGCTTATTCTACACCAGGCACAGTGCTGTGAGTTTTATATGAATCATTTCCTCATAATAGTCATCTGGGATATATCCCACAGTCATCTCCATTTTATAAGAAAACAGGGGCTTGGACACATTGGAAAACTTTCCCCAAGGTAGGCCATAATTTCCCAAGCAGTCAGACTCAGGAGCCCATACTCTTACCAACTGCTGATTTTGGTAGCTTATAAATTACAATAGAAACAACCATTTATTACAGAATTCTTCTTTGAGAGTCAGTTTTGAAACTTTCATAAAGTGAAAACATTGAATTAATCATTATTTTTGAAAGTTCTTTTATTTATTCATTTTACTGGAGTATCGTTGCTTTACAAGGTTGTTAGTTTCCAGTGTCCAGAAAAGTGAATCAGCTAGATGGATACAGACAGCCCCTTTCCTGTGGATTTTCTTGCCACTGAGATCACCGCGGGCCACTGAGTGGCGTTCCCTGTACTATACAGCAGGTTCTCGCTAGCTATTTTATAGGTAGTATCACTAGTGTATACGTCAATCTCTTCCCTTTGAGCTTGAAAAGTTCATCCAGTTGACATGAGGTCTGAAATCAGGGGGGAACTAGGATTGGAACAGGGCACAAGCCCCAGTCCTTAAGCACAGGTCAGTTCCTTATTAAGCTGATAGAGTAGGCTGAACTAGTAAACAGGGGAAAGCTTGCAAAGATTAAGGGAGCTCCGTGTTCAGACTGAGAAAGATGGGAGGTAGAGTTTGTCACTCATTAATAAAACAGTTACCTAGTATGGAGGAAAGCTAGGCTGACTCGTTTCAAATAGCACTACACTTAATAGCAAAGAGTCCACTTCTGGTAACCTGAGATGGCGAGCAGTAAAAAAATCATTTGGAGGTCCAATGTTTTTGCAGCTTTAAAGCACTTAGACCACGAGGAGACACAACTCAGAGACTCAAGTGAGCCAGGGAACTGATTTCACTTTTGTGCCCTTTGCTTGCTCACCCAGGTGCTCTGGTGCAAGGGCCAGATCCTGACCTTCACAGGAGGAATGTCCTCGGATCTCTGTTTACGTCTCCAGCAGCTGTTCCGTAATATTTTTCTGGAGATGGGCTGGGGAGCTAAAGCTTCAGTACAGATTTCTCATCACTTGTCTGCAGACTATTTCACTTGCTGTGTTTCAAATGGACCCGGTTAGACTACCAAGGAAGAAAAAGCAATCAAAAGATCTCCTGTGCAACAGAGCTGGGTTAGCCTTTTCTGTTGGCCTCTCTTTGCTTTTTTCTTACTTCTCTCTTTTTAACAGGGAAATTAAGAATCCTTCCAGAACCTGAAACCCAATACTCTTATCTGGTTAACATTCTTTCATGATCAACTCAAGACTGAGCAGATCAGATACTATTATGATGAGTCTTTTGCTCTACAGCTGGGGTCTCACCATGGAGCTAAGCATGTGACAGGAACACAGATGAGGCAGGGAGAGCAATCGCCCTGCGGGAGCTGCGAGTTATTTTTAATTACTCTCAGTCTCCTCCCCGACGCCAGGCAGTTTTACCATGTAGCTAAGCTGGAATAGCGCTTATTTGCTGAAAAGCCTCAGGGATATATTGGTAGGAAACTGCTCGCACAGGTCCCTCGAAGATGCTTTAAGCAGAGTCAGTGCATGAGAGAGACACACTGCTGGGTATTTCAAAGATGCAAGCGTCTCTCAATCCTACCCTTCTATTTTGTTCCAGATCGTTACACTGATCCAAACAGCCATGTTGCGTATTTCGCAGTCCCAGCAGTGGCTTCTCCTGGCCAGGTCTGCTGTCTTGTCTGGTCTTCAGGCTCTGGATTAGTGTTAACAGCATGTGTGCTCCTACCTCTCAGGAGTGCTACAATGCATCAAGAAGAGGGCAGGGTCTCCTTCCAAGTCGTCCACACTGTGTCTGATCCCCTCTGATGTCCTCTCTGCACAAGCTTCTCGTGAGGCCACTGACCTCCTGCTGTCCGCTACACTAGATCCCCAAATGTGTACACGTCTTCCTGACCTCTCTTCCACGTGTGCATTTCCAACAGCGCAAGGTGCGTCTCCACTTCATTTTTCAGCCATTGCCTCAAATTCGACTAATCCCAACGATCCCAAGTAGACTCCCTTTCTCAAGAGACCGTGTTGACAGTATTATCACTTAACTGATTCTCTCAGAGTGAACCCCATGAAAACACCTTTGGGAAACAGAAAAGAAGCTCCTGGTTTACCATAGCGTTTACTATTGGCATGCATTTGGGTTTTTCCAATGCAGCTGGATCTGCAGTTCCCAGGCTTGTGTTGTAGGTCAGGGCTCCCTACGTTTCTGAGCACTGCACACTCAGCAACAGGTAAGGCTGGTTGAGATCTACAGCAGAACCCTGAACTGATGGCACAAAAGGGCTTACCATAGATTTCTTCTTCTGTCTTTCTGGAGGCTGCTATTTCTCTGCTTTGTTTTCAAAATGCTTCAGTTCACTGATTGAATAGCAGAAAGACTCAACATTTGTCTTTAATTTTATACTAGCTTTTCAGAGAAGAAACTCAGTTCTCTGAAAATTTACTCAAGCAAACCATGAATATTACATTCATAACACTGGGTTGAAATAAAATTACATTAAAAAAATTGAATCCCCTTTGAGTAGAATGACAAATGATGTATTTCATGAAAAAAGTACACTACTATTTTATAAAGAAATGCATAGGATTCATCTCTAAAATGGTATTCCCAAGTGGCTACAGAACTATAGTCACAGCAATCATACGGTACTGTAAAGTATAAAGACAATAATGACTTGAACAATAGCTCTCATTTATTGAAGGCATTCTAGGTGCAAGCCCAGTGTTACATATTTACGCATTATTTTACTAGCTCCTATTGGTAGCTATATGAATTAGGTATTATGAGTCCCACATAAGAGATTAAGAAACTGGACTGTAAAGAGCCACAGTGATCAGTTCAAGGTCATCCAGATCATAAGAGACAGAGCCCCAAATATAGCTCAAGTCTGACTGAATTCAAAACGAGGGCTTTTAAATACTACCAAATGGCAACCCACTCCAGTACTCTTGCCTGGAAGATCCCATGGATGGAGGAGCCTGGTGTCCATGGGATCACAAAGAGTCGGACACGACTGACAACTTCACTTTAAAGAAACCACGACGGCAAAGGATTTGCTCTCTTGCAATGGCAAAGTATATAAAGAAGCCTCCTAGTCAGAATCAGGATAAATATGCACGGGCCCCTGCATTCCAACAGAACAGCACAAATCTTTCAAGAGACAGTGTGCATGCTCAGTCACGCCCAGCTCTTTGGTACGCTATGGACTGTAGCAGGCTCCTCTGTCCATGGGATTTTCCACGCAAGAACACTGGAGCAGGCTGCCGTTTCCTCCTCCAGGGGAATCTTCCCAACCCAGGGATGGAACCTGCGTCTCCTATGTCTTCTGCATTGGCAGGCAGATTCTGAGCCACGTGGGAAGCCCATAATTTTCTAGCCTCTGTAGATCTATCTGCCTGATATCTTGCCTCGTTCCTTAGGGAAAGGGAGACCAGAGTGTAATAACCCCTTGGGAGTAGCTCTTTACCACCCATCCCCAAATGACTTAATTTACAAATACAGTGATGTGAAGTCCCCCAGGGCATGTTTTAGGCTTTGACTGAGGCAACCCACTCCAGTGTTCTTGCCTGGAGAATTCCAGGGACTAGGGAGCCTGGTGGGCTGCCGTCTCTGGGGTCGCACAGAGTCAGACACGACTGAAGCGACTTAGCAGCAGAGGCAAGTTCAGTTCAGGTAATTGAAAAGTGGCACGCACCATGCAGTTAGATCCCACATGGTGATGCCTCTACAGCAGCTGGGATTCTCCATCTATTCCCCCCACCTCATTTCTCCTTCTTGTCTTCTCCCTGGTATTTCACTGAAGACAGAACAGGCATTTACATTCAGAGGAACAGTTTGCCTCCATTTGCTACTCACAGACTTATTTGTTTATTTGCTTTCAATTTACTTTTGCTTTTAAAATAATTTTAGGGCCTTTTCCGGTGGTCTAGTGGTTAAAACTTGGCCTTCCAATGCAGAGCATGCAGTTCAGTCCTTGGTCTGGAAGCTAAGATCCCACACATCTTGTGGTCAAAAAAAGAAAAAAAGAAAAGAAAAACCCAAACATAAAACAGAAGCTATATGGTAAAAATTCAATAAAGACTTTAAACATGGTCCACAGTCAAAGAAATCTTTTTAAAAATGGTAATTTTAGACACAAAGCATTACAGAATTGTACCATTCACCAATTTCACTAGTTTTAAGTCATGCCAAATAGATAAGAATCATATGCAACTTAAAGATAGATGGACTAATCCAGGAATGGATGCCTTAGAAATAAAAGAAACAGATTCTCCTGAAGTCTATTCTATTCTTACCCTATAGCTCAGTGTCATTTTTCCTTCCAGGTTAGCTTTGCTATTAAAAGTTCAGGACTGTAGGAATGATTATCCTCATATATTTTTAGCTGTTCACAGAGCCAGAAAATATCTTGAGAATTTGGTTTTCCTTTTAAGAAATGTGACCCTCTCTATTAGAGCCTTTATATCTTTTGGTTTGATGCCCTGAACCTTTACATCTGTGTGACTGTATCATCCTGGAAGAATGAACCACAGAAAGTCACTACTGGAGTTTCAAAGGTAGGGTGGGAACAGACAGGAAAGAAGCTCTTTTCGTAGCTGACATATAAATAAGCAGCCCAGATTCTCTCAGACCTTCTCCTTTCAGGAGATCCAGCTGCTAGATGATGAAGTTTGGAAATGGAAGAGTAACTGAAGACCTCTCCAAAACAAATTAAACATGCAGACTGGACTTTCATACCGCGAGTGATCCCTGAGACTTTTCCCCAAAAGGAACACTAAGGGCTGTCTTAAAAGATAGCTTGAATCAGAAAGGAAAGGGTCAAACAGGAAGACTAAGAGAAGGAAAAAAAAAAACAAACAAAAAACATGTCAATACCTTTCAATACCACCTGAGTTGGATAGAAGAATAGAGAAAAAGAGGGTCAGAAAAGACAAAAATTCTACATGACAGAAGGCTTCCGAATGCCATCTAATGAGGGCCTTAGGGGTACTGTGGGAATAAGACTTGTTTGTAACAGGTTCAAGATGCTCTCAGCTTATTCTGAATCCAGTTCTAAAGATATCATGTGAATTAAGGCTGATATTTGCAAAGCTTAGCGAATAGAGCTCCTAAGCGCTTGTTTTGGCAGCACTGTTACTAGCTCTTGGCCAATAAGAGCCACTTATCTCTTGAGATCTTTTATAACCCTCTGCAGTTTTGTGTGAAATGTATGTTCAGGTAAAGTGGTGGTTCACTGGCTCAGGAAGGGAGACCTCTATTTTCTCAGTCTCTCACTATGGTGGATAGGTCCTGACAATTATGGTTGTAGACAGGCTTTCTCGTATTTGCTTCTTTTCTATAATTGTATTCCCTTGAGTGAAAATAGGAGTTGTAATTTGCTTATAGACAATACGGCAAAGGTGTTGGGATGATCCCATAGTGTATGAGACTTTATCTTGCTAGTAGTCCATTGCTGGCTTGGAAGCCACATGAATTCTTGGTTCTCTGAAGTAGGAAAATAACATCTGCCAACAATCTGAATAATCTTAGAAGCATTCCTTTCCCCAGTTGAGATTCCAGATGAGAAGTCAACCCTGACCAACATTTTGGTTAGAGCCTCACAGAGGACTGAGCCAAACTGTGCCCAGACTCTTGGCAACAAAAACTGGGAGCTAATAAACTTGGATTGTTTGAAGCTATTAAATGGGTGGTAATTTGTTACATAGCAATAGAAATTAATTACACATATCAAGTGCTAAATCTGCCCAAACTTCTATACTATAAGCTGCAGGTATAGCAAAGTAATATGAAACATCTGCTCAGAGAAATTTTTAAGAAAGACAGTGTATAAATAAGAAATGACTTTGAAACTATGAAGTAAAAGCAATTATTTCTTTAGTACAGCCATTTCCTTTTCTTCCTGGACACACCGTAGCCTATGCTTCCCATACTCCATGAATTAGGGTGGCCAAGGGGCTGAGTTTATTCAGTGGAATACGGATAAAACCCATGTGGACTACTTTCCGGTCCAGCCCATAAAATTCTCCCATGTGAACGTATTCATGTTCTCTCCACTTCCAAAAGTGAAGGTGTTAGTGCTTCAGCATGTCCAACTCTTTGTCATCCTGTGGACTGTAGCCTGCCAGGCTCCTCTGTCTCTGGGATTTCCCAGGCCAGAATACTGGAGTGGGTTGCCATTTCCTCCTCCAGGGGATCTTCCCGACCCAGGAATCAAACCCACATCTCTTGTGTCTTCTGAACTGGCAGGTGGGTGCTTTACCACTAGCGCCCCCTGGATTTTAACCCAAAGCAGGCCTTGGAAAGGGTTTCCCTTGTGACTCAGCTGGTAAAGAATCCGCCTGCAATGCAGGAGACCTGGGTTCAATCCCTGGGTTGAGAAGATCCCCTGGAGAAGGGAAAGGTTACCCACTCCAGTATTCTGGCCTGGAGAATTCCATGGACCAGATAGTCCATGGGGTTGCAAAGAGTCAGACATGACTGAGTAACTTTCTCTTTCACTTTCAGCCCTTGGAAGACTTGCTGGAGATGGCAGCACCTCTGTCATTATTCTTACCTCTTGCCTACTGGTACCACATTGGATTATATATATGAGTGAGATAATCTTTTTTTAATGTTTGAGCAATTAACATTTTGGGGATCTGTTTGTTATACCAAAAATAGTCTATTTGTCATACCTTCCTGTTAATGTGATTTGATATTTCAAAGTGAATTAAGTATTTTGAACATAAACAAATTAAAGTGATGATAATTTTATGTTATGCTTTTCAAACTCCAAAGATACAGATATGCCCTACAGGGAAATAGAGAGGGGAAAAAATGGGTTATGTACCCTCTTGACAATTGCTGATTTGTAAACCAAATAAATCATCACTTTCAATTTGAAACACTTCCTATTTCATCATGAAGCACCCTACATGTATAACTTTTTTTTTTTTTTAACTCAATTTTCAAACACAAGAAGTTTAAGCGATCTGTTGACATCAGCAAAAGGGCGAAATTAAGGTTGAAAAATCCCTGTGCCCCAAATCCTACCAATAGTAATATAAAATAGCAAAATAAATTAGATAAATTCTGGTAGGCTTCTTGGGAGAGACAAGTTCATAACTGGTTTGGAATAAATAAAATAATATGAGTGAGTATATGTAAACTAAGGGCTTCTTTTGGGCTGTAAAGGATTGGGAGTAGGTCATTCAGAGAACAACAGACAATCTGGCTTGGATGGATGCTGTAGAGCACATTGAGGGATAAGAAGTGTTAAGATGAAATACATCAGTTGCTTGGAGTACAATTTTGGTCTTTATCTAATAGGGAAGCCAATTCAGAATCTCTCTAGAGAGGTAAAGTAACAGAAATGTGCCTTGAAACAATTGACATGGTGTGTGTGTGCTCAGTTGCTTAGTTTTGACTGGCTCTGCAGTCCCATGGACTGTAGCCTGGCAGGCTTCTCTGTCCATGAAATTTCCCAGGCAAGAATACTGGAGTGGGTTACCATTTCCTCTTCTAGGGTATCTTCCCAACCCAGGAATTGAACCAGCGTCTCCTGCATTGCAGGCATATTCTTTACCACCGCACCACCTGGGAAGCCCCTGATTGATGTGGTACTTATGGTTTTTCCAGTAGTCATGTACGGATGTGAGAGTTGGACCATAAAGAAGGCTGAGCACCAAAGATTTGATGCTTTTGAACTGTGGTGTTGGAGGAGACTCTTGAGTTCCCCTTGGACTGCAAGGAGATCCAACCAGTCCACCCTAAAGGAAATCAGTCTTGAATATTCATTGGAAGGACTGATGCTGAAGCTGAAGTTCCAATACTTTGGCCACCTGATGTGAACAGCCAACTCACTGGAAAAGACCCTGGTGCTGAGAAAGACTGAAAGCACAAGGGGAGACTGAAGGCAGGAGGGGAAGGGGGTGACAGAGGATGTGATGGTTGGATAGCATCACTGATTCAATGGGCATGAGTTAAGCAAACTCCAGGAGATGGTGAAGGACAGGGAAGCCTGGCATGCTTTAGTCCATAAAGTCACAGAGTTGGACGCGACTTAGCAACTGAGCAACAACTTCATAGAAGAGTGTATCATAGTAGGAACACACAGAAGACAGATCCAGCAGGAGGCCACTGTAGATTCAAAACTGAGATGAAAAGATTCCAGATTAGACTAATATCCATGGAAACAGTGATTTCATATTTACAAAAGGAATGGGGGAAAAAAAAAAAACATGCTAGTGGAGAAGACTACATAGGATAAAAAAGTATTATTGCTATTATTACCCCCATTATTATTTATAGATTAAATAAAAAGTAGAGAAATGGGGAACAAAGGAGAAGAGAGGCTCCTTGGGAAGTTCCAGATACTGGGAAATAGGTAGATTGATGAATTCATCACTTTTTTCAGCCAAAATGACTGAAGAACTATATCCTATATTTCAGTCAGTCTGTGTCGGTTGGCTGTTTAGCCGCTAAGTCATGTCCAGCTCTTTGTGACTCCATGGCTCCTCTGTCCGTGGGATTTCCCAGGCAAGAATATTGGAGTGGGTTGCTATTTCCTTCTCCAGTAAGTCTGTACAGTGAACGTTGCTCAGTCATGTCTGACGTGTTGCAACCCCGTGGCCTGTGCTGTCCATGGAATTCTCCAGGCCAGAATACTGGAGTGGGCAGTGTTTCCCTTCTCCAGGGGATCTTCCCAACCCAGGAATCGAACCCAGGTCTCCTGCATTGCAGGAGGATCCTTTACCAACTGAGCTATTAGGGAAGCCCAAGTAAATCTGTAAGGCTCTGTGAATTCAAAGAGGAATAAAACTTTGTTCACCCCTTGAAGATCTTTTAAATGAATGGGCTAGAGAGGCAGGAGGCTGTCACAGTGATAAAGTAAAGTACCAGGGGAAAACAGAAGGCAGGACCCCGACTTTGCTCACAGGAAGGCATAACAGAGCTAATGACATTTCTACTGGGGACAAAGGGACGGGTCTAAATTTTCCAGGTGAAGGATACAGGGAAGGGCCTCTCTGGCCAAGGAACAGCATGTGCAGAGGCAGAGAAGTGTGAAAGAGGTTAGTTGGGGGCTTCCCTGGTGGTCCAGTGGTTAAGAATCTGCCTTGCAATGCAGGGGACATGGGTTTCATTCCTGGTTGGAGAACTAAGCTCTCACGGCCACGTAACAACTAAGCTCATCTGCCACAACTACTGAGCCCGGGGGCTCCAGAGTCCACGTGCTGCAACTCAGAAGCCAGCCCTCCCGGGGGCACGCGCACCAGAACTACAGGGTCCTGCGCCCTAACCATGAGATTCTGCACAATGCAATGAAGATCCCACATGCTGCAGGTAAGACCCGATGTAGTCAAACATATTAACAAATGAATAAATAATTTTTTTTTAAAGAGAGGTTAGATGGTTTGCCTGGTAATGAGCTCATTGTATGTGGAAGTTAAAATGGGTCAGGGAGAATACACAGAGAGGAGGCCAGATTGTTGGATTTGTTTCAAGAATCCCTGTAAATCCTGTTTCTGTTGTGTTGATAAAATTTTAGCATTTACTTCTAAGTGGTGCCATCTAAGTCACAGGCAAACTGGGGCATGTTACCTTCAGAAACTGACATCCCTACAACGTACTTCCAGAAACAAGATACATAAAACAAAAGTTAACCAAAAGGAAAAAATTAAACTGGATGTAATCAAATATATCAGTCAATGCTAAAGGAAATCAAGCCTGAATATTCACTGGAAGGACTGACGCTGGAGCTGAAGTTCCAATACTTTGGCCACTTGATGCCAAGAGCTGACTTGTTAGAAAAGACCCTGAGGCTGGGAAAGATTGAAGGCAGGAGGAGAAAGGGATGACAGAGTATGAGATGGTTGTATGGCATCACCAACTCGATGGACATGAGTTTGAGCAAGCTCCAGGAGTTGGTGATGGACAGGGAAGCCTGGCGTGCTGCAGTCCATGGGGTCGCAAAGAGTGGGACATGACTGAGTGAACGAACTGAATCAAATATAGGAAAAAATCAGAGATAAACAACCATCAAATATTACAGAAGAAATATGTGTGCTATCAAGTGACAACCCAATCACTTAAACTCCGAGGAGCTGAGACTACAAATGAGAAAACTGAATTGTCTGGCCGCCAGCACCCCTAAATGCTTTGTCACTTGACTGGGTGGGCTCTTTTATCATTGTGATGGAAAAAGAAGGGGATGGCTCCATCAGCTTACTTCACTGCTCTCACCTGATTGATTCATATGCCAGATGCCAGTCAGTCTAAAACCTGGTGACAAATGAGGAGGACACATGTGAGAGCTTGCAGTGAAAGAAGCTAACCGAGAAAAGGTGAGAAGGGTCATGCAATGTGTAGACAAAGTCTGAAAACCAAGGTGGTGATTTCAATGGGGCAGGGGGACAACCATCTAGCCTATTTCTGGGTAAGATGACAGAGACAAAAATTAAGAAAAAGGAGGCAGACACATCCTCAGGTCTCTTTCAACTGAGTCTTGATCAAAACAGCAGAGAACTCAGACCAGCAGCACAGAACATGGAGAAAGCATATATTATTGTTGGATACTGACGGTTTCAAAAAACTGCTCCCAAGTTTCTCATATTTTCCTACTTAAGGACAAAGGGTCTCTTTCTTAGAGCTTTAACCACTCTCAGATATCTAAGGAGAAGTACCAAAGTCCCTCTAAATGCAGAATAGACTCAAATAAGACAAAAGATCGTTCATTCTGAGGGTCTGTCCTCTTTCAGGACCTATTTGGAGAGTAGAAGACGGCATGCATAATACTACTTCCTAAGCAGTGATGTCATCTTTCCATTTTGGAAGAAAATGCTGGCTATTTCAACTTGGCTTTTCAGAGAGAATTTTAAAAGATAGCCTGCCTCCAATTAGCTTCTCTTTCCACGGTTCTCTCACAGTGTCTATTCCTTGAGTTGACCACGCCACACTTGGAGTTGGTGAATGAATACCATTCACTGAATATCCAAGAATCAGTTCCTATAGGGGATGACAAAGAAAGACAAGCCCTTGCTTTCACAGACCGCTTTTCTCAGAATCCACAAATGTTAGAATCAAATATGTATTTGAAGCTGATAATCTAGTCCTATGCCTTTATAAGTTTAGAGAAGAAAAAAAAAGTATCAGAATTGGTTTCTTTAAATTGTTAATGCAGTTTCAATACATCAGCCAGACTGGAGCAGAACAAGGGAAATCTTACCCCATCTCTGGTGAGTCCTCCCAGACATTTCCACTGAACTCAGCGTCTCAGGGAACAGCTTCAGAGACACTGATCTGGTCTAACATGCTTTTTAAAGAAGAAACTGAGGCTCATAGAGGGTAATGGTTGTTTGCAGGAATCAGGAGATGGTGTCGCAGAGAGACTATTAGGCCTAGAATCAGATGCTTTAGTCTAAATTCTCCCTCTAATTAAACATTTGACTTTGACAAGTCTCTCAGTGGCCCCTATTTCTGTATTTTTATAGCTATCAGGTGGGAATGGATGACCCCCAATGGCCCTTCCATCTGTAATATTTTAGAAGTCTGTTACTTTTTCTCTTAACTTCTATCAAAGTGGATTTCACCATATGAAACTTTCAAACGCTTTAGAAGTAGGGTTGGCTGAGCTTAGTCGGTGAGGCAGTTTCGCTGACGAATGTCACGAGGCCCACGTACATCGTCAAAACATCGACAAAGAGGACTCTCTCCTGGTGGCCTCATTCATTCAGCCTAATAATAAAACAGAGGTCTTCATCACAAAATGCCCCACAGGGCTCTCACTGTCTCCTAGTAAAGGCAGTGGGCCCTGGAGCATTCAGTGAGGGAGAGACTCTGGACATTTTAAGTTTAATCAAAGAAAAAGATCAACCCGAGCAGGAAAGCATTAGATGTAGATAAACAACCTGCTATAAACACGTTAGCTTGATGATCTGATCACCTAGTCTGTTGTTAAATACACAGATCCTTAAGGCTGTTGAAACCTTTAATTCTATAGGCTTGGAGCATATTTTTATCAAGAGCTACAGTTGATTGTTATGATCAGACAAGTATGGGAAACACTATGTTTGTAGAAACCCCTCCTCATTTTTCTACTTACATACAAGAAAAGACCAATATAAATCATGGATCAGTCATACTGTCAATCAAAGCTATAGTGATTGCCACCTGGTGCGAGAAAATGGCCAATGGGTTCATTTACTGTTGAAAGAAGTTCAGGGCTTCCCAGGTGGTGCGTGGTAAAGACTGCACCTGCCGACGCAGAAGAGGCCAGTTCAATACCTGGGTCGAGAAAAGCCCCTGGAAAAGGAACTGGCAGCCTGTTCCACGATTCTTGCCTGAAAAATTCCACGGACAGAAGTGCCTGGTGGACTACAGCCCATGAGGTCGCACGACTTAGCACACACAAGTGAGAAGTTTCCTTTGTAACTGAACTTCATGGGTGGCATATTTAGTGCTAGGATGTGGGCACCTTTAATATCTTCTCTGCCATTTGACTGCATATGATGGACCTCACTGCAACCTACAGAGGAGGAAGATTTAGAAGCAAACCCTGTGACAGGGAAATGGCCCACTTATGCTGAGCCTTGAGGTTTTCTCCACAAAGCAGATACAGGCAGCATGCTAAGATGTGAAGGGATGTGGGAGGCATGGGGAGAGTGTTGTTAGATGAGAAAGATGAAAGGACAGCAATTATTCTAATCATCTATGGCGAGGCTGCAATAATGTTTCCTGTAATTGCCGAGTGATGCATGAAGTCAATAATTTTAACTGGCCTTAAACAATTTTTTTTAGAATAGAAACTAATTTTCCTTTTAATCCCTTAGACTAGTGAAAAGTAGTCATCAGTCCCCTCCTTACACAGTAGCCAGCCCAGCCTGTTTAGCCCTCCCTCACTCAAGATAAAGAAGGCCATAGATTACCAGAGACCCACGTCCAGTTTAAACGATGTTTGCTTTATTTGGATGAATGATCATTAGTGTCTATTGAGTCCTGTGTTTTTATCCTCCAGATCTCATGTCAGTTAAAATTCAGATTTAGGAAAGCTGACCATAATAGAAATCCATCTTTGATAACTTGAAGATAAATGCTTATAAATTAACCTTCCAGTTAACAGATACAGGAGGACTTTTCTTCTCATTCTCAAAACAATGTGCACAGAAGTCGGACACATAATTGCTACAAAAATTACTTTTTTGCATTGCATTGATTCTTTCCTTGATTCTCCCTCCAGTACACACACACACCCCCCTAAGAACTGCCAGAATACCAGAACAGGAGACCGGTAGTGAAAGTTCTCAATACAGTAAGTGCCTAATAAGTGAAAAGTGATGAATGAATGAATGAACCAATGGCATTACCTTGTTCCTAGAAGCAAGTTTTATTTTGTTATTTGTGTCCAAGATTCAAGAAACTAATACAAAGGAAGACAGATCGTCAGAACTGCACCCGTCATCATCTCTAATCAGGCCACAGAACATTCATTCTTTCAGTCCTTTATTCCTTCACTCAAAGATGACTTATTGAGCATCTACTCCGATTCAGGCACTCTTCTGGGTGCTGAGGTCAGAGCAGTGATTTAGACTGTCCCATTTCATCTTTTCCTTTCAGGGCAAGGCTGATATTAAACATGTGAACACATGACCTAGATAATTATAGGCGATTATTGGAAATAACAAGGAGGAATGGGATAGAATGATGAGTGGGGAGGGAGAGGGGAGCTTTCTAAGTCAGGATGACTGCAGAAGGTCAGGTGGAGGAAGTAACATCTGAGCAGTGAGTCAAGTGATGAGAAAGAGCCAGGCTTGGTGCTCGGGAGGAAGTCTCAGGATACGTGAAAGTGAAGTCGCTCAGTCGTGTCCGACTCTTTGCAACCCCATGGACTATAGCCTACCAGGCTCCTCCCTCCACGGGATTCTCCAGGCAAGAGTACTGGAGTGGGTTGCCATTTCCTTCTTCAGGGGATCTTCCCCACCCAGGGATCGAACCCGGGTCTCCCGCATTCCAGGCATATGCTTTAACCTCTGAGCCACCAGGGAAGCCCCTCAGGATAAGGGGGGAACCTAAATGCTAGGAAAAGCCAGGTACCTCTGATTAACATGCCTGAGTGTGGTCGTTGCAGAGAGAAGTGGCAGAGGATGAGGTCTTAGGGATGTTCAGGGATCCCATCCTGTAGGATCTTCCAGTTCATCGTGATCTGTTTACGGGGAGTATACAATAGTACAGCATGGAACTGTAGCACTCAACACAAAGCCACGTGAGGAGCTTAATCAGGGAAGAATAGTACCTGATTGCATTTAAAATATCATTCTGGCTGCCCCGAGGAGAAAAGACTGCCGAGGGTGAAGGTGTCAGACAAGAGTGAAAACAGATACAAGTACCTATGAAGATTCAGGTGAGGGATGGCTCAGGGGGTTGCCGGGAGCTCCTGCTAAATGAGAAGCAGCGATGGTGAGCAGGAGTAGAAGTGGTCTGATGTGGGATATATTCTGGAAGCAGGTTCAATAGGATTTCTGATGAAATAGATATGGGCATTAAGAAAGGGAGGTAATGGATTTTAAGATTTGGCTTTGAATGACTGGGTGGACGTTGGATCTATTGAGATGGGGGTCGCTGTGTACAGAGCAGGCTAAGAATCAAGAGGATGTTAACATCTCTGGAGGAAAGTAAGGCAGGACATGGGGCTAGAGACTGTGGGAAGGTGGGCAGAGGAAAGGCTGCTAAAATAGAGTGGCTTAGGGAAGTCTTCATGAATAAGGTAGAAGTGGGAAAGGGCTGAGTGGAAGAGTCATAAGAGGATACCTGGGAGGGAACGATCAGGTCACTGTAATGAGGGCCAAGGCCCTGAGGAAGGGATGAGGCTGACCTGCTGGCAGAATGGCAGAGGCCATTATGACTGGAATAGACTGAATGAGGGAGTTAGGATAATATTATTATGGCCTGACCTCATCACTTCCAGGAGAAATAGGCAAATATGGTTACTTATACCTCTTCTTGCCCTAAAACACTCCACTTAAAGTCAACTGTATTGAAGCCCTTCTCTGGAATACCAAGACCAGATTGAAGGGCCGAAGTTCTGGAATCAGACTGCCTGAGTTTAAGCCCTGTTCTGGAGTTGGTGATGGACAAGGAGGCTTGGCATGCTGCAGTCCGTGGGGTCGCAAGGAGTCGGACACGACTGAACGACTGAACTGAACTGCCACCCTCTGCACGCCTGACCTCAGATCAATTCCTTAATCCTCCTCTTCCTTCCTTCTCACCTATGCTATAGTCTCTCCTTTAAGGGATAGTGGTGGCAAGTATCAATAGGTAAAGGAATTAATGCAGGCAGAGTGTAGAGAACTGTGTCTGGTTCATAGCAAGGGCTCAACGAATACCAACTAACATCGGCTGCTATTATCGCTGCCACATTAGTATCATTAAAATGCCTCCTCCTTACCGGCCTGTGATTCCTCGGGGGGTTCTCTACTTTGGGATCTCCAGGACCTCACCCTCGGCCCTCTGTCAACTTAGTAACTTAAGAAATGTTCATTACATCATTTGAATTCTACTTGGAGTCACACAGTCAAGCCAGCAAACAAATTTACTCACACACTTTTAGCCCCAAATTTAACTCATTTGAAAATCAACATTTGGATTAAGGAACACTGCTCATTAGGCCCATCATTCTAAACACAGTGTAATTAGCGCCAAGGCTGTTTTATCCAGTGTTCTGTAATTGGAGCTTCCTATTCACTAGCACTCTCCCAAATTCCCACAATGATCACTGATGTTTGTAATGACAGGCCTGAGGCAGTGTACCATCCTTCCCAATAACCAAGAACGGCCACTCTGCATTCTGCCTGGCTGAGGGCACTCCTCCATTTCCTTGGTCTTTGAAAAATACATATCCTTGCATGTTATCCATCGGGAATCTCTTTCGCCAGAGACCAGATTTCTTAGTCTACTGTACCCTTTGATCAGGTCAGATTGCTGTTTACTGTGTTAGACACCGGGTGGCCAGGCTTGCCTATGTTCCTGCGCATGTGATACATAACTAGGTCATGACCTGGGTTTTATGAGCAATGATTGATTATTTTCTCTCCTTTTCAGTAGAAAACTCGGTAAGTTAGTGTCCACCAGAAAAAAAAAACAAAACACATTCCTTCCCCTCAGATTACTGGGTCTTGAGGGATGGTCCCAAGGTTAACAAAATCCTAGCACTGCTCAACGTTTGCCCTCAAGTGTTTTAAATTTCAATGGACAGTTAATTCCTTTAATTTTTGTACTGGACTAATTGATGGATGTGATGTCTTTTTTTTCATTTAATTTTATTTATTTTTTATTAATTTTTCTTTACAATATTGTATTGGTTTTGCCATACATTGACTTGAATCCACCATCAACCTGTGTTCCCCATCCTGAACCCTACCCAATGTTCTTCACAGCACTGTTTATAATAGCCAGGACATGGAGGCAACCTAGATGTCCATCAGCAGATGAATGGATAAGAAAGCTGAGATGACATCTTTTAAAGATAAAATGACTGATATCAACCCTGGCTACTGTGTTTACCACTTTTTCTGCACAATTTAGTTTGGGTAGGGATGGAATAACACGATCATTGTACAAGTCTTTAGAGATTATCTTAATGATCAAAAATACTGTTATCTAAATAGATACGTTTGTGGAAAAGCACTCGGAATGACAATCTGTGCAATTTAGGGCAATTTTCTTATCTAGTAGGTGTTTCAGTTTTCTCATCTGTAGAAGAGTATTAAAATAATCAGTCCCTCTTCACAGAGTTCTGAGGATTAAGTGTAAAATGCTTCGAACAATGTCTGGTAAATATTAACCATTGAACAAATGTCAGCTAGTCTTCATACAATTCGCCCCTCAATTTATGTACTTGATAGGTGTGCTGGGTCTTCTGAGGGTCCCTTATGTTTATTATTTAATTATAATTCTAGATAGGTAGAAGAGGTGGAACTTGAAAACACACACACACACACACACACACACACACACACACACCCCAGCTGCAGCTGCCTCTCGTAGAAGGCAATGGCACCCCACTCCAGTTCTCTTGCCTGGAAAATCCCATGGATGGAGGAGGCTGGTGGGCTGTAGTCCATGGGGTCTCGAAGAGTTGGACATGACTGAGTGACTTCACTTTCACTTTTCACTTTCATGCATTGGAGAAAGCAATGGCAACCCACTCCAATGTTCTTGCCTGGAGAATCCCAGGGACGGGGGAGCCTGGTGGGCTGCTGTCTATGGGGTCGCACAGAGTCGGACACAACTGAAGCGACTTAGCAGCAGCAGCAGCTGCTGCCTGTTGCACTGAAAGCTATAATTCTGCCTCATATCCTTGTTTGTGAGTAACGGGTAAGTCAAGTCAAGTGCCTATTCGATTCTTTTTCAACAGATTTCCCTTTGAGAGGGTGGTGGTGGGCCTTTTTTCTATAGCAGGAGAAATCTCAGTTGCTTGGTAACAAAGCAGAAAATCAGTGGCACCTCTGGCCTTGGCAGCCCCAATATGCTTCACACCCTGACCCTCAGTCCCCAAGAACCTCCTGAGTCACTGAGTCAGCATGCAGAGTCTCAGAGTCGGAGGCCTGAGGCAGCAGTATGCCACCTGGAGAAAAAGCAAGGCATAGCTTCTTCTAAAAGTTCTGTGACCGTAACAGAAATAACAATGCCAACATGGAAAGAGGAATTTAGCATCTAACTTACCAAGTCCCCAAGCCCACCGTGTCCCCTTATCTCTGTCCTCTGTGACTATCAACAGAAGTGCCCAGAACATTTCCCAGTAAGGCTGTAAAGGGGGTAGTGAACTTGCTCAGTCGTGTCCATCTCTTTGTGACCCCAGGGACTGTAGCCCACCAGGCTCCTCCATCCATGGAATTTTCCATTCAAGAGTACTGGAGTGGGTTGCCATTTCCTTCTCCAGGGGATCTTCCAGGAATTGAATCTGGGTCTCCCACATTGCAGGCAGATGCTTTACCATCTGAGCCACCAGGGAAGCCTATAAAATGGTAACACCTGTATTCTGTTTTCCAGGTAGCTTTGTCTTCCACACCTATACTGTCTGGTCCAGCAGATGGACAAATATAACTGAACGACCCAGTGTTTGGGACTAATACAGTGCATTTCCATAAACCTGTAACCAGGAAGGGTTAATTCTGAATTCACACTGGATCTGCATCTGTGATTTTAACCCTTATATTTTGTGATTTTAACCCTTAAGCTTTTGTTGCTTAGTCATTCAGTTGTGTCTGACTCTTGGCAACCTCATGGACTGCAGCACGCCATGCTTCCCTGTTCTTTACCAACTCTCAGAGCTTATTCAAACTTATATCCATTGAGTTGGTGATGCCATCCAAATACACATCCTCTGTCGTCCCCTTTTCCTCATACCTTCAATCTTTTCCAGCACCAGGGTCTTTTCCAGTGAGTTGGCACTTCACATCAGGTGGCCAAAGCACTGGAGCTTCAGCTTCAGCATCAGTCCTTCCAGTGAATATTCAGGGTTGATTTCCTTTAGGACTGACTGGTTTGATCTCCTTACAGTCCAAGGAACTCTCAAGAGTCTTCTCTTATACCACAGTTCAAAAGCATCTATTCTTTGGCACTCAGCAAAACTCTGTTAGCTTTTGACCTGCTTCATTTTGTACTCCAAGGTCAAACTTGTTACTCCAGGTATCTCTTGACTTCCTCCTTTTGCATTCCAATCCCCTATGATGAAAAGGCCATCTTTTTTTGGTGTTAGCTATAGAAGACCTTGTAGGTCTTCATGCTACTAAGTCACTTCAGTCGTGTCCGACTCTATGCGACCCTATAGACGGCAGCCCACCGGGCTCCCCTGTCCCTGAGATTCTCCAGGCAAAAGCACTGGAGTGGGTTGCCATTTCCTTCTCCACAGGTCTTTATAGAACCGTTCAACTTCAGCTTCTTTGGCATTAGTGGTTGGGGCATAGTCTTGGATTACTGTGATATTGCATGGTTTGCCTTGGAAGTGAACAAGGATCATTCTGTCATTTTTGAGATTGCACCCAAATACTGTATTTTGGACTCTCTTGTTGGCTATGAAGGCTATTCCATTTCTTATAAGGAATTCTTATAGGTGGTAGATATAATAGTCTACTACTGTGTGCAAGATGGCCTGCCTCAGGGAGATAACCTGACCCCACCCACCTGTGAAGGCCTGTGTCATTCTTGAATTTCTGTGGGGCAAATAGTGCTGTGCCCAGCACCCCTCACCTGCTGCTTACTGACCCAGAAATGGCCCAGAAATTCCCATTTAGGGAGGCCAGAGTCACAGATAGACGTGACATATTTGTTTGTTGATTTGACAGGAGATATTCAATTTCATACTACCCATGAAATGACTGTAAGGAAGTGAAATTAAATCCCCCTACCTGAGGTTTGCCATTCTAGGAGAATTTGCAGGAGTAAATGATTTTTTAGCATTGATTTCTCACCCCCAACTCCCATCTCTGATCCATAAAAGAACCTGGCATTCAGGCCCTGACAAGATGGCTATTTGAGGCACTAGCCTGCCATCTTCTCAGTCAGCTGGCTCCCAGATAAAATCCCTTCCTTGCCTCAATACCTCATCTGGGATTTACTGGCCCAGCTTTCAGGGAACAGAGTGAGTTTGGACTCAGCAACAAATCCATACAGCTTCTGCCACTGTCAAGACCAGACTATGTGATGAGACCCACTTGGTTCTTCTCTTCTGACCTCAAATGCCCTCTTCCCACTGCCAAATACTAGCATATTATTATTGCTTGGGTTTGCGTTTTATACTTTATAAGCCCCTTTCTCATGCCTCAGCTCATCTGATTCTTAAAGTAACTCCTTGAAAAACAAAGAGCAGGTATTATGATCTCTGAGTTACACAATACAAAGAACACTCCCATCTAGAAAGTATGGAGCCAAGATGTTAACTCAGGCATTCTGATGCAGAATCCAGGCATCACTCTACTTCCTTACACTGGTTTTCTTTACTCACGTTTTTATGGTTTATAATAACTATAATAAGAGCTAATATATAGTACTTACCATGTGCCAATTAACTGTTCTAAGTGCCTTTTGAACATTTATTCATTTTAATCTACTATGACCCTCATTTTATAAATGCAAAGAATGAGGAAGAAACAGATTAAGTGACCTATTTAATGTCATACAACTACAGTGAGGATTTAAATCCAAACAATCCAGCTCTAGGGTCTGTGTCCTCAACAACCATTCTATACTAAGTCTTAATGATTAATGAGAACATAGTTTGGTGGAACTAGAAGAGTGCTTTTGTAGTCTCTATGGATCTGATTGTGATCACACACCTTCATCACATGACTGTGTTAATACTTTTTACAGTCATGTGCAAATGGTAAAATACTAAATGTAGAAATTAGAATTAACAGTCAAAAAGTAGCTAATGCCCAAGTTCAGAAGAGAAAAAAGGTAGGAAGGATGATATGAATCTAAAAAATACAGTTTTAGATAATTCTTTCAATTAAAAACTATTTGTGGACTGTCACAGACAGGAGAAAATAAGGGGACCAGGAGAGTAAACAAAATCTGGTATCCTAAATTGGATCCTGGAACATAAAAAGAATATTAGTTGAAAAGTCAGGAAAGCTGAGTAGAGTCTGAAGTTTAAAGTATTGTACAAATGTTAATTTCTTCATTTCAATAAAGATATATCCTGTATGTTAACATTAGGGGAAGCTGGGAGAAGGGTATAAAAGAACTCTGTGTGAAATCTTTGTAACTTTTCTGTAAACCTAAAATTATTTAAAACTAAAAAGTCTTAAGAAATTATTTGTAGGTGAAGTGTATTTTAGATTACATTTTAAATTGTCCCTCTCCAAAGTGACAACTTCAATCCCTGATTTTGCTAAATATTTGACTCTTTTCTATGTACTTCTTTCAAAGATTAGCCTTTTGGTTTAAAGATCTCTGATGTTCTCTGACCTTCCTTCACTCAAGGTCTCTACAAAAGATGCTTTTAGAGGATGATCACGTTTGATGAAATTGAGACTCAATTCTCCCTTTGGTTGTCCTTTGTACATAACCCGTTTTCAAATTTTGAGGAGATTACTTGAATTTTTGACAGACTAGAAATAGTCTCTCAGAGTTCCTGACCCATAAATGTAACCATTTCTCAGATGAAACAGGAGGTGAATGAAGATGGCCAAGCCTATTAGAGGAAGAGAGTGATGATTCATTTTTTTTTTAATGTCAGGACACAGATCTCTCAATGCTGTAAAGGATGGACTTAGTTTGGTTTAAATGATCTATATTTTTACATAAATCATTTCAGGCTCAAATCTCCAAACAAAACAAAACTGGTAGGAGAATTAGTGTCAAGCATCAAGAATACATTTGACACGTACTTGTTAAGTTTGCCATTAGATTACACTTTCAGTCGTTTATTCCAGAACATTATTGAGAATCTACTGTATATACAAGGACGGGCTGGACCAGGACCCAGTCCTTAAGGAACAGGAAATCCAGCAGAAGAAACTGGGTAGGAAAGCAAATTATGACACTTAGACACTATCCCTCGCATGATTAGCTTTTGTCATTTACTATAAAGCAGTAACTTTTTTAACTAATACAGAGCAGTAACTCTTTTTTAACTAAAAGAGGTCTTCTGAAAAATTCTGTTCAAACACAATATTAACACTCAAGTTATAATTTCAAGCTTGCTTAAAGCTCAACATTCAGAAAACGAAGATCATGGCATCCAGTCCCATCACTTCATGGGAAATAGATGGGGAAACAGTGGAAACAGTGTCAAACCTTATTTTGGCGGGCTCCAAAATCACTGCAGATAGTGACTGCAGCCATGAAATTAAAAGACGCTTCCTCCTTGGAAGAAAAGTTATGACCAAGCTAGACAGCATATTCAAAAGCAGAGACATTACTTTGCCGACTAAGGTCCGTCTAGTCAAGGCTATGGTTTTTCCTGTGGTCATGTATGGATGTGAGAGTTGGACTGTGAAGAAGGCTGAGCGCAGAAGAATTGATGCTTTTGAACTGTGGTGTTGGAGAAGACTCTTGAGAGTCCCTTGGACTACAAGGAGATCCAACCAGTCCATTCTGAAGGAGATCAACCCTGGGATTTCTTTGGAAGGAATGATGCTAAAGCTGAAGCTCCAGTACTTTGGCCACCTCATGTGAAGAGTTGACTCATTGAAAAAGACTGTGATGCTGGGAGGGATTGGGGGCAGGAGGAGAAGGGGACGACCAAGGATGAGATGGCTGGATGGCATCATGGACTCAATGGACGTGAGTCTGAGTGAACTCCGGGAGTTGGTGGTGGACAGGGAGGCCTGGTGTGCTGCGATTCATGGGGTCGCAAAGAGTCGCACACAACTGAGCGACAACTTAACTGAACTGACTGATGTATTTGGTCTAGCCAAATTCCTTTAGGGATTTAAAGAAATGAAGATCTGGGCTTATACCTAAACCATTTTCCAATATATTATTGATGGACAGGGGAGCCACTTTTTAGAGTCCAGGAAGGCAAGACAGATCATGTTTGGAGCAAAATCCACACTCTTATCCCTTGATGGAATGTATTTCAGGCTTCATTTGTAATATAGCTTTAGGACAACTTAAATTCATACTTTATTCCAAATATTTGACTCTTTTCTATCTGTACCATTCTGCTGGAAGAAATACCTCATTTGCTCAAATGTTTTTGATGCTTGCCTAATAGAAGATTTCAGCAGGCATCTCTCAAGGAGACATTGTCACCACCGTCAGTCTGTCCATTTCTATAGGCACTGTCCTGGGCTAAAACCATTCTGCAAAACCCTAAACCTATTCTGAATGTACAGCTTTCAAGCTTTCAGATTCTATTCTCTTGCCTTGAACTGTCTGTTGTACTCATTAATTACTTTTTTGAGAAAAAAGAAAGAAAGAAAGAAAGAAATCTCTCTCAATTTCCCTAAAGCCCCAGATCTTTTTTTAGGATTCACCAAGAAAAGCAATTATCTCTTTTGTATAGTATTGATCTGTCTGGACATTGCCTCCCAGTGGATCATCCATTTAGTTCTGGAATTTAAAGATCCTCACGGCACCAACCTCTGTGTCACTACCTGAACTGCTGTCCACTCCTCATCAGCTGGCACTCATCATTGGTCAAGTTCACTACCAACGAGTTGTCTTACACTGGCATTTCACTTGGAAAGGAAAATACTTTGGTGTTCATGTAGTGTGTGTTTTTGACATCTCTTCACTTAGCACCATTTAAGACCCAAAACACTTACTAGTCGACACTTCTTCAAAACTGAAGGTATCCTCTTAGGGAGGAAATGCATGAGATTATTCAGTGATACCTCGTAGAATTTACAATGTCATAGTATTTTCCATGTATGACTGGTGAAAATGTGTTGGGAGTTGCTGACCATAGAAAGCCAAACATAATCATGAGACATTACATAATTCACTCTACCAATAAGATTCTTCAAAAGTTTCATTGTAAATATATTCCAGAAAATGATACATTATCATTAAAGCTGACTATCTTACAAAATCACTTTGGAAAGAGAGTCAGCATTGGAAAATGAAGACCTACTGAAACAGTCAAACTTTTTTATTGATTTACTGAAGCATAAAATTACATTTAGGGTGATTTTTCTAGTTGACTATTTTTCTCCATGCTAATATTAACTCAACATAACATTAAACTGCAACTTTAATTGATTCTTTTAGAGTATGGGTACAGAGGGATCTTGGGAACTAAATATTCTGGATACTCTTTCTGAAGTTAGTTAGTACTTTCCTAGTAGTTCAGTTGGTAAAGAATCTGCCTGCAATGCAGGTTTGATCCCTGGGTTGGGAATTACCCTGGAGAAGGAAATGGCAACTCACTCTAGTACTCTTGCCTGGAGAATTCCATGGACCGAGGAGCCAGGAGGGCTACAGTCCATGGGATGGCAAAGAGTTGGACACAACTATGTGACTTTTTTCTTTCTTTTCCAAATTAGATAAGCCAGTTTAAGAATAGCAGAAAAGTAGTGCCTTCCTAATGTGGGCTCTATCGCTCAGTAGGTCCAAGTTCCAGGAATTCATCTGCGAGAAGACAGGGAGATGCTCACTCATCATTGGCCTGGGTCACAGTTATCATGGTCTCCAATTGCCAGTGTGTTATGCCTATCAGACAACTGACTGTGTCCAGACATAGAGACATCTGTAATCTCAAAATGATACCAAAAGGGTAATATCCTGTCAGCAGTAACACTGAAGCTAAATGAGATTCTTCTTAGTGCTCAAACACAGTCCCTAACTGAATGTACTGTTTACTTAAGAGAAAAGAGATTACTCTGCCTCTAAATTACCTATTCCGTGGAAAATTTTGCCACTTGTCTGTCCTGCTAATAATCAGTCCTTGGAGATAGAGTCATGCCCCTCCTCACATTTTTAAGGTGAAAAAGACCACATCTTAACACTTTATACAATGCTTCCTTGGCAAAATTTTGAGGGTGCTGGTAGCAGCATGGATTCTCAACATTTTGCCAAGTACACTCCAATGGTTTCCCCAAAGCCTTGTGCTTGCCTGTCTCTTTTGTTAGTAATGTAGGATCTATTCAAGTTCATGAGTGGAAAAGCCAAGAAGACAACCTCTTGGTTTCAGGTTTTCTCCTTCCACTCTGGTGGCCGATACAACGGGAGTGCCCATAAATAGAAGATCGTGGAAGCTGAGTGATTCAAGGAACAGATTGTGGAGGCATCAGGGCATCCAGGAAGTCCAGGAAGGAGAAAGAACCTGGGCTTTGGCTCTAGGTGCCCCTGGATCTCACTCTGGTCTCAGCTGTTTGCGAGCGGCAGGAACCTTGGCAAGTCGCTTACCCTCTCCAAATTTTGGATCCTCAACTGCAAAATGAGGATGACAGTTTCCACCTTTGAGCTCACTGAGGGGATTACGGGGAAAAACGAAATAAAAGCAAACCTATATGCTCATATACATACACACCCCTAGATTCAGTTGATGCTTTATAAATAGCAGGCATTTTTATAAGAAAATAGCTACTCTTTTTTTTTTTTTCTTCTGTGAAGTATTTGTTTGGGGTTGTGCCTTCCTTGGGCTTTCTCGTGAAAGGGAAATTATTAGATATTGAAAAGGGTGTCTAATTGCATCTTGCAAAGGGTCTTCTTCCTTCCCCAGGTTAACTTTTACCTACACTCCAGCTGGAGAGAATATTCATATTGATGATTATCTATGTTAATCACTTAAAATGGAATAAACAGGAAATCTTAAAAGGGCTTTAGAAAAAGGGAACTCTAAGAGGTGGCCCTTCTCATTTGTTTGTGGCTTATCCTTTGAGGAAAATGAGCCATGTGCCTGTGGTCAGGGGTTCAATTCCAACACAGACGCTAAATTACCCAGCTTTTGTGAAAGTCGCTAAATTGTGTCCAACTCTTTGTGAGCCCATGGACTACACAGTCCATGGAATTCTCCAGGCCAGAATACTGGGGTGGGTAGCCTTTCCCTTCTCCAGGGGATCTTCCCAATCCCAGACTAAACTCAGGTTGATCTTTACCTTGCAGGCGGATTCTTTACCAACTGAGCTACCAGGGAAGCCAAAACTCACCCAGTGTTTTTTCCTTCTCAGCCAAGAGGGCTGCGGCTCGAGGCTCACCTGACTGGACTGATGAGCCAGTGGCACCAAGTAAGGAGGCCAGGATATGCCTTAAATGGCTCTCCATCAGAGACCTGCTCCCTCTATGTAGTCCATAACGTAACGCCACAAGCCGGGAGAAATGTGTCAATGGAGCAAGGTGAGGCATGAACAGACCTAGAGCTGAAAATGACCCTCTGAAAAGAAGGCTTGTGCACACCTATAAAGAATATTATTCATCCTGGTACAACCAGATAGGCCAATAATACAACCCAGCTTCCAAAGGGGACAGTTGTACGTAGCTACCTGGAGGTTGAATGCATGCTCTCCCATCATGTTGATTTTCCTGAAACAATGAGGAGCTTTTCTGTGTTAAGCATGATGGTGTGCACATTACATATGTGGTCACATGTAAATTTCATAACAAGTGTGGAAAGTGTACGCTATAACATTAAAGTACAGGTAGGGGAAGTGATAGGTGACTACTTAGGACAATCCAGGAGGAAACAATAAAGTGAGGCTCAAAACGCAAGTCGTTCTGACTTTGAGTTCAAGACACTGTTGGAAAGATGCCTTGTTGACTTCAACTGACAATGCCCAAAGAGGTTACTCCAAAGGTTTTGGACTTTCTTTGAGTCTCTCAATCTACCTTTGCCCCTGTTGCTTGCAGCAGATGACCTTAATTATCTTTTTTTTTTTTCTACTAGGAAATTTATGGATATCAGATGTGAATTTCCTTGACTCTCCTCATCTTCTCAGTTTGGGTGCAATTACTGGGGCCCTATGCAATTCTTTGCTCCACAGAAACACGGTTCAAAATTAAACTCCCTACATTGATTATTCTCCCACCCTTCCCAGGCTTCTCCTGCCCCAGGCTGATGAATTTTGTTCAGCTCTTCTCCCATGCATTGGCAATCTCTGCCTTGTGCTGCTTCCTTCCCTCTTTCTGAAAACATCTTCAGTTCAGTTCGGTCAGTTCAGTCGCTTAGTCATCTCTGACTCTTTGCCACCCCATGCACTGTGGCAGGCCAGGCCTCCCTGTCCATCCCCAACTCTCAGAGTTTACTCAAACTCATGTTCACTGAGTCGGTGATGCCATCCAACCATCTCATCCTCTGTCATCCCCTTCTCCTCCTGTCTTCAATCTTTCCCAGCATCAGGGTCTTTTCAAATGAGTTGCTCCTTTGCATCAGGTGACCAAAGTACTGGAGTTTCAGCTTCAACACCAGTCTTTCCAATGAATATCTAGGACTGATTTCCTTTAGAACTGAATGGTTTGATCTTCAAGGGACTCTCAAGAGTCTTCTCCCAACACCACAGTTCTAAACCACCAATTCTTAGGCACTCAGCTTTCTTTATGTTCCAACTCTCACATACATACATGACTACTGGAAAAAACCACAGCTTTGACTAGATGAAACTTTGTCAGAAAAGTAATATCTTTGCTTTTTAATATCCTGTCTACGCTGGTCATAGCTTTTCTTTCAAGGAGCAAGCGTCTTTGCATTTCATGGCTACAATCAACCACCTGCAGTGATTTTGGAGCTCAAGAAAATAAAGTCTCTCACTGTTTCCATTTTTCCCCATCTGTTTGCCATGAAGTGATGGGACTGGATGCCATGATCTTAGTTTTCTGAATGTTGAGTTTTAAGCTAGCTTTTTCACTCGTCTTTGATTTCTATATCAAGAGGCTCTTTAGTTCCTCCTCACTTTCTGCCATAAGGGTGCTGTCATTTACATATCTGAGGTTACTGGTATTTCTCCTGGCCATCT
Organism: Aepyceros melampus; assembly: GCA_006408695.1. Lineage (NCBI taxonomy): Eukaryota > Metazoa > Chordata > Mammalia > Artiodactyla > Bovidae > Aepyceros > Aepyceros melampus. The sequence goes on from SJXQ01007066.1 coordinate 134,167, forward strand.
TGATTCCAGCTTGTGCTTCATCCAGCCCGGAATTTCACAAGATGTACTCTGCATATAATTTAAATAAGCAGGGTGACAATATACTGCTTGATATACTCCTTTCCCAATTTGGAACCAGTATATTGTTTCATGTCCTGTTCTAACTGTTGCTTCTTGGCCAGCATACAGATTTGTAGGAGGCAGGTAATGTGGTCTGGTATTCTCATCTCTTGAAGAATTTTCTACAGTTTGTTGTGATCCACAAAGGCTTTGGCGTAGTCAATAAATCAGAAGAAGATGTTTTTCTGGAACTCTGTTGCTTTTTTGATGATCCAGTGGATGTTGGCAATTTGATCTCTGGTTCCTCTGCCTTTTCTAAAACTAGCTTGAACATCTGGAAGTTCATGGTTGGTTCACATATTGCTGAAGCCTGGCCTGGAGAATTTGGAGCACTACTTTACTAGCATGTGAGATGAGTGCAATTGTGTGGTAGTTTGAGCATTCTTTGGCATTACCTTTCTTTGGGATTGGAATGAAAACTGATCTTTTCCAGTCCTGTGGCCACTGCTGAGTTTTCCAAATTTGCTGGCATATTGAGTGTAGCACTTTCACAGCATTATCTTTCAGGATTTGAAAGAGCTCAACTGGAATCCCATCACCTCCACTAGGTTTGTTCATAGTGATGCTTCCTAAGGCCCACTTGACTTCACATTCCAGGATGTCAGCCTCTGGGTCACTGATCACACCATCGTGGTTATCTGGGTCATGAAGATCTTTTTTGTATAGTTCTTCTGTGTATTCTTGCCACCTTTTCTTAATATCTTCTGCTTTTGTTGGGTCCCTACCATTTCTGTCCTTTATTGAGCGCATCTTTGCATGAAATATTCCCTTGGTATCTCTAATTTTCTTGAAGAGATTTCTATTATTTTCCATTCCATTGCTTTCTTCTATTTCTTTGCATTGATCACTGAGGAAGACTTTCTTATCTCTCCATTTTATGCTTCCTTTATCTCCAAAACACATACACACCCTTGGTCTTTGAGTTGTATCTCCTTGAGGTAAATAGGGCAAATATCATCCCCATTTTCTCATATCACAAACTGATCATCACAAGATAAGTGGCTCTTCCTCAAGCCCCAGTGGCTCCCTGGCAGCAAAACTAGGCATGAAACTCAGGTCTTCTGCTCCTGGATCCCAACGTCATGCTACTCAGTACCGTTGCCAACCAATGCCCGTGGGTAACAAAGGGAGATGGCCTTTTATGTGCGTCACTATAATAAGTTCCACTTTTCTTTTGTCTCTGGAGCCTGGAGCCTGCCTCATACACAGAACAGAGTTGCCAACCCCCGGTGCCAGGGCCCTGCTTGTGACAAGTGATGCGTCTGTAATCACCGCCTTGCCCAGACAGCGTAACCTGTCCTTCCAGGTGTGAAGGCCCATTAATAACCCTCCAGGGAAGGGCGGTGGCATCTCAGATGCAGCCCTGCCACGTGACCTGCTCTCTCATACGAGGTTCCCCTAATCAGCACGCACACGCCCTCTAAAGTGTCACAACACTCATTGTTTCTCAGCTTCCCATAATATACAACCAGAAAGCAAGCCCCCTTATCATTTAATAACACTCCCTGATACTGAAATTGGGAGAAAATAGAAACACTCCAAGAGGGAGGAGAAAGCTTGTTAGGTGAAGAAGCGATTAAGGTTGTAACACTGGCTCTCACACAGCGGGAGCCTTCAGATTGGTGATCTGATACCCCTTTAACCCTCCACCTTGCCTCTGCCCTTATCCTCAGGCCTGGCAGACTTCTGGGGGACAGCATCCCTCCCCCTCTACACAGACTGGAGATGCCCTGATGATGAGAAGAGAAGGAAACTGTGGAGTCTGTGCCCCTGCTCTGCTAAAAGGGGTTTGAGTCATTGTTTTCACCTTGAAAGGAAATGCAGTTTGGTATAGAATGCCAGGTTGGGAGTCCATCCTTGAATTCAGAATTGGCTTTGGCCATAAGCACACATATAAGCCTCACTGTACATGTCTGTGAAATGGGGAGGAAGATGCATGCTACAAAATGAAGTGTAACGATATAGGGCAAAGTGCTTCATGTCTTTAGAAGGAATGATTTAACAAGATGATAACAATAACAACAGCTAACACTGAAAGGACCCTTAGGATGGGGCCAGGCAACGTGCAATGGCTTTACACGTCTCACTTAATACTCACATCAGCCCACATGGAACTTTACATCGTTTCAACAGATGAGGAAACAGACATAGTGAAGTTAGGTCACTTGGTTGAAGTCATAGAGCTATTAAGTGACACTGTTAAGTAACAGAGTTAGAATCTGGACTCAGTATGTCTGGCTCCCGAGTGTGCTCTTTTTAAAGGGGTCTGCTATGAAATCAAAAGCTTTGGCTTTCAAGTTGGAAAGAGAGACAGAAAGACAGAAAACCTTTGAAGAGGCCTTAGTAGGAAGCAGGAGGGAGCAGAGGTCACTCAGGCAACAGTGCCTCCCCATTAACTAAACCTATTAACTCACCCTTTCCTTCTCCATCGTCCTGGAGCTCAGTTCCCACTTTCCCAAAACTCAAAAGAAAAGCTGGTCTTTCCCTTACACACTGAAATCTGGCAATTATGAGGCTTGCATTTTATGTCCAGCTTTATCATTAAGCAGCTCTGTGACCAAAGGTAGCTACGTCTCCAGGTCTCCATATGTTCATCTCCAAAATGAGGATTTGCAGTGACAGGTGCTCTCCAGCCCGTCACTATTCTAGGCTTCCTACTGGGACCTGCTGGGAACTGAAGCTCACTCTGCAGCATGGAAAGCCCACCAGGGCTGTGGTCTCCAAAGCGGGATAAGCATCCTCGGGAGATACCAGGTTTGGTTCACTAGGGTGATGGGGGGGAAATACCGGAACATCTACGTATCAAGTCTTCATCTTTAAAAGATTCTGATATTTCTGCGTGTTTTGTAATAGAAACAACACACTAGAACATGTGCACATTACATTAAATATAAACATACTTTTAAGTGGTGCAGTTATTTTTTTGTCTATTATGTGAGACAACCAAAACTGTCTGGAGACCATGGTACTAGAGAGGGAATCTGCTTTTGCTCTTTGCAGCGCCCCCTGGAGGCTATACCCAATTTGCCATGTTGATGAAACGTAAACCAACGCTGGCAGAAGTGAACTAGAACTTAGAGCTAGAACCAAAGTGGTTCATGTTGCAATTTGACTTTTCTTCCTAAAATTAAATGTGTAATGCGTTTCTTCAATTTAAACTGCAGAGACAGAAATTATAACATTCATAATAATATTATTATTATAAATTATAATATTGGTTTAAAATATCCTGTATTAAGGGGAAAAAATCTTATTACACAACCATATTGAAGCCTGTATTTTTAAAGAATATCTTACTTTAAAGGACAGCTACAAATATCTAATGGTAGCAAAACATTTTCTCAAAGAAAGTTCATCATTTCCCGTTAAGCTTCTAGGATTATTCTAATAATAGGTTAAAATATATAGAAACACGTTGCCCTGATAGATTTCTCTACCATTTGGTCTATTTTTGTGAGTCACAAAATAAATTAAGTTCAATTTCAAAGCAATCTTCCCCCCATTTGATTTCTCTCCCCCAAATCAAATATTCACAGTAATAACCTGGGATATGACGTGTTATTCTGACTTCTCTAGTTTGGGGAGAATATTGAAATATCATAGAAGCTACAAAGATAGATTCCAAAAAAAAAAAAGGAATGCTATAAAGGTTGGAAGATAAAACATATGAAGAGGAGTGGCTAGAGCTAAATTTAAAAAGTCTGACAAAGCAATGACTCCAGGGGCCAAGATCACAGCCTATAAATACCTTGAAGGTAACAATGTAATTGAAGGGAAAGGATTATTCATAGTCTCAGACGATGATATGACAGAGCAATGGCCTGAAGCAATGGAAGAAAATGTTTAGGTAAAACTGTCAGGAGCAAGGGAAAAAGAAGTTCTTGACTCTGGGAGGAAGGGGATGGGAAAAGCAATCCCAGAAGAAGCACGCCAAGCATTTTGATACAGACAGGCAAAGCCTCTGAGGAAGACATGGGCCTAACCAGCGTGCTCCTCAGCCAGAAGCCCCCGCTTCTGTCAGATTTCAGAGCTCTCAGACATGCCCCCCTGAAAGGCGGCCCCCTTCAGAGAAGGCAGCTAATCAAAGATCTGCGTGAAGACAGTTTGTGTGACATGAAGAGTCAAAATGAATAGCCTGACATGCTGATATTGTAAAATTATGATTAAAACATAGGGAAATGTGTTATTTTCTGCATACTGTATATAATGTCACATCTTAGAAATAAAGCACAACTTTGCCCAGGAAAATTAATAAACTCTTCATTGACAAATTACCATTCTGTGTTCAATGCAAAGGTTCTTCAAAGGGCACAAGCTGAACCCCTGTGTTAAAATCACTGAATGTGTTGTGCTAAAACAGATTTAGACATGAACTATATGAATATGTACCCTCCACCTCAAGCAAAGACCTGACTCATTGGAAAAGACCCTGATGCTGGGAGGGATCGGGGGCAGGAGGAGAAGGGGACGACCGAGGATGAGATGGCTGGATGGCATCACGGACTCGATGGACGTGAGTCTGAGTGAGCTCCGGGAGTTGGTGATGGACAGGGAGGCCTGGCGTGCTGCGATCCATGGGGTCGCAAAGAGTCAGACACAACTGCGCGACTGAATGGAACTGAACAGGACAGTAATGTAAAAGTCAACTTCAAAGCTCTTCTAAACTAAATATTTTAAAAAGCTGTGCCCATGAAAATGTTTGAGAGCGCCATTTATCCATATTACTCAGGCCCACAGTGCTTCACCGTTAACTAAATCTAAACCTAAAGGTATGGCCCAAACCTGTGGATGCAACTTCTGTGTGAGGAGAGTCGCAAGATCAGGGGCCACAGGAGCGGGGCGGGGCGGGGCAGGGATGAGGAAGCTGAGTGACACGTGTGACAACAAGGGCGTGGAGACGGGGTGCTGGAAATGTCAGAGAACTGGCCACAGTTGCTTGTCCCCACTGACCCAGGCCACATAAGAACACTGGCCCCACGCAGCTGAACCTTCGGAAGTTTTTGATGTTGTTTTTTTTTTAAGACACTGGAAATCCCAAATTGCCTGTGAATTATCTGAGAATTAAAACATATTTGTGTATTAGATGAGATCTCAGGGATACTAGCTGGGCACATTCTCTAAACCTCTCACACTGAAGACAAAGGGAGACCTTGGTTTCTGAGATTAGGAACCAGGAACAGGAAGGAGCTGGAGCCAAGCAGAGGAAGCGGGCTGGTTTGCACAGGGCTGCCAAACACCGAGGAGATCAAAGGAAGAAAAGACTTCATTTTTGCTCGTCAGTCCAGTGAACCCAGGATGGAGGGAGCTGCCAGGGCAGCTGCAACAGCTCCATTTTAGATGTCCCCACGCAGCTGCCCTACATACACTCAGGATTCTCGTGTGCTGACCTGGTTCCTGACCTCCTGCCTCGCTGGTGGTCACCGTGAACGGCAGAAAGTCCCTCTCAAAGGGAATCAAATCTTCAACTGCCCTGAAGGCAGAAGAGGGTAGAACCATGGCTTCTTATGGACATCCACAGTGACTTCATAGGAGTTTGTTTCCAGAAGGTTCTGGGTGAAAAACAAGGCTGTTTCCCAAATCTAGCAACTCGAAGTTCAAGGTTACAGGGTGACTCTAGGTGGCCAGCAGGTGAATTGGAGTTCACAGAACAGTATTGTTCTGTTTAGGCTTTAAAACACACACATACACACACACACACACACACACACACACACTCACTCACTTGTCCTGCTGTGTGAAATGAAGTATTTTGTCTCAGTCCTTTGATTTTGGTTTCTGTAGCATTGAGATGCCACACAAAACCTGAATAGCTCATGTCAGATACAACCACATGCACAGAATTTAGCCTTAGCTCTCGCTATTTGGCAACATCAGTTATTCTCCTGGAGAGAGACACGAGAGCTCAATCTTCACGCCACAAAGAGAAGTTTGGTCTTCCTGCCTGACTTGGAGTTTATACCCTAGGACAATCTTTGTTAATATACTACTTATTATACCAAACACTCAGTTTTATTTTTTTCAACTAGAAGATAATTGCTTTACATTGTTGTGTTGGTTTCCGCCCTACAACCATGTGAATCAGCTGCTGCTAAGTCACTTCAGTCGTGTCCGACTCTGTGCGACCCCGTAGACAGCAGCCCTGTCCCTGGGATTCTCCAGGCAAGAACACTGGAGTGGGTTGCCATTTCCTTCTCCAGTGCATGAAAGGAAAAGTGAAAGTGAAGTTGCTCAGTCGTGCCCGACCCTCAGCGACCCCATGGACTGCAGCCTACCAGGCTCCTCCGTCCATAGGGTTCTCCAGGCAAGAGTACTGGAGTGGGGTGCCAGTGCCTTCTCCAGTGAATCAGCTAGATGTGCACATATATGTCCTCTCCCTCTTCAGCCTCGCTTCTAACCCTGCCTGCCCCATCTCACCCATCTAGACCATCACAGGGCATCAGGTCCTGGTGTTACATAGCAACTTCCCACTAGCTAGCTAGTTTACACATGGTGAGGTATACATTTCAATGCTACTCTCTCAATTTGACCCACCTTCTCCTTCCCATACTGTGTCCACAAGTCCTTTTCCTATATCTGTGTCTCCATTCCTGCCCTGCAAATAGGCTCATCAGTACCATTTTTCTAGATTCCATATATATGTGCTAATATATCATATTTTTTTCTCTTTCTGACTTACTTCACTCTGTATAATAAGCTCTAGGTTAATCCACCACAGTTCAATTGACTCAAATTTGTTCCTTTTATTGCTAAGTTTGTGACCCCATGGACTGCAGCCTACCAGGCTCCTCCGACCATGGGATTCTCCAGGCAAGAGTACTGGAGTGGGTTGCCATTTCCTTTTCCAGGGGATCTTCCTGACCCAGGGATTGAACCCAGGTCTCCCACATTGCAGGCAGACGCTTTAACCTCTGAGCCACCAGGGAAGCCCCAAATATCCCATTGTGTGTATGTGCCACACCTTCTTTATCCATTCATCTGCTGGTGAACAGCTAGGTTGCTTCCACGTCCTGGCTATTGTACAAAGTGCTGCAGTGAACGCTGAGGCACATGTCGGCTTTCTGAACTATGGCTTTCTCAGGGTATATGCCCAGGAGTGGGACTGCTGTGTCATATGGTAGTTTTATTCCTAGTTTTTTAAGGAATCTCCATACAAACACTCACTTTTAACAAGCAATTCATGGAAACACAGGGAAACTCGCTCAAGTTGCCTTCTATGTTCTTTCACATCATTATATAAATGTGGGTATTTCTTGGTTTTGTTTATTAAAAAATTGATAGTAATTTACAAGCAGAGAGATAATAGTAAGTTCTCAGTTCCAAAAGGGGGCCTGTTATGTTATAGTCAATTTCAGATGGATCAAGTTTAACTGTTCTTTGAAGAATCCTTGTGAAACAATGTTCGTGAAACTGGCAAAGATTTAGCTCAAATAAAAGATGAAGAGTTAAAGAAAGGAAAAAAAAAAGACTTCTATGGTTTTCTCCAGATCTGACTTACTGTGTCTGCGTCTCAGTCCAATGTTTGCATGTGTTTAACGCACACACACAGCTTGAAGGAGGAAGCGCATACTCTGTGTTTTGCAGTGTTTGGGTGTGAATCAAAGGGAAACATGTGGTTCCGTTCTGTTCCCTGGAGCATTCAGTTAAGGGAAGGGAAAAATCTCATTTGTGCTGATATTGTCAACACAGGCGGTGATCTTGCAAATGCCTGGGGTGAGGGAGGGGAAGCTTTGGATCAAAGTGCAGATCTCACAGTCTATAGACTTGGACAGTGGTGTGGTCTGTCTCTGGCGAGGGTGGATTTTCCTTTGGTTTTCGACTTGCTTTTTTTCTCAGTTAGTGCTATATGGATACCTCTAGCAATCTGCTGTCTGTGAAATTTTGGTGGGTGTTCTAAAGGCACCCTGCACCATTATAAAACAAAATGATAGGAACAATCACAATCATTTCAAAGAATAAGGAACAGTCACTGGGGGTGAAGATGGTGTTCTTTCTTGTTTCCTTTTGGTACTGAAAACAAACTAGAGGGGCCTTTGTGGTGGTCACAGTAGAGCACCCAGCTGGTAGGAGGGTCCTTCGCTCTGCTTTGATTGTAAAAGTAAGGGAGGTTCATCTGAAGATTTGGAAAATAGAGAAAAGTATAAAGATGGAAAGAAAAGTTTGGAGGGATTTGCCTATTTGTTAATATTGGGTTGGCCAAAAAGTTTGTTTGGGTTTTTTTTGGTAACATTCTGAATGAACTTTTTGGCCAACCAGTACTTTCAGTTCAGTTCAGTCGCTCAGTCATGTCCGTCTCTTTGCGACCCCATGAAATGCAGCACGCCAAGCCTCCCTGTCTATTATGAACTCCCGGAGTTTACCCAAACTCATGTCTATCGAGTCGATGATGCCATCCAGACATATCCTCGGTCGTCCCCTTCTCCTCCTGCCCCCAATCCCTCCCAGCATCAGAGTCTTTTCCAATGAGTCAACTCTTCGTGTGAGGTGGCCAAAATACTGGAGTTTCAGCTTTACTCAATTAAATATAGATGACCTCAGGCTTTTACAAAGCTCTGCAGAACTTAGGTTCCGACTGCTTGTACCCACTGAGGACTGCTCCACCAGACTGTAAGCTCCACCAGGCCAGCAGGCTTGACTATTTGGTTTCACTCTTGTATTCCTAGCACCTAGATGGGAGGTGGTCAAAATAAATAAATAAATAAATAAACTATTATTCACTAGTTTCCTAATTTTCACCTGTCTGGTTAATTTTAACTTGAAAATTCTCTCACCTGCCTCTCATCTAAAGCTAAGTTTGTCTTATCATATGTCTCACTATATGCCCCCGTACACCTTCCCAACCAAACCTCTGGGAGATTTTTGTCTTCTTTTTTTTTTATTAGCTGCGCTTTGTGAATAGTCCAAGACCCTCCCGCATTGCACAATGTGTTCTGGGAAACACATCACTCCAAACTCATTTTCTTCTTTCAAGCTTCGGTGTTGCATTAAACTTTGCTGTTTAGACATGCAACAAAACCCACTCTAGCATCCCTGATGTAAGTAGCGAACACAAAAGCCTGCCAACCTCAAGGATTAGGCATCAAGTCAGGTGCAAATTGAAGGGAAGCTGCTCCTACTTCAAGAAATATGATTTCCAGGGAAAAGGTCTACCTTTCAAGTTTTTAACTACACTCTACCCCTAGACACTAGAAACGAAAAGGCCAGTGGGTGACAGCCCAAGGTCGCTGCAAAGACGCTCATATTTGGTTTTAAATTAGAAATACATACAATTAAACATGACTGAGGAGGGACTGATTGTGTTTCTATATTATTTGATATCATTTACAGTTTTCACATAAGAATATTTGAAGACTTAGATAATTGGGTATTTATCATATATTGAAACACAGGAAGGCATTTATCCAATAATCTCTGTTCAGATAGACTACATTTGAGAGAATTTTTGTTAAAATTTAATAACAAAAGTCACCTTTGAATCTCATGGTCCACCATATTGCATGCAAAACCTCAGACTGGTTTCCAAGCCCATTTTGCATAGGGGTATTAAAGAAAGCAGTTTGGGAATAAATAGGTACCTTATGTTGTTAAAAAAAATTGGGAGGCAATAAAATGCAATGCAAAATGAAGAATTTCTTTAAATTAAAAAATAAAGTGACTTAGTTCCAATTAGGTATTCTGCTTTAGGCAAAATACTGTGCTCCATCCATCCATTTCTGTTTACCATTGTTGACCGTGTGGATTGAAAAAAAGAAAAAATCACAGGTAAATTCTGCCAAATTTACCACATCTAACCTCAGTACTGAATCGGTAATTCTTGAAAGCACTATGCATGATGTCAGAATAGAACATACCAACACTGACTCTTCTTTCCTTCCTTCCCCCAACGCTGCATGGACTGCAGCCTGCCAGGCTCCTCCATCCATGGAATTTTCCAGGCAGGAGTACTGGAATGGGGTGCCATTGCCTTCTCCCCCCAATGCTGCAGACAACGGTTATTTAATTCTCTGAGCCTTAGTTTCTTAATTGCTAAAATAGAAGTAATCTCACCAACTTGACTGTTGCGAGAAGTAAATGAGCTGACGTACACAAAGGGCCAGGCACGCTGTCTGGACAGTAAACACAACAGCAAACACAGAAGGGATTACAAAACCATGCATGTCATCTGGTCAGAACATTCGTTTGCAGTCGTGGAAAGTCAACCGGTGGAGTTCATTTCCAACAGGGTTTAGTGAACCTAGGTACTGCTGCTTGCATTTTAAAAAGGGCTGGATAATTTTATGCTTCGCTAGCCACCCAAGTAAGAGAACGATCAGGGTAGTCAGATTCCACATTTCACTGCACATGGTGATCACCAGGATCAGGGGATTTCTTATTTAGGGAATGGTAGCATGACCTTAAATCCAAACAGCGTCCCCTAAAGTGATGCTACAAGGGATGAGAGACAAGGTTTGAGAGATGCACACCCTCTGAGGAGGACAGGAGGCCATGGGATCTGGTGTGAGTCAATCCCCATTTTGACTCTGACCCCCATCTGCCTGGTTGTTAACCTTCCTATTGAAAACTACAACCATAACCATTTTAGCATCTTACATGTTTCATGCATAGGTTTCCAGCCACAAACTCTTAGGCATCAAGAACTCAAGTGGGTGGAGTGTGTGTTTAGTTGCTAAGTTGTGTCCCACTCTCTGTGACCCCATGGACTGTACCCCTACAGTCCATGCGATTTCCCAGGCAAGAATCCTGCAGTGGGTTGCCATTTCCTTCTCTAGGGGGTCTTCCCAACCAAGAGATGGAACCCATGTATCCTGCATTGCAGGCAAATTCTTTACTGCTGAGCCACTGGGGAAGCCCCAAGCAGGTGGTATGCGTAACAATATTACTATGAAAAAGATCTTACTTCATTTTGTAAGTCTTTCAATGGTAACCGGGCACATTCACAAGCATTCTCTTAAGTGACCTTGTCTCCCATTCTGAGGCTGGCCCTATCTATATCTCTACCACCCAGTTGAGATGCCTGCTAGTTGGTGACAGAGCCAGGACCAGACCCTGTCTTCTGGCTCTGAGTTAGTCATGCTTATGACAACTACCAGGAGAAACACGAAATGACTGATGAGAGGGCCAGAGTGACAAACGCTAAATGCTGTGAAAAGAAAGAAGAAAGACGAAGAAGATGGCCACAAAGTGATTTCAAATGACAGAGGTTTGACTAAATATATGGGGAGAAAGGAAGAGTTCTAGAATTATTTGGCTTTGAAAACCTCTCCCAAGCTTTTTGACTTCTGTAAAACCTCACTTCCTAGGTCTTCCTGAACCCCTAGCCTTTCTTTCTTAAGCTTCCTTCCTTTTCCTTCTTCATCTTGTAAAGGTAGGTATATATTTCCCAAGTTCCCACTCACTTTTCTTCTTAGAGATCTTAGCAGTCCTCAGAGTCTCCACTGTCACTGCTGGACAGAACCTGCAAGTCCCTCTGTCTGACTCCTCTCCCTTATCTGAGTTTCTCACATGCTTCCTATTGGGAAGCTCTGCAGATGGGCTCCTGGATGCCTTATACTTACAAAACCAAGTCAAACTATGATTTTATCCTAAAACCTATTGTTTAGCATGTCCCCCTCTTTTATTGGTGTTGAAATCACAACCTTCCCAGTACAGAGATGCCTTACTTCTCGCTCTCTTTTTTTCATCCAACCAGCTAGCGATACCCATTGATTCTATCTGGGAAATGTCCTTTTGTTTCATCCTCATTCCCTTCCTATGATCATCGTCATAGAATAAATCCTTTGAAACTTTTTCCTAGACCACTTGAACAATCTCCAGGTATTGATTTTCCTAAAACCCACTGAAAAATATTATTTCAACAGAGCCAAAATAACCTTCCTAAAAATTAAGCCTTGGGGATTTTGTCTTCTACTCAAAAACTTTCAAAAGGGCTTCTCACTGTTTTCAGAACCAATCTGTCAATATGGCATTCCAATTCTCCCCATTACAGGTTCTCTCCACTACAGGCCTAAAATACCTGGAAAGAAAAAAATAGTAATAAACTTAAAACATTTCTTTCATTGGTTTAGCACCTACTGTGGACCAGAAAAGACTCGTGAAACATTTTTACACATTATTATAAATCTTTACACAGATTTGCCATGTAGCATTATTATTTTACGTGTGTCTGTGTTAAGTCATGTCTGATTCTTTGCGATCCTATGGACTGTGGCCCGCCAGGCTCTTCTGTCCATGGGATTCTCCGGGAAAGAATACTGGATTGGATTGCCATGCCCTCCAGAGATGTCAAATAATTCACCCGAGGACATAGAGCTAGTTGGAAGCAAAGCTGTATTTTTGAATCATGATCACCTGCCTCTAAAACATGGGATCTTTCTGCTATTTCACAGTCTGCCCGTTGCTTGAAGTCATTTATTGTGGACAGACTGTATACCTAATTTGAGAATACAGCTTGCATTCTCTTCCTTTGAGGTTACACTCATGCTAGTATCTTCATTTGGCAGGTTCCCTCTCCAGATTCCACCAGCCAAAATCTGACCTACCCTGTCCATGCACATTTCTTCAGTGTCTATAACCAGCAGTATTCTTACCTTCCTTGGTATACTGCCCATCTTCCCTTAAAACAGAGCTGTGTATACAGTCTTTATTTCCTTCCTTGCATGTTTCACATCTCCACCAACTCCAAATAAATTGCCATTTCGTAAATATGTGTTGAATTAAAATGATCACCGCTACACTTTCTACTCTGAAACTTCCATTAGGGGTGTAATAGTAATTAAGAATCAAAACTGGATCTGAATGCCTGTTCAGCCATTTATTAGCAGTGCTAATCTTGGGAAAATTCTCTAGCTTCATTAAACATTAGTTGCCTCATTTATGAAGTGAGGATATTAATAGTGACTGCCTCACTGAGTAGTTGTGAGCTCATAATAAAATAAAGATAAACAAAGTCTTTGCACAGTGTCTAGTACCTGGTACTTTGTCAGTGAGTATTTGTGGTGAGTGACGGCAATGGGAGTCATGTAAGGTGAACTCTAAAGATAAGGTCTGAAATAAATGTAGGAAATAGTCATCTATGACATTAAATTACCTGCCATCTTATAGACAATGGAGTAGAAAAATAAACTGAATTAAAAGAGGTTAACTAAGGAGTCAAGAATAGAATAGGAAACATTTTAATTGCCGGTCATCTCCTCTTATCCTGAGTATGAACTGACTTTGGGATGAAGGTTAGTTTGGTCGATCAGCAGGGCTTATCTAAATGTCTTTAAGTGATTCTAGGTTCCAAAGGTGTCATCTCAGGCTGAGAAATGACAGGTCTGGCTGTCAGTACCATCTTTGAGGCTAATGCAGTTGTGCAGTTCCCCTGCCATCTATCAGGGAAACACTAACAAGATGAAACAGCCCCAGTGACAGCATCAGGATCTAAGCACATGATGCTATGGGGTGGGTGGCTAATGAATTCCCCAATCAATATGCTGAGCCCCGTGCCTTCTGAATGCAGCCAGGGAGCTAAAATCCATCATCTATAGCTTCAGGGAGTCAGTGAGTTATTTCTTGCCCTGGTGCACTGGACAATACCCCAGAAGTAATGACTAGTAACAGTGTAAGCGGTGGGTCAATGAGATAATTCATCTAAATGGTGGTGTTAAGGTAGGGCTGTCATTAAGTCATATGAGCCCCAGCACTCACTGGATGGTGCCTAGGGTTTGCTTGCTTGCTGCACTTGGCATTCATCTGTCAGAAAAGCCTCTGCTATTCAGAACTTGTTCGTATTTGATAACTGCAATAATCTAGGATATATGCCACCAGGTTGGCTTTAAATCAGCAATATCTTGATGCTTCCTTAGAATTTTACATTAGTTAAGTTGGACTCTCCAAGGTCTGGTTAAAAGTCTATCTATTAGTTAGGAAATTACACTGTTTTCTGAGTTTAAAAAAATGTTAATTGAATAAAAAAGTACCAATAATATCTAAAGCTATCCATGATTGAAAATGCACTATATGCCAGGAGCTATATAGTCAGAGTTGTATTTACATTATCTCCTAAATGTGGAGAAAATCTACTTTCTCATATTTTAATTACCATGTTCTTTCAAGTGCATTAGCTCTATGTGAGCCAAGGTTGATCCCAGCATTCCCAAAACATAGCAATTAGCATGGCACGTAAAAGACACTCAATTCACATATAAAGAATGTCACTCAGGAGCTAAACCCTTTTCATTCTGACTTTTCTAAATTTATATCATATATATGCATTGATGATTCTGAAATAGGACTGCCATCAGTTAACAAAGTGTCAGTGGTGTCAGTGATAAATGAGAAAGATATGGTCATTTGGCCTCGCTTCTCATAACTGTCTCCGAGCTATAAAATATTCTCCACATGCCTGTCAACTCAGTTTTTCCAGCTATATTACTATACATTTCATCTGCACACTAAATTTATCATTCATTTTTCTTTTATGTTGGAGGACTCAAAAATCTTTGAAATGCTTTTATCTGTATATGAGCCTTTATGTTTCCAGTTTCCTTGACAGCAGCAGCTACTCATCTCTGCTCAATCCGGCTGGACCCACACTGAGATGTTCTTTCCAGCCATGACCTTTTCTGGGCCCTATTGATGCCCAAGAATAGGGCCAAGCCCTCTAGGTCTTTATCTGATGCCCATGGTGGGTCTCAAACCACTTTCACACCAGCCTCACCGGGGAAGATCTGGCTCCCTTGATGGTCCTGCTTGTTGTTCCTGTTGTCTTCTCCTCCCCTCTCCTTCCCTGCTCCTCCTCCTCCACCCCCTTCCACCCCTGGGATCACGACTACCACCTCCTCCTCCATATCCTTCTTTTTGCAAGCTGAGCTGTGCTTCATACAACTGAAGAAGGAGCTTTGGGGCAGGATGGGCCATGATTTCACAGATGAGTATAGAGCCCTTTGGAACATTAAGGACAGTGGAAGCGCAGCCTCGTGACGCTGTAGGGACATCGTGACCTACAATGAGGCACTGAGGATGCTGCAGGGGTCTACTCAGGCTATCGACTCAACCAGGACTCGCTCAGCCGGAAGTGGGTTCTTCACTGCATGCTAACAGGACCCTCCAAAAGTCTCAACTGTAGATGTGATTAATTCAAAGATTTGCTTTTGATCAGATAAAATAGGAATTTGCTTGCAGAAACTGTCTCAGGCGACTTCAAAAACACTTAAAATGAAATCCTGCTTTTCATGATAAAACACTTTCTTTCACTATTTTTTTTTTCCTCCAATGAAGTCATCACCTGCTAGATATCTTCATCAAGGAAACTATCCTTCTCTTTTCATGCAGTCCTTCACCAATAACAACTTCTGAACACTTTATTTCGTCTGAGCCCCAGGAAAATCATATGAGGTCATCTTTTTTTTGGTGCCCATTTTAAAGAGAGAAAGGAGAGGCTCAAAGCAGTGGAGCGACTTGCTGAAAGCCAAGTAGCTCACTGGATACGGACAGAAATGAGACTCAAATCCAAGTCTTCCAACCACAAATTAAGCACATTTTTCTGCTACGGCATTCTGCCTTTCAACACCACGCGTGGAATTGAAGTCAACAGATTTAGATCAAAATATCTTGGGAATAGCAAAGATCTGAGCAAACACACATGGCTTGCATGCAGGTGCTGCCTCTGGTTCAGCTTACATAAGCAGTCACTCCATCAAAACCCCCCACAACTCCCTTCTCCCACCTTCTCCTCCAACTCTGCCGGGACGGAACAGCTAAGCTGGAAGCTGCAGAGAGGGGGCCCCAGCAGGCCCTCTCCGCAGAAGTGGCTAATGATCTGGAAAAGCTCCTAAGCCTAGAAAACCCGAAGAGGTCTTTTTCACTAAGAACAAATAGCAGCTAAAGGAAAAACAGAGCCAGCCTGCAGTGCGCAGCACTCTGTGGGAAGCAAAATTGCATCTGGTGGATACTTTTGTTGTTTTCCTGTTCTTTTTCTCTTGACTTCTGTTACCAGTCTTGAACACCAACACTCCTCTGGACTCCTCTGCAGATTCCCCCACGCGCCGTGCCTGAACTCAATCCACGTCTCCCACTGGCCAAATCCAGAGATGAACGTAAGCTAACAGCCACCTAACTTCACTGAGGACCAACCCAGAGGTTGCTGGTTTACTGCGAATATCTCACACACAGACAGCCAAGTGAAACATCCGAGCCAGCAATTTATAGATGTGAGCAACACGCCATTTATCATAATTCAGCTCTGCTCCCTTTTTTTCCTCCAGGAGTCTCTTCAAGTGCTATAAATTATGGAAAAACAATACTATACAAGCCAGTATATATTTATACTTAATAAATATCTGATTTCCCAAACTTGACAATGAGAGAACACCATCAATCTTTTTTTTTTTTTTTGAAGGGGTGTTGGAAAGAGAACACTACGCCCTTACGAAAAGGGGGTCGATGTGACAATAACCTTTTCTCTACTCCTTTGTTTTACGTAAGTGTCTACATTGTAAGTCAGGAAGGAAACAGTTGGGCAAGGTTATAGATTCTTATCAAACAAAACAGGTGCCCTGACACATAAATTTTCACTGTTCCTGAAAGGCTCATAATTAAAAAATGAATCCAAGAGGATTTACTATAAATTACACACAGAGAGAAGGAAATTAATAGGATGCCTTTTTTACACCCTGCATTAACTACATAAAGAGAAGCTGATTGTTGCCCAATTCTCCCCATCCTTCTATTTTGCAGGTGGTGAAAGGAGGCTGTCAAGAGTTTCATGATAGTAATGGCAAGCATCTCATGGTGATCCTTTCTCCGGTCATAGTCAGTTTTGTCCCTACTGTATAAAGAAGTTGACTGCAACATGATACAGCTCCATAGACACAGGGTCAATAGTCAGATGTCATTCACAACGGATAGCTTCTCTCTAAATACTGAGCAGATTAATTTCTCAACAATAGATTTCAACAGAGGGAACTTATATTTGAAGTAATGATTTGTAAAAATCCCTCTGCCCTATGAGACCCTCCCCCTCCATAGAATTTGATTTCATGAGCTCACACTTCAGCAAAGATTTTTTTGCCTTTGTTAAGACACATCTCATCTATGATTTCATTAATATCATGAATAATAATTGACACAGAAAATAGTACATCACAGACGTGTGAACCAAAAATGAAGAAATGCAAGCTAATTTGAAGCAAACAATCGAAATTATTTTCATCTGTTGGCCTTCTCTGATTTTTTTTTTTTAATGATCTAATTATCTTGTTCAACAAGCCTATTTAATTACCATGAGACCCAGGTGAGTGGGAAGATGTTTGGTTTAAAATAAATCAGCCCAAGAAGGAAGAGCCCCTGTTCTTTTGGCAAGAACAACAGACAACATGAGCAAAAGGGGTGCCTACAGCACCTCCCCAGCCCTGTGTGGGTGTCCCTTTCTTTGTACCAATTCTTTTTACCCCAGGGCACCAAAGCCTTCTTCTGACCAAGCTCTCTCCCTGAATTCCTGCCACTCCCCCAAATGTTCTATGTCCCCAAATTAGTCATGCTGATTTATTGCTCTCATGAGTTTGAGTGAACTCTGGGAGTTGGTGATGGACAGGGAGGCCTGGCGGGCACCAGTCCATGGGGTCGCAAAGAGTCGGACAGGACTGAACGACTGAACTAACTAAAACTTGCTCTCAAACCCTGTCAGAGTGGATGACTTTAAGCTGGTGGGGGAAGGAGCATACAAAGACTGACTAATTAGTCAGTGACTCAAGGGCCTCCAGGGGAATATGAGCTGAAAAAGATACCTGCTTCCCCAAGGAGTTTTTTAGGTGTGGTGACTTTAGGATAGCAAAGGAAGAGATACGGGAGACTTCAAGCGTGTGAAGAAGGACCGTGAAGCCTAGAGGAAGTAGAATAAATGGGCAGCCCACTTCAGTCCTTACACCCCGGCTTCCACACAGGTGGCAGACAAGGCTGGTGGAAGCCCGCACTTCCGCTTGCTTTATTTGCCTTCTATTCTCCCAAATCCTCCCAATGCAAAGCTTGCATGGAGGGAGTAGGACTCAGAGCTGGCATGCAGGATGACGTTCTTTGCATTCCTGCTCTGGGGTCTTGACAACAGGCAAGTCTTGTTTTAGAGAGTGGTTTCTCATCCTGGGGTCAGATTCCCCAACGTTCTTGGGAGAGAATTTTCTCTTCCCTCAGGTAGGTTAAGTTGGGGGTAAAAAGGGCTTCTTCCAAATACCATGTTACCACTGCTCAAAAAGTCAGGAATTCCTAGGAATTGCCTTTCACAGCAGTTTATGAAACACTTCTCAATCTCTCCCTTCATGTCTCTCTCTCTCTTGCATGTGTGTGTGCATGCACACACATGCTAATTTCAGAGTTTATACTTTTTTTTTCTGAGCAATGTATTCGCTTGACAACCACTCAGGAGTAGCAGCAAGGCACTTCTGGTTGTTTCCACAATTAACACCCACACTCGAAGAATGCAGCTCTGCCCACAGATGACCTGGCCAGAGCCCATCTCTGGGCAAATGTGTCCTCTCTTGCTCACGCCCACTTGATTGTGTTTTTCCTTGCCCCTAGGATTCACCCTGCCTTCACGTCCTCTTCACACCTGTCACCACTTTCACTGGTTCTCTTCTCCAAGGGGCACTGCAAGGGGGAATGCAATCCTCTGCTTACTCTCCAACCCTTTCCGCTCTTAGTAATGGCCCTTACGTTCCTTTCTTTCTGAGTAATTTTCTCTAGTACAAGGAAACTGTGTTTAATAAACAAATTCATGTTTGACAGATAATGAAAACCACACAGATTTATCTAGTAGGCGTCTGTGGCTTCATTTTCCTGATGCAGCTACGTCAGTGTCCAAAGCAAGAGGCTGGATTTTGTCAAGTTCTTTGACCTTCTCTCCACTTATAGTAAGGAACCTTCCCTTTCCTCTGCCTACTCTGACATCAGGTTTTAATCATATGCTCTTTATATCTCTCTGAGGATGTTTGGCCAGTCTAGGGCAGTGGTCACCAACGTACAATCTGCAGCCTGTTCGTATAGGTACCTTTTTATTGGAGTACCATCACATACACTTTCTGTCTCTAGCAGACACCAGGGATATTGCACCAGTGAACAAAAGATGATTTGAAATGACTGCACCAATGAAGGGGTCCCATGCTCCAGAAAGCCAGAGATATGTCAGGTCCACTCCAGAATGGCGTGGCTTCTTCACATCATAGGGTCTCTTTTTCTTTTCTTGAAAAATGCCAGATGGCATTTCCTAACCCAGGCTCTGAAGGAGAATCTGTTGGAATTTCCCAGAATGTTTAAGCAATGAGAACATCATGGGAATAAGTTCACAATGCCCAAGGGAGCGCTACACATTCTGACGTAAAATTTCTTGTATGTTTCCTTTTAAAAAAGAGTCAAAATGGAATGCTTTGGTTCTCCCTAGAAGTTCCCAGGATCCTCATATCTGTTTTATGAAAACACTGCCAATTCCAAGTAAACTACCAGAAAATAAGAAGATGTTTCTTCTGAAGTGGAACTGCTTTACAAAACAAAAATGGGAAGAAATGGATAAACCAGTAGCACATTATTGGACTCTAAAAGGATGCTCATGGCTGTGCCAAATCATATTTTTCTTAGTAAGTCACACTGAATAAAAAAAAGAAGATAAATCACTGTGAAAATGCAAGTGAACTGGTAATAATAGCCCAGTTATAGCTGCCATGAAATAGTCATTAAGTTATATGCAGCATAAATCTCACAGTTTTGTAAATTATGGTGGTTCTTAGAGGCCAAATAAAGATAAACTGTACTAACTATGGCTGTGTTTCTCTGTGCTCCTTGGCGTGGCTTTTTAAAAGGCTTGAGCTCAGGCTCAGAGTACCATATGGTCCCTGAAGCATCTGAGAAGTGTTAAAGGCTCACAGCTCTCTTCAAGACCCCTCTTCTGCATTTTGAAGCTGATTGCTTCTAACCAGTGCTTCTCTGCCTTTCTGAGCAGAGTCTTGGCTTGTTCTGGCTCACCCTGAGATCAGACAGGCTTCCAGCTCAAGCCTTTTCCTTCCAGCTGCTTCTCTTTCCAAGGCCTCCTGAAAGAGCAGGTGCTGGCAGGGGGGGCACTGTTTCCAGGGCTGAGCTTGCTGTATGGTTCCAGCCGGCCACCACCACTCCAGGGCCCAGCAATGAAATCTCACCCCACGCGCCTCAGTAGATGCGCACGTTAGCAAAACTCACATTCAAAGATTACCAAGAAATGTCCCTTTTCCTCCTTTTTGGAGGTTGGTGATAATCCCCAGTTGCCTTTTCTTCTTAACTGCTTTATCCCCCCTGCTATTTAAACTGAATTCTTATTGCTCCAAATTAAATCCATTCTTTCTAGCCTTGTCATTGCTAACTAATGAGAGCAATTCCTCTCTTTGCTCTTGGTGGCTACACTTTGGGTACTTATGGATGAGAATCATATCCTTCTCTAGCCTACTTTCCTAACTGCAGACTCACAGGTGATAAAATGGGTTAATTGTTGCTATAAAAATATTTTCTATCCTCATAACGAGTAATTTTTTCCTCCAAATCATTTTAATTTCTTTGAATTGCACTGTGTTCTTAATGATCTGCAGTGAGTGAGGGTGCAGTCTTATTGGGTTTACATATACAAGCAAAACGCCGGATATATACAACGCACGCATACACCAGCTCCTGGCCATTGCGTTGCTTCTGTTTGCCCCACCCACTGTGGCCTCAGTTTTTACCATTTGTTCATCACATCTCTACAAGAAAGCCTGCAGGCTTGGGCAGAGGTTGCCCAAGCACAGCTCGCAGTCTGTTTTTATAGACATATTTTTATTGTAATATAATCACGCACATTTTTTTAATAATGGATTGACTGTGGCTGCTTTCGCATTAACAATGGCAGAGTTGAGTAGCTACGTCAGAGACTGCGTGACCCGAAAGCCCCAAAAATTCTATTTGGCCCTTCATCTTTTTGGCACCAGGAACCAGTTTTATGGAAGACAGTTTCTCCATGGAGTAGGGTGTGGGTGGTTTCAGGGTGATTCAAAGGCACCACATTCGTTGTGCACTTTATTTCTGACCTAACACCGCTGCTGATCTGACGGGAGGTACCAGTCCCAGGCGTGGAGGTTGGGGACCCCTTCTCTGGAGAAAACCTTGGCTGACTGCCAAATGTAGGAGGTCACTGACAGTCACGATGGCCTTGCCACTCACGCCAGGTTAAGATGAGCTGTACCTGGTCAGTCTCTTATTTACACCTACGTGCAAGCGAAGTCGCTCAGTCATGCCCCACCCTGTGCGACCCCATGGACTGTGGCCCACCAGGCTCCTTCATCCATGGACTTTGCCAGGCAAGAGGACTGCAATGGGTTGCCATTTCCTTCTCCAATTTACACCTAAGTGGTCTGCTAAATGTCTCACGGCCAGGCCACACAGTAGGGGAGGGAGTCTGGACAGGATGCGTTTCATATTTTCTATTCTCAAGGCACCCTCTGGGCATCACGGTTCACATCCCAGGGGAGAAAATGAGGCTGAACACACAGCACCCCCTAGGTGTGGCTCCAGACCTCGAGGCAAGCATATAAATGTGTGCTCCGATGTCGCGTCAGCCTAGAATGTTCCATGGCAGTTGTCTGGCTCACTCACTCAGACCAGCAGGAAGGCAAGAGAATCCGGGCCCCGCCGGGTACTCACGATGTGAAGCTGGAGGAAGTCGCCGAGGCCCGGGGCGCTGTCGATGCGCACGAGGATCCCGTCCTTCACGGTCGTGCTGAAGCCCACGGCCAGGCGGTCGGAGCGTGTGCTGGGCCTGTCGTTGGCCGGCCAGGTGTAGAGGATGAGGCCTCCGCTCTTCCCGAAGATGTACGTGGCGCCAGCTGCGAAAGCAAGCAGAGAGGAGCGTGAGGACCCCGCAGGGCTCCCCGCCAGCTGCCGTTACCCCGTGCTCCCCGGCCGTGGAGCACCACGGCCTTCACGTGCCCGGATCCGGAGACCAAGCGGGATGCGAGGCAGAGGCTGAGAAGCCGCGTCACCCCAAATTAGAGGCAGGCGAAATGAGCTGATCACAAAGCAGATGCGAGCGGGGACGGTCCTCGCGTCTCCAGGTCTTGCTGAACGAGGGCGGAGGACGGGGAGCACGCCGTGTCTGAGAGCTCTGCTACCCATTTCATCTTGCATCTCAGCCAGGACAGCACAAGAAAGGAACCTTCAGCCACCCTCAGAAAAGAAAGCCTGAGAAAACCGAGTTACATGACTCAGCGCGCTTGTCTATTTCATTTGCAGGGCTCCCCGCCAGCTGCCGTTACCCCGTGCTCCCCGGCCGTGGAGCACCACGGCCTTCACGTGCCCGGATCCGGAGACCAAGCGGGATGCGAGGCAGAGGCCGAGAAGCCGCGTCACCCCAAATTAGAGGCAGGCGAAAGGAGCTGATCACAAAGCAGATGCGAGCGGGGACGGTCCTCGCGTCTCCAGGTCTTGCTGAACGAGGGCGGAGGACGGGGAGCACGCCGTGTCTGAGAGCTCTGCTACCCATTTCATCTTGCATCTCAGCCAGGACAGCACAAGAAAGGAACCTTCAGCCACCCTCAGAAAAGAAAGCCTGAGAAAACCGAGTTACATGACTCAGCGCGCTTGTCTATTTCATTCTTACGCTGCTTTGTAAAAGGTGATAAAGATTAACTGCAGAGGCCTTTACAAAATTAACTCTGTATCTTTCCCCCTAGCTGTGAGAGAATACCAGTAAACCAGATGTTTCTGACTCCTTTCCAAACTAAATTTCGAAAAGAAGATACAGGAGACACGGAAAAAAAAAAATTCAGTTGAATGAATTTTGATCATGACAAGCAGCATTCACTATGACTAGTGGATTCAATGGTGTTTTTAATATTTACTTGTGTTTCAGCTTTTATAATTTACAAACCCAAGGGTCAGTAAGAATATGTTAATTTAAAAATATTAAGGAAAAAAGAGGAAGAAAAATAAGGAAAATACTTACATCTCATACATTTCAAAGGTCTACTTTTAAAAACAAGTTTTAAAATCTGACTTTGGGAAAAAGTATGCAGATTTGGTAGCCAAAACAGCTATATCACAGTAGTTTTCACAGCTGTATGTATGTTACCATAGTGAGTAATTCCATATGTCATTCATCTCAAAGTTCAGAGGCTATTTGGCACCAGATTTTCTTGTCTGTTTCCCACTGATCATAGTCCAATCCTTGAAACTGTTTTAAAGCAGCATGAGACAAGCATTCCTATATCTCTCTCGAATTTTCTAAAAATCCCCAGCATGGGTCTATATTTAGTTTACAGAGAATATTGGGTTGAATTATGTTGTCTGAAGAAGAAATGAGTTATGCAGCCTGTTCAGAAATAACAGAGTAAGCTGCTATAAGGCTAGAATTAGGAGTATATGTCATATCTTATCCTTTTCTAAGCTTTAAGCCACATTGTATTCTGAGGCATATAGAATTTAATTTGTCCTCTTTGAAAGGTCACTATTCTAGTTGTTCCAGTATGCTCAGTTTGTGTATTACATGTAGCATAACATTATTTTCCTTTTATGAATTTCTCAATTCTTAGGGGATGGGGGTCTGAAAAAGCCCTCCACATTCATTTGGAGATTTGAGGACTGTGGTATGGAAAGTTTATGCTTACTTCTATACGCACAACAATGTTTGCTCCTTATTATGTACAAATACCCTCAAAGCTTCTTAAAATTAGAAATGTGGATATAATGATTTACCCCTTAATATCTCTCCATCTGTGAAACACTTAAATAATTTCTTTTCTGTAGATGATTACAAATATCACCACCATTCCCATTATTCTTTATTTGGAAAACTGAAGGTTACTCAGTAATTATTGTATAGAATCACCAAAAATGCAGATTAGCCTGTGACATTTTGGGGCCATTTATGAAATCTTACCCTATTCGGTCCTAAATATGCAGTGGATTCTGCTACAGGAATAAATGCATAGTCTATCAGGAAATAATTTTGTCACTACAAAAAGAAGTAAAAAACTGATAACAGCAAGCAACATATACATGGTACTTTACAGTCTGCAAAAGATTTTTCAGATTCATTAGCTGGATCTTCATAAAAATGGTCCCGTGGAATAGTTCATTGATTAACATTGTTTGGAAGTATTGACCCAAAGATCAGACTTAAATAATTGACACCCGCTTTAAGTCTCCACTTGGACCCTCCCACCTCCCAAATCCTGGCTTTACCATATACCAATCATAGTTTAATATCATTCTATAATAAACTATACCAAGGATATAAAGTTGACTGCACTTCATTTTTGTCACATCTTCTCATTAGAATGAAGCAGAATAAAAAAGGAAAAAAAAAAAGCCATAGTACACAAATCTAACATTTTTTCAAAGGTTAGTCTGGCTTTCTGACTATACATAAAACTTTAGAAACTTTCTATGCTGCTTATATTTTCACCACTGTCCTGTTCAGTAATTCTCAATATATAGACTACAAAGAGGAAGAGTATTTTAAAAGATAAAAACACAACTTCTTATATATAGGTCACCATGACTACATTTTAAAAAATAAAGAATGATATTATACGACAACAATATTAGGACAAGTAGACATAATGTATTATTTCAGTTATTTTTATTGCTTCTGTTGTTCTGAATTGAGGATGTCACTATGTTAGATAATTCTAACTTTATAGGTGAAAAGGGCATAAACGGTACAAAGTCCTTGGGTGCATGCGTGCATGCTCAGTTGCGTCCAGTTCTGCGTGACCCTATGAACTGTCCGTAAGTATCCATACTGTCCATAAATATCAATAACCTCAGATATGGAGATGACACCACCCTTATGGTAGAAAGCAAAGAGGAACTAAAGAGCCTCTTGATGAAAGTCAAAGAGGAGAGTGAAAGCTGGCTTAAAACTCAACATTCAAAACACTAAGTTCATGGCATCCAGTCCCATCACTTCATGGCAAATAGATGGAGAAACAACGGAAACAGTGACAGACATTATTTTCTTGGGCTCCAAAATCACTGCAAATGGTGTCTGCAGCCATGAATTTAAAAGATTCTTGCTCCTTGGAAGGAAAGCTATGACCAAACTAGATAGCATATTAAAAAGCAGAGACATTACTTTGCCAACAAAGATCCATGTAGTCAAAGCTATGGTTTTTTCAGTAGTCATGTATGGATGTGAGAAAGTGAAGTGAAAGTGAAGTCGCACAGTTGTGTCCGACTCTGCAACCCCATAGACTGTAGCCTACCAGGCTCCTCCGTCCATGGGATTTTCCAGGCAAGAGTACTGGAGTAGGTTGCCATTTCCTTCTCCAGAGGATCTTCCTGACCCAGGGATCGAACCTGGGTCACCTGCATTGTAGGCAGATGCTTTACCGTCTGAGCCACCAGGGAAGCCCATGGATGTGAGAGCTGGACCATAAAGTACATTGAGCACCAAAGAATTGATGCTTTTGAACTGTGGTGTTGAGAAGACTCCTTTGGACTGCAAGGAGATCAAACCATTCAATCCTAAAGGAAATCAACCCTAGATATTCATTGGGAATACTGATGTTGAAGCTGAAGCTCTGATAATTTGGCCACCTGATGTGAAGAACTGATTCATTTGAAAAGACCCTGATGCTGGGAAAGATTGAAGGCAGGAGGAGAAGGGAATGATGGAGGTTGAGATGGTTGGATGGCATCATCGACTCGATGGACATGAGTTTGAGCAAGCTCCGGGAGTTGGTGATGGACAGGGAAGCCTGGTGTGGTGCAGTCCATGGGGTCGCAAAGAGTTGGACACACCTAAGCAACTCAACTGACTGACTGAGGCTCCTCTGTCCATAGGATTTTTCAGTCAAGAATACTGGAGTGGGCTGGGATTTTCTCCTCCAGGAGACCTTCCCAACCCAGGGATAAAAACCATGTCTCCTTTGTCTCTTGCATTGGCAGGCAGATTCTTTACCACTGAGCCATTGATCCTTAACATATGGCTTATTTTACTATGCAGAAATAAATATTAAAATGCATTCTTGTACTGAATTTGCTAGTAAGGGTGACTAAAGATCCTGGATGCTCCCATGGTCCAATGTTGGCTTTAAAGGAAGTGAATTAATAGTTACAACCCTCTACTCTGGTAATCTATTATTATTATTATCATTTTTTCTCCTTTAGTTAGCTTTGTTATCTCACATGGTTTTTAAGCCAAATAGATGCTTTCTGGTCATTTTTATATAAAATACCTTAGTGTCCCAGGGGGAACATAGAATTATTTTGTTTTACATTTTCAAATTAAAAAGTTCATTTTGTTATTTTTAAATGTGGATTACAGATCACATTACAAAAACTTTTGGGGAACATCCCAGGAACCATAAGAAGCCTCCTTAATCCATTAAAGATTTTCACTTCTAAGCCGTGCATTCCACATCACACGCCTTCCACTCCAAGAAGGAGTCTAGCATTTCTGATTGCTGGTTTCTCACTGTGCTCAGTAAAATGCTAAGATCATCTACAGTCATCAATAATCAGGACCATGTAAATTCTCTGCTTGCTAACAAAAGTGATTAATTCAACTGAGGGGGGGCGGAAATGCTATGGTAGCATTTTGGCCATTTAACATGGAAGAATTTGCAAGCTGGCAAGCAGCTGAGTTGCTTTACTGAGTTCCAACCAACACACTGTTTAAGTAATGGAATCTCCATTCTGTGACCATTAGCCATGATTAGGTACATACACTACCTCTTCAAATAGTCAACAAGCATTACATGTTACTTAACCCACAGCTTCTTTCATCGGAAAAGTACCTACAATGGGTCTGGCTCATAGTTTTCATAACTGGCTAGCTCTTTATTGGGATGGAGCTGATGGTGATTTTGGCAGCTCCATATCCATACAGCATATTACTCATTTAGGGGATGACCAATAGGAATAGGATCAAGGTCCGATTTAAGATTGACGCTAGAATTAATAATATATACATGCCTAGAAAATCCCATGGGCAGAGGAGCCTGGTGGGCTACAGTCCATGGGGTCACAAGAGCTAGACTCAACTTAGTGACTAAACCACCACACACATGTGTATACATTTGCATGTAGGGGTGTGTACAAAGAAGGGAGGTTTTAGTTAGAAAAACTATCTGAAATTTATTTATTATCTTTCCCCATCAAATAATTAAAGATACAGGGACTCCAGAAAAGCATTTACATATTATATCAGTTATATATTTATGTTTAAAAACAATGAATTCACTGCTTCTGAAATAATTTTCAATTGGTGTTAAAATGGAACAAGTTTGGAAGCATCTCCAAAGGGAGATTTGAGAGAGTTGCATTTAAGGAGAACTTACCAGGAACTATATTCTATATTTAATAATAACTTATATGGGAAAAGAATTTGAAAAAGTACATACACACACTCACATATATGGGGCTTTCCCAGTGGCTCAACAGTAAAGAATCCGCCTGCAATGCAGGAGACCTGGGTTTGATCCCTGGATTGGGAAGATCCCTTGAAGAAGGGCATGGCAACCCCTGCAGTATTCTTGCCTGGGTAAATTCCATGGACAGAGGAGCCTGAGGGCTATAGTTCATAGGGTCGCAAAGAGTTAGACATGACTGAAGCAACCAAGGATAAACATATACATATCTATGTAACCACGTCACTTTGCTGTACACCTGAAATTAAGGCAACATTGTAAATCCACTATGCTTCAATCAACATAAATTAAAAAGAGAACAAGATAATTTACTGGTAGAAAAGTGAAGCAAGTAAATTAAATGATAATATAATTCTTAGCATGGAAACCACCTGGTGGGTAAACTAGGATAAGAAACTAGAAGTCAGTCTCCTTGCCGGGGACTCTTTGCTGCCTGAGAACTCAGTTTAAAATAGAATGGCACTGAGGTATGTCTACCTTCCTTTATTATATCAGGTTCCTATTCCTTATTTCTATTTTATTACTCTTTCATCAACCTTATTCACATTTGTATTCTTTATTGTGAACTGGTAAATCCTTTTGGAAATAAGCTATCAGTGACACAAAATATATTATGCCAGTAGATGTTGTTATTGCTATTAACTTAAAATTACCTTTAATTCATATCAATTATCCCACAGATAATAAAACTAAAATGGAAAGGCATTGAAAATGATAAATATCTCTTCGAGGCAATGAAGATTCAAGGATCCCATAATGGCTGATGACGGGCAAAGTTTCTCAGTTTCTTTTACAGATTTAGTTTGTTCCACGGTTCCCCTTAAGTACACTCCTGGCTCTTTTGGGGGTGTTCATATAATAGGGCCTTATAATTCCATAACTTCAAATGGTATTCAAATTGCTTTCTTTGGGGGTATCTTATTTGATGTCTCTCTGTCCAGTACCCACTGAAGTGCTAACGGTAAATATTTTTATTACTGCTTTAAGAGAAGGGTAAACAAAGGCTCAAAGAGATTAAATGACTTGATGTGGTGTCACGTGCTGGGACTGAGACAGAGCCAGGTCCTCCCTATCTTGATTCTGCCTCATCTCCCCTCCACAGGCCATCTCGCTCACCAGGGGACATGACTTCTGTAAAGAAATTCCTGGGGGCCAAGAGCTCCAGGAGGAGAAGGGGAGGGTCAATAACAGATGGAAAAAACCATGAAAAACAAACTTTCGGCATTGCAGAAGGAGCCGCAAGGGAAGACAAGGGAAGGAATGTAGATTTTAGAAATAGCCCTGCAATGTACTTATTTCATGGGTGCTTTATTATATCCATTTTGTGTACTCTGAAATTTTTGAAATAAACACCTAAATCGACGATGAAGTCACCTTAAATAAAGCAAACCTGAAGGGACTGAACATTACGAGAAAAATTTCATCTGTTTTAAAGAACATACTTCATCTTTGGCAAAGAAATAATCAGATTTACTGCTCAGCTAACTGAGAAACTGACAATACCGCCTGAGTCAAGTATATCATGAGGGAGATCCAAGTCCCATTTCTTAACGCTGGGCCACGTAAGGGCCCTCTCCATATGGGGCAATTTCTCTTTCTTAAAGAATGAGTAAAACCAGCGGGCATGGAGCTAGAAAACACAGGGGCAACATTTCAGAGCATATCTCTCAATTAGAGATAAAGTATACACTGCTCTATACATTGAAATTGATCTAAAACTAAAGGTTTCAGGGATGAACTTAAATTTCCTTTTGCTTAAAAGTATTTCCATAGGCTCACTGTTCTTTCTTTGGGGCAATTATTTCTTTCACAGACCTTTGGTAGTGCTTTACAAAACAGAGTGGCAAAAAGCAAAGGAGAAAAGGAAAGATATAAGCATCTGAATGCAGAGTTCCAAAGAATAGCAAGAAGAGATAAGAAAGCCTTTTTCAGCGATCAGTGCAAGGAAATAGAGGAAAAGAACAGAAGGGGAAACACTAGAGATCTCTTCAAAAAAATTAGAGATACCAAGGGAAATTTTCATGCAAAGATGGGCTCGATAAAGGACAGAAATGGTCTGGACCTAACAGAAGCAGAAGATATTAAGAAGAGGTGGCAGGAATACATGGAAGAACTATACAAAAAAGATCTTCACGACCCAGATAATCATGATGATGTGATGACTAATCTAGAGCCAGACATCTTGGAATGTGAAGTCAAGTGGGCCTTAGAAAGCATCACTACGAACAAAGCTAGTGGAGGTGATGGAATTCCAGTTGAGCTGTTTCAAATCCTGAAAGATGATGCTGTGAAAGTGCTGCACTCAATTTGCCAGCAAATCTGGAAAACTCAGCAGTGGCCACAGGACTGGAAAAGGTCAGTTTTCATCCCAATTCCAAAGAAAGGCAATGCCAAAGAATGCTCAAACTACCGCACAATTGCACTCATCTCACATGCTAGTAAAGTAATGCTCAAAATTCTCCAAGCCAGGCTTCAGCAATACGTGAACCGTGAACTCCCTGATGTTCAAGCTGGTTTTAGAAAAGGCAGAGGAACCAGAGATCAAATTGCCAACATCCGCTGGATCATGGAAAAAGCAAGAGAGTTCCAGAAAAACATCTATTTCTGCTTTATTGACTATGCCAAAGCCTTTGACTGTGTGGATCACAGTAAACTGTGGAAAATTCTGAAAGAGATGGGAATACCAGACCACCTGACCTGCCTCTTGAGAAATCTGTATGCAGGTCAGGAAGCAACAGTTAGAACTGGACATGGAACAACAGACTGGTTCCAAATAGGAAAAGGAGTACGTCAAGGCTGTATATTGTCACCCTGCTTATTTAACTTATATGCAGAGTACATCATGAGAAATGCTGGACTGGAAGAAACACAAGCTGGAATCAAGATTGCTGGGAGAAATATCAATAACCTCAGATATGCAGATGACACCACCCTTATGGCAGAAAGTGAAGAGGAGCTAAAAAGCCTCTTGTTGAAAGTGAAAGAGGAGAGTGAAAAAGTTGGCTTAAAGCTCAACATTCAGAAAACGAAGATCATGGCATCTGGCCCCATCACTTCATGGGAAATAGATGGGGAAACAGTAGAAACAGTGTCAGACTTTGTTTTTTTGGGCTCCAAAATCACTGCAGATGGTGACTGCAGCCATGAAATTAAAAGGCGCTTACTCCTTGGAAGAAAAGTTATGACCAACCTAGATAGTATATTCAAAAGCAGAGACATTACTTTGCCGACTAAGGTCCGTCTAGTCAAGGCTATGGTTTTTCCTGTGGTCATGTATGGATGTGAGAGTTGGACTGTGAAGAAGGCTGAGCGCCGAAGAATTGATGCTTTTGAACTGTGGTGTTGGAGAAGACTCTTGAGAGTCCCTTGGACTGCAAGGAGATCCAACCAGTCCATTCTGAAGGAGATCAACCCTGGGATTTCTTTGGAAGGAATGATGCTAAAACTGAAGCTCCAGTACTTTGGGCACCTTATGCGAAGAGTTGACTCATTGGAAAAGACCCTGATGCTGGGAGGGATTGGGGGCAGGAGGAGAAAGGGACGACCGAGGATGAGATGGCTGGATGGCATCACAGACTCAATGGACGTGAGTCTGAGTGAACTCCGGGAGTTGGTGATGGACAGGGAGGCCTGGTGTGCTGAGATTCATGGGGTTGCAAAGAGTCAGACACAACTGAGCGACTGAACTGAACTGAACTGAACTGAAGGGTCACTATTCCAGTTTTAAAGATGAGAAACGCTATATAAAGAATGAGGTTAAAAAAATTTTCCCCAAATCTAAAGAAATCAGGAATTTAATCCAGATCTGTCTAACTTAACGAATATATCTCCCTTAAATTTACCTATGTAACTGCATGGGGATAAAGATAATGAGAGAGAGGAGAAAGACAATGTTTGCTAACATGTAGCAAAAAATAAACAGCAAGCAAGACAGAAACTCAATTCCCACACAATGGAAATGGCAGTAGAGGGCTGACTGTTCTGATCATTTTATCTGAGTTACATAACAATGGTAATACAAAGTTGTTCTTTATCAAGTATATAAAAAGGTCAGACAATAACCTACTCCTGATTAGTTATACACCATGCTCATAAAACTCTAAATTATGAAGGGTGGACTCTGCAATGAGCCTTATTTCAGAAATTAACTACAGCCAACTTAGTTTGACTTTATAACCAAGCTAGTATCTCTTATAGCAAAACAAAATAAGCAGTGGGAAATTGCACAGCATTTAGGTTTAAGAAAATAAATATTGTTTTATTGTTAAACAGAAAGAAAATCCAGAATCCTCTGTACCATGAGGTCCTGAAGGACAGGGTTGTTTAATTTTTCTATCAACACTGAATACGCAGGAAATAAATGATGCTGAGTTAATCAATAAAACTTGGCTCATCTATACCTTCATATCTTCACACTGTCATTCAGGCAGCTGCCCATGAATCCATCTCAGCTTTTTGTCATTTCATCTCAGTGTAGAAATATTTTATAAATACTCATCAATTAGGGTTCACAACATCCCCTACAATGGAACAGCTTCCAATTTATAAAAGAAATCTAACTGCGAAGACATTTGAATGATTTTTCTTTGGTGAATTTTTGGCAGGCTCTGATAGGAAAATCACACCCATTTTAGTCATATTGCTTTACATTACCCTTCAATTCCTAAATTACACTGAAAACTGTTTTTAGTACCTATATTTCATATATATATACTTATATATATGGAAATACTTCTCAGATTTAACAAGAATGCACCCTAGAAAAGCAAAGTAACATATCTAAGAATAGCAATGTTATCATTCTATTTTACAGAGCATTAACTAAGTACAAAGATTTTATATACATTTGTCCTTAGGCAAAATATAAATGAATGAAAAGAAAAATAAAAATGATCGTTTTATAATAACTCATCAGCCTTTTCCATAGCAGTTTTTTTGAAACTCATTCCTTCTGATGACATCTCATGGGATGTAGTTAGAATAAAAGGGGAGTTCGGAGTGCATTTATCTGCCTCCTTTTCCTTCTTTTATTCCACAGCTTTGAATGTTCTCTAATAAGAACAGCCAAGGGATTCTAAGTACTGAATATTCTGTGAGAAAGAAATGCAGATGAAGAGTAATTGTTTGTTTCCAGTGCTTTGATTTAAATTCTTGATTATGTACTTCATACTTTCAAGGGGTCAGGGACTATAAACAGATGACTTCGGGGTATTTATAGTTCTAATTCATAAAACATTGTTTTCTCAAAAAAGTTGGCTAATGTTTTTAAAAGTAATGACTCAAGTGTCCATGAGATATATCTCTTAACCACAGAACTGATATCAGAGTTAGGCAAAAGAAAGAAATTTAAGTTATTAAAATCCCTTCTCTATATCTATCATGATCACTTAAGATTGTGCCCAGTTGCCCAATGATTAAGAAAGTGATAATACCATCCCTGCCCACATATGGTAACCATCCAAAAGTGAAGGGATTCACCAACACTACTGTACCTGTAGGAAACTTTCATTTTTCTCTATGCCTAGCACATCTTCCTCATTTATCTTCAAAATTAAGCCCTTTCACAGGGACATAACTATTTTCTCCCATACCAATCTATGATTTGAATGGTAAGTGTCAAGCCCTTAACAGGTTCTGCCTTTTAGATACACTGATTAGCTAAGGTATGGTAAATTAACACGAGTTGGACCAATCAGAGTCTATCACTGCATTTTTTTTTGGAACCTGGATCCAGAGGAGCACCCTTCAGTCCCTCCTTGGTGATAAAGTTATGCCATAAGAAGCACACAGCTGCCACGGCCACATTTCCAACAATGGGAAAGAGGTTGTGAGAAAAGAAACACTGGCTCAAAAAGTGAAGGCAATTGTTGAGTCGGGAATTAGACAAAGAAAGAAAGTCTTATTCTTTGACTACTTGATTTTGATGGTCCATATTGTGAAGCTGTGCCTTGGTGTTTCTTATATAAAACTCTCAGCTGCTAGCTTCTTGAGTCTAAGTGAGTTCAAACTTGGTGGCTCAGTTGGTAAATAATCTGCCTGCAATACAGTAGACTTCCTGTAATGTAGAAGACCTGGGTTTGATCCCTGGGTTGGGACTATCCCGTGGAGAAGGAAATGGCAACCCACTCCAGTATTCTTGCCTGGGAAATCCCATGGACAGAGGAGCCTGGCAGGTTACAGCCTTTGGGGTTGAAAAGAGTCAGATAGGACTTAGCAACTGAACCACAAAACACAGTTCAAATTTTGCTTCTTTTACAACTAGAAAAGTCCTGGATAGTAAAGAACTTTTGGTAACTATCTCAGTGCCAGGAACATGTAAGGGCACAATAAAAGACTTATAAATGAATTGGCAAAGAACGGTCAAGATGAGAAGCTGATAAGTTACCAAGGATTCTAAATATCACCTATCAAAGGAGCCAATTCAGTAACTCACATACATTTTAAGTTGGCACACTTGTCAAACTGATCATATTCTTGTTGACAAAGAAATCCTTAATGATTTCCATAATTAGGCTGTATAACTCAGAAACTCCAATGAATA
This sequence comes from Aepyceros melampus, assembly GCA_006408695.1. Lineage (NCBI taxonomy): Eukaryota > Metazoa > Chordata > Mammalia > Artiodactyla > Bovidae > Aepyceros > Aepyceros melampus. The sequence goes on from SJXQ01007066.1 coordinate 168,205, forward strand.
GAATATTAGAATATTAATAAAAGAGACTGCTGCTGCTTCTGCTAAGTCACTTCAGTCGTGTCCGACTCTGTGTGATCCCATAGACGGCAGCCCACCAGGCTCCCCTGTCCCAGGGATTCTCCAGGCAGGAAACTGGAGTGGGTTGCCATTTCCTTCTCCAAAGCAGGAAAGTGAAAAGTGAAAGTGAAGTCGCTCAGTCATGTCTGACTCTTAGCGACCCCATGGACTGCAGCTTACCAGGCTCCTCCGTCCATGGGATTTTCCAGGCAAGAGTTCTGGAGTGAGGTGCCATTGCCTTCTCCAATAAAAGAGACTGCTTTATATTAGGTCCTATAAGCTACAATAAAGCTTTACTCAGAAGAAAATGTCTTAGATAATAATAAAGGAAATGAACAGAAATTAATTGAACTTTTAACTTAAGGCACTATTACAAAACCAAATAAAACTAATAGCTCATGTGTGATGATTAATAAAAGTTGAAATTTGCCCAATGTATTTTAAAAATAACAGTTAAAAAGCCCAAAGCTTGCACTTTAAAATGTCAAAGAAAGTATAGAAGCCCCTGAAACACTAGAAACAAGAAAAACTCAAAGAGAAAAAGATAGAATAGCATAAATTATAAAAGCAATATAATCATAGCTCTAGAAAATGTTAAAAATACAAAAGACTATTTTGAACAACTTTAGAGAAAGATTTGAAAACCAGAGGAAATTAATCATCTCTAGGAAAAATAATTTGCCAAAGATTTCTAAGAAAAATTAGAAACACTCAGTACCCTAAATGACCACAGAAACCTTTGGAAATGTGATTCAAGTCCTACTATTTAAAAGGTGAAGGTTTGGATGGTTTTATAGATATGTTTTATCTAACTTTCAAAGAAAAGCTAATCCCCAAATTACTGAAATGATACTGGATCACAAGCAAAGTTAAATATCTCCCTCAGTCAATTTACAAACACAACAAAACCTTAATATTGACATCTGCTAAATATACAGCATAAAAATAGAACAAAACATTTTAGACTAATTTCACTTATGAATATTGATTAAAATTTTTTCTGAATAAACTTCAGTGGTGAATTTAGAATAATATACCATTCAAAGAATATGAGAAATAATGTACTTCAACAAAAGATATCTATCAGCAAAATTCATATGTCATCCTATTAAAGTAGAATTATAATTTTATCCCTGATTTTCAAAAAGGCTTGAAAAACTTCGGGAGTCATTTCTTCAAAAATTCTAATTAAAATAGGGATTGCAAAAGGTGTTCTAAATATTATAGAGATGATCACTGAAACTCCAATATTTTGGCCATGTGATGCAAAGAACTGCCTCATTGGAGAAAACCCTGATACTGAGAAAGACTGAAGGCAGGAGGAGTAGAGGATGACAGAGGATGAGCTGGTTGTTTGGTATCACTGACGTGATGAACATGAGTTTGAGTAGGCTCTGAGAGTTTGTGATGGACAGGGAAGCCTGGTGTGCTGCAGTCCATGGGGTTGCAAAGAATTGGACATGACTGAGCAACTGAACTGAAACTGATCAAAATCAGACTGTAACATCATACTAAATTGTAAAATTACATAGTTTTCTCCATTAAAATCAGGAAGATAGTGATGTTTATTATCACAGCAAAAATGTATAAGTCCTCACTAAATAAAGTTGTAAAATATTGGGAAAGAATGCAATAATTTTAAAAATATATGATTTAATATATTCTAAATAATGCTTAGAAGATATCAAACCAGTCAATTCTTTTTTTTTTTAATTTTTAAAATAAATTTTATTTTTAGGAGTTTTAGGTTTGTAAAAAATTTGTAAAGAAAGACTCGAATTTCCATGTAGATCACCCTCAGTTTCCTCCGTCGTTAACATCTTACATAAGTATGCTGTATTTGTTACAATTAATAAACCAATATTAATACTCATTTAAACTTTTTTCTTCTTTATTAGTTGGAATAGTTTACAAATGTGTGCCTTTGATCTAGTATTCAGTTACTCAGTGTTATAACTCCTATAGAAAAAACAATGAATGCTTGATTATTTGCTTTTATGTACTATTATTTTAAGAAAATTAATCAGTTCTATATTACTTTCCAAAGGTAACTAATTCATTTTATTCAATATCATTTTGATTTCATAAATTTAAATGTATTCATTGAACTCAACCATTATTATTATTATTTCTTAAGGAAATCAACCCTGAATATTCACTGGAAGGGCTGATGTTGAAGCTGAAACTCCAATACTCTGGCCACCTGATGCAAAGAGCCGACTCATTGGAGAAGACCCTGATGCTGGGAAAGACTGAAAGCAGGAGGAGAAGGGGATGACAGAGGATGAGATGGTTGGATGGCATCACCAACTCAATGGGCATGAGTCTGAGCAAACTCCGGGAGATGGTGAAAGACAAGGAAGCCTGGTGTGCTGCAACCCATGGGGTGACAAAGAATCAGACATGACTGACTGAACAACAAAAATAATGCTTCTAAAAACTTAAAAACTATGAGATCAATTGATAAGTTTATTCAACACAAATAAAGACATAAATATCAACAGCTTGCCTCCCTTGCACAGATCATTAAATGATTTTTGACAAGGGTACAAAGATCACTCAAGGAGCAATGACAATCTTTTCATTAAATGATGCTGGGAAAACTAAATATCCAAATGCAAAAAAAGAAGTGGGTGTTTATTTTGCACCATATACAAAAGTGAATTCAAATCGAATCAAAGACCTAACAGTAAGAGCTGAAACTCTAAAATTCCTATAATGAAACACTAAGGGAAAACCCATAACCTTGAATTTAGAAAGGAGTTTTTGGGTAGAATGCCAAAAGAACAGGCAATAAAAGAAAACAGTAGGTTAGTTGGACTTCAAAATTTTAAATGTTAAAGGACACTATCAACAGATTGAAAAGGTAACCTACAAAATGGGAGTAAATATTTGCAAAACATATATCTGATATGGGATCAATATCCAAAATGTATAAAGCATTCCTACAACTCAGCAAGTCAGCCGTGGTAGCGTAGCGGTTAGGCGGGCAGGTCCGCAGGCAGGCTAGGACCCGTAGATCAAGAGTTCAAGTCCCAGACCCGACTCTTTAGTCAGC
>SJXQ01007066.1:172019-235973 GCA_006408695.1 Aepyceros melampus
TGCAGATGGTGACTGCAGCCATGAAATTAAAAGGCGCTTACTCCTTGGAAGAAAAGTTATGACCAACCTAGATAGTATATTCAAAAGCAGAGACATTACTTTGCCGACTAAGGTCCGTCTAGTCAAGGCTATGGTTTTTCCTGTGGTCATGTATGGATGTGAAAGTTGGACTGTGAAGAAGGCTGAGCGCCGAAGAATTGATGCTTTCGAACTGTGGTGTTGGAGAAGACTCTTGAGAGTCCCTTGGACTGCAAGGAGATCCAACCAGTCCATTCTGAGGGCGATCAACCCTGGGATTTCTTTGGAAGGAATGATGCTAAAACTGAAGCTCCAGTACTTTGGGCACCTTATGCGAAGAGTTGACTCATTGGAAAAGACCCTGATGCTGGGAGGGATTGGGGGCAGGAGGAGAAAGGGACGACTGAGGATGAGATGGCTGGATGGCATCATGGACTCAATGGACGTGAGTCTGAGTGAACTCCAGGAGTTGGTGATGGACAGGGAGGCCTGGCGTACTGCAATTCATGGGGTCGCAAAGAGTTGGACACGACTGCGCGACTGAACTGAACTGAACTGACAGCTCAGCAACAAACAGCCCAGTTAAAATATGAGCAAAGGGCTTGAAGAGTGGTTCCCTCTGCTCTCACTAGCCTGTTTTCCAGACCTATCTCTGCTGTCCTCAGCTCTTCAGCCCATATCCTCTGCCAAAGAGAGGATCCTCTGTTTCCAAACTACACTGTGCACCTCCACAGTTTCACTTGTGGCCTCCAAGTAGAAGGACCTTTCCCTCATTTAAAGTCAGATAAACGGTTCTGCAGCCCAAGACTCAGTTCGACTTTTTCTTCTTCTCATTTTATTTTTATTTGATAGTATTTTTTCCATTTTTATTGAGATACAGTTGACATAAAATATTATATTAATTTCAGGTGGACAACTTGATGATCTCACTAATACGTGGAATGTGAAACAAAACAGATACACCCAAGGTAAGTATTTTAGCCTTTCTGCTAAGATACTGGCTTGTTGACTAAGGTGTTTACCTTGGTTTTCTCTTTTTTAGTAACAGAAATACTTCAAGAATTATACCTACAATAAAGTACTTTCCACCAAATATTTGGATTTCGTTTTCTGAAACACTTTTACTTAGTGGATATGTTAAAGTCACTCCAACACAGAATTAAAAAAAAAAAAAGTTTTTAGAGCTTTAATTTTCTTTAATTAAATTTCTTTAATCTCTAAAAATTGCAGTGTTTAGAAAGTCTGAAGTGACTGTTTTGGTCAGTGGGGAAGCATGATCTAGTCTGTGACTGTGGAAAATAATTGGCTGCCATGTGGAAGATGGAAAGAGACAAAAGTGTGTGCACCAGGATCTAGGAGGCACCGCCACGTGCAGGACACAGAGACACCACGTGCACAATGCAGAGACACCACGTGCAGGATGCATAGATGCCACGTGCAGGACGCAGAGACGCCACGTGCAGGACGCAGAGATGCATGGGGGAGAAGCCAGGGGCGCACTTAAACATGAAGAACAGAGGACCTGGTGAGCCACGTGGTACTGGGGGAAGAAGAAAGGAGGGCATGGAGGCTGATTCAGAGTTTTCAAATTTTGGCAAATGAAAATAAAGGGGAAAAAAGGAAGCACAATTTTAGTGCATGAAAGTGGTAAGCTTAATTTGGGGTGACTGAGTCTTTAGTATTGGTTTAATGGTTCTGTTAGAACTCCACTCCTATAAAGGATCAGTGCCTTAATTTTAAGCCCCAAGTGAGACTATCCTATTGTGTCATCATAAAATGCACCCAGACACTGCTTAACAATCTCCTAAGTACATATGGGGAAACAGTGTCAGACTTTATTTTTGGGGCTCCAAAATCACTGTCAGACTTTATTTTTGGGGTTCCAAAATCACTGCAGATGGTGATTGCAGCCATGAAATTAAAAGACGCTTACTCCTCGGAATGAAAGTTATGACCAACCTAGATAGCATATTCAAAAGCAGAGACATTACTTTGCCAATAAAGGTTCTGTCTAGTCAAGGCTATAGTTTTTCCAGTGGTCGTGTATGGATGTGAGAGTCGGACCATAAAGAAAGCTGAGTGCAGAAGAATTGATGCTTTTGAACTGTGGTGTTGGAGAAGACTCTTGAGAGTCCCTTGGACTGCAAGGAGATCCAACCAGTCCATCCTAAAGGAGATCAGTCCTGGAAGTTCATTGGAAGGACTAATACTGAAGCTGAAACTGCAATACTTTGGCCACCTGATGCGAAGAGCTGACTCATTGGAAAAGACCCTGATGCTGGGAGGGATTAGGGGGAGGAGGAGAAGGGGACGACAGAGGATGAGATGGTTGGATGGCATCACTGACTCAATGGACATGAGTTTGGGTAAATTTCGGTAGCTGTTGATGGACAAGGAGGCCTGGCCTGCTACGATTCATGGGGTCGCAAAGAGTCAGATATGAGTAAGCGACTGAACTGAACTCAAGTACATATTATTTGGCATTTGGAAGGCCTGAAAGATTATGCAAATTGATTTGATAAAGGAACCACTGAACATGGTCTTCCCTTGTAGCTCAGTTGGTAAAGATCTGCCTGCAAGACAGGAGACTCTGGTTCAATTCCTGGGTCGGGAAGATTCCCTGGAGAAGGAAACAGCAGCCCACTCCAATATTCTTGCCTGGAGAATCCCATGGACAGAGGAGCCTGTTCGACTATACTCCATGGGGTCACAAGAGTCATTCACGACTTAGCCACTAAACCACCTTTTAAACCACCACCTTGAACATATGACTATTTGCCTTTCTCTCTGGTTTCCATCTATAAAAAAACATATTTTGCATACAGTTGTAATCATAGTGCTTACATAATTTGCATCTTTTTTCTATTATAATACGTGAATTGCTGTCTATATTACTATGCTTTTCAGTTAAATGGTTACATAATATTCCAGGAGGTGATGGGATGTAACTTAGCATTCCTTTCCTGTTGAGCTCTTAGGTTTTTAATTTATCTGTTAGCGTAACTGGTCAAGGGGGACCATATAATTTGATACAATAATTGACTCTGCTTCTCCAAGTATACAAGCTCCTGACCTTTAATATACTTTACCCTCTTCAAAGCCTCAACTTAGACTTCTGTTTTTCTCCATTCATTACTTTTAGCAAGACAATTGCCCTTTGCAACTATTCAATGGTTCTCATCTTTCTTGACAAATTAAATACATTTTAAACATTTTCTCCCTTTATGTCTCTCTTTAACATCTCCCCATTCTTTGGAAGTGTGCCTATTCCCCAGGTCCTCATGATAAAAACAATGTCTGCATTTATTCTTTGCTCTGGATCTCATGGGAGGTGGCTTCATTATTCCTACTTAAAAATTTTGCCCCTTAGTCATTATGCCCTGGAGTGAAGCACCTTCCACACCTGTTCTGGCCTTATGCTTTTATTCACAAAGCCAGGCATCAAGTCTATAGAAACTAATTTCCCAGGCCCTTTTCTTAGTTCTAATATGATAACTTTAGCATTGATTCAACAGTGCAGATATGACATTCTGCAAATAAACAGCAGTACTTCCATCAAAGCTTGAAGATTTCTTATGATGGATATATTCAGACATTCCACCTCTTTTTAGAAAATGCAATTTTATGGAAAAATACAAGATAATTGGTCTTTAGCTCTTGCAATAAACTTAGATAGCACCTGCCATATTTAAATTAATACAGTGCTTCTCCCTGTTAGATCAAGCTTCCTGATTAAGTCAATCATATGAAAAGATTCAGGCATTGCTCATGCGCACTCAGAATTTTTTTTTTTCAGTGTGGGTATTTTTTTGAATGATGTGATACTTGCCCATCTACTAAGTAAAGGAAATTGAAAGTTCTTTATTCAGTCATATATCCTGTCTGTCCTTATCTTTCAGCCTCAGCCTTTGCCTCATGTTGTGTCACATAGGTGGTAGGTTTTACTGGGCACTGGAAGATTCTCCAAAGCAATGACCTAGTATTTGCAGCCTCTGTGTGAACACTGGGTCTGCTGCCCAGAGATCACAGGCACATCCCTCTCGAGGATTTATTCCCTTCCTCATTGTCCCCATTTCCTCTGACTTTAGCTGCCATGGTCCAGATCAAGAAACTCAGAGAACAGCTTTGCTCCTTTTAATCTCTCTTTAACCAGCAGCAAGAATGAATCAGACTCACATGGCTGAAACAGCAGAATATAAAGTGCCAAGGCTGGCATTTCAATCAGCCCTCCCACTTCCAGAGGAAGCCTGGATAACGAGGAGTGAAGAGGCTCCTTTCCATGAACAAATTAAAAGCTCAAAGGGTCTACCTTCACTGAAGCAATCCCTGACCTAGAGGCAGGACTGGTATGATTTCTTAAGCAAGATGGGAAAACACTTTCTTTGAAGGGGGTGCTCTGACTGGTCACAACAAGTGATGATCCAATTTGCCTAATTAACCCATTCAATTCTATCCCTATATGTGTCCAAAGTTTTACTTTAAAGTGAACTTTCTTCTTAAAAGTCATAAACTCTGGGGAGAAGCCCACAGACAATAGGCAAAGACACTTTGGGTTTACTATGTGGAAGTCCAGTCAGAGATCATGCTACTATTTTCTGAACAATTCCTATTCCACAGTCAAAGATGGCAATAGTGAGCTAGCACCCATGTGATGCCAGAGTTTGTTGCCCAGCAGGTGTCAGAGATGTGCACGGACATGATCAGATGATGAGTTCCTTGCAGGCAGTGGTGATGTCACCTGCTTCTTTGTGTCCTCATGATGGCTGAGTCCCAGGCTGGGCACATAAAATCACGTGGTATAACAGTGGAAGGGGAATTTGAAAGGTACCAGTTGATGTCTTGACTTATAGATGCAAATACCGAGGCCCAAAGAGGTTATAGAATTGGTCTAAGGTCTCTCTAGTCAAGGCTATGGCTTTTCCAGTGGTCATGCATGGATGTGAGAGTTGGACATAAAGAAAGCTGAGCCCCGAAGAATTGATGCTTTTGAACTGTGGTGTTGGAGAAGACTCTTGAGAGTCCCTTGGACTGCAAGGAGATCCAACCAGTCCATCCTAAAAGAGATCGGTCCTGAGTGTTCATTGGAAGGACTGATGTTGAAGCGGAAACTCCAATACTTTGGCCACCTGATGCGAAGAGCTGACTCATTTGAAAAGACCCTGATGCTGGGAAAGATTGAGGGCAGGGAGAGAAGGGGACGACAGAGGATGAGATGGCTGGATGGCATCACTGACTCAATGAATATGGGTTTGGGTGAACTCCAGGAGTTGGTGATGGACAGGGAGGCCTGGCGTGCTGTGGTTCATGGGGTGGCAAAGAGTCAGACACGACTGAGCGACTGAACTGAACTGATGAGTGGCAGCTCCAAATTAGAACTCCTTTCTCCTGGGATAGATGTGTGGACACAGTGGGGGAAGGGGAAGGTGGGATGCATCGGGAGGTTAGCATCAGTGTATATACCCTGACCGTGTGTAGAATACACAGCTAGTGGGAACCTGCTACAACGCTCAGGGAACTCAGTTTAGTGCTCTGTGATGACCTAGATGAGTGGAGTGGGGTGGTCGTAGCAGAGAGGCACACAGTGGAGGGGATTGTGTCTACATAGAGCTCATTCACTTTGTTGTGAAGCAGAAATTAATACAAAAGTGTAAAGCAATTATACTCCAATCAAAAAAAACAAACAAAAAAACAAAACCCTCCCCTCTCCTGATTCCAGTCCAGGGCCCTTCTTAACGTCTTTCTGCTGTCTCTAAAGTAGGTACTTAAGAATAACATGCTTATTGATCAACTTTAATTTACAGCCCATCATATAAGATACTGTTTGAATAGTAAGAATCACTATGGAGCAGGATTACCATGTGTGTGCTTGAGAGAAAGAGAGAAAGCTTATTTGTTACCTATGTGTAAACGCGACTAGAGGTGTATACGCGACCTATATGTGTATACGCACCCTACGTGTATATATGTATACACCACCTATGTGTATATGTGTATGCGACTAGAAATGAGTGCAGAGAGAAGACAGATGTAAGGTCACATATACTACGTTACATTAGCCTTTACTCTACATGCATTTGCTTCACGGGTACAGTGATCTGAAACCTCATTTTTGAATACATAAAATAACAGACCTTGTATAAAGGAGCCCTTTTCTGATTCATTATTCTTAGTCCACAAGAAAGTGAAGGCAAGCGAAGAGATGTGAAAATATCTGAAAGTGTTAGAGCTCAATCACTGAAGAAGCTAAGCTCAAATTAGAGTTTCTCTGCTCCCTGGAAAAGGATCCACTTGGAGCTTGGCGGCATCTCTACCAGTCCTAAGATCTCTGTTATAAGGGACGAATTGGTCCACAGTTCCGTCTCAACAGGTGTTAATGCTGACAACTGCACGAAGCTCCTTCAACCCAACGTTAGAGACCTTGAGAGGCAAGAAATGAGAGGGCCTGGCAGGGGTATGCTACAATCTCAGTGGGATCTCATTATTTGTTACCTATGTGTAAACGCGACTAGAGGTGTATACGCGACCTATATGTGTATACTCGACCTATATGTGTATACGCACCCTACGTGTATATATGTATACACGATGCATGTGTATATGTGTATGCGACTAGAAATGAGTGCAGAGACAAGACAGATGTAAGGTCACACATACTGCGTTACATTAGCATTTACTCTACATGCATTTGCTTCACGGGGTACAGTGATCTGAAACCTCATTTTTGAATACATAAAATAACAGACCTTGTATAAAGGAGCCCTTTTCTGATTCATTATTCTTAGTCCACAAGAAAGTGAAGGCAAGCGAAGAGATGTGAAAATATCTGAAAGTGTTAGAGCTCAATCACTGAAGAAGCTAAGCTCAAATTAGAGTTTCTCTGCTCCCTGGAAAAGGATCCACTTGGAGCTTGGCGGCATCTCTACCAGTCCTAAGATCTCTGTTATAAGGGACGAATTAGTCCACAGTTCCGTCTCAACAGGTGTTAATGCTGACAACTGCACGAAGCTCCTTCAACCCAACGTTAGAGACCTTGAGAGGCAAGAAATGAGAGGGCCTGGCAGGAGTATGCTACAATCTCAGTGGGATCTCTTTCAAAGCACAGTGCAGCAGGAAAGACACGTATAATGGCTATTTAATCATCTTCACTATGAAGTACCAATTCTTTAGACTCTTATGACATTCATGAATGATGCAGGAGGCGGACATGATGAATACAGAGCGATTTCCTGCGACAGATACTTCCAGGGAATTTATGCCCCCTCCCCCCAGGACAAAAGGGCTCCCAGGCTCAGTTATCATTTGTTCTGAGAGAGAATTTACAGTCTCGCTAGCAACTCCTTTTACCCTACTCAATAAAGCGCTTATTTTGATATACTGACTGCGATTGTTCGAGAACAACTGTATCCTTGGAAATTCATGTGAGTGAGCAGACTGGTTAGGCTCACTTTGCTTCACTTCATGCACTTCTGTTATTTTTTTCCACATTCTAAAATTTAGAGGGCTTGGATCCAGGACTTCAAATCACATGTTCACTTTTTTGTCTATACACACACACACACACACACACACACACACACATGTGCATAATATGTGTGTATGTATTAAGAACATGTTTGTGTATTCACACACCAACACACACATATATATAACATCTAAAAGCTCAAATGCTGTTTGGGTTCACCTGTGAGTCAGGTAATTCTTTAGCGTGTGGCTATATGCACTGTTAAATATGTAATAAAAATCTCGGTCTGTATTTTCTGCCCAAAAGTAATCTACATGTAAATAGCAAATTAGTTGATACACTCACCAATATTTATTAAGCTCCTGTTATATGCTAGGTACCTTTCTGAGTGCTGGAAAAATAGCAGTGAATATACTTGCCTCAGTAGAGATGCTCTGCTTATAATGATGGCAGGTACACACACACACACACACACAGATCTACAGGGAGTTCTAAGTGCTAATAAAGCATGACAAGAGGGTAGGCTTGGGATGGTGCCTATTTTAAAAGAGATGGACAGAGCAGGTCCCTCTGAGGCGAAGGCAATAGGGGCCTGAGAACAAGAAAAGTGTCACCATATGCGTATAAAAGAAAGAAGGTTCAAGACAGGGGGAACAAGGACAAGGGATAAAAGTAGAAATGTGTTGCATTTGCTTAAGATGCGGCCAGGGAACTAGTATGGCTGGAATGGAGACATGAGGGACACAGTGAGAGAAAAATGTATTGGGAGAAATAGAAACCAAATTATAGAGGGTCTCACAGGAAGTTTCATGGCAAATAGATGGGGAAACAGTGGAAAGAGTGACAGACTTTATTTTGGGGGGCTCCACAATCACTGCAGATGGTGACTGCAGCCATGAAATTAAAAGATGCTTACTCCTTGGAAGGAAAGTTATGACCAACCTAGATAGCATTTTAAAAAGCAGAGACATTACTTTGCCACAAGGTCCATCTAGTCAAAGCTATGGTTTTTCCAGCAGTCATGTAAGGATGTGAGAGTTGGACTATAAAGAAAGCTGAGCACCAAAGAATTGATGCTATTGAACTGTGGTGTTGGGGAAGACTCTTGAGAGTCCCTTGGACTGCAAGGAGATCCAACCAGTCCATCTTAAAGGAAATCAGTCCTGAATGTTCATTAGAAGGACTGGTATTGAAGCTGAAACTCCAATACTTTGGCCACTTGATGCAAAGAGCTGACTCATTGGAAAAGACCCAGACGCTAGGAAAGATTGAGGGCAGGAGGAGAAGGGGACAATAGACGATGAGATGGTTGGATGGCATCACCGACTCAATGGACATGAGTTTGGGTTAACTCCAGGAGTTGGTGATGGACAGGGAGGCCTGGAGTGTTGCAGTTCATGGGGTCGCAAAGGGTCAGTCATGACTGAGAAACTGAACTGAACTGAATCACAGGAAGTATCTCGTGTGAGAGACAATCTTATCTAATACTACTCTAGGAAGATTGTACAGCTTTCCAAGTAGCTCTGTTGATAAGATTTTAAGTTGGACATTGAAAATCAGAGGCTTTCCTCATGGCTCAGATGGATAAATAGTCTGTTTGTAATGCAGAGGACCTGGGTTCGATCCCTGCATCGAGAAGATCTCCTGGAGAAGGGGATGGCTACCCACTCCAGTATTCTTGCCTGGAGAAGTCCATGGACCTGGCGGGCAAGAGTCAGTGAGGATGAGATAGTTGGATAATATCCCTGACTCAATGGACATAACTTTGAGCAGATTCCAGGAGACAGTGAAGGACAGGGAAGCCTGGTGCCCTGCAGTTCATGAGGTCAGAAAGAGTTGGACATGACTTAGCAATTGAACAACAACAAAAACAACAACAAATTGAAAATTAGACTTAAAAGGAAAGTAACCAAGTATGAAAGAGAAGACTTCAAAGTGCTGTTGTATAAAGAACAACTAAATGATCTCAGGATATTAAACCTTTGGGAGCTGGACAGAGTGGCATCTTCAAATCTGTAGGATGCCATATAGAAAAAGGACTATGGTCCTTTGGAAAATTGAACCAAGAATGATGGTGAAAATACCTGGGTTCAAGATCCCAGGTTATAATGAGTATAAGCATTTTCTTGAGCTATCCCAAATGGACACTGCAAAAATATCATACAAATTTCACCCCCAGATATGTGTCAGCAGTGGCTGAATAGACACTTTTCAGAATGCCTGTAGGTCTTTTCCAGGTGGTTATAAAAGGGAACTATCTAAGAAAGGAAAAATCTGTTTAAACAGAAATGCTGGACTCTGGGAGAACAAATACATTCATCTAAATTAATCACCATCTTCTTCTTCATTAAAAAAAAAAAAAAAGCATCTTCCTTTGCAGCAAAATTGCTACTACCTCTTCATTGAGAAAATCAGTAGCCATTTTGGGAACTAGGAAAAATTTTCCCTGACAATACTTTAACACATTTGGCAGAAATATCCTTGAGGGCTATATTCTCAAGGATATTTTTGGTCTAGAGTCCATCTTCTAGGAAAATCCTACTAACAAAAATCATCCATTTAAAAATATTCCTTCAATCACTGAAATAGATAAACACAACTCCTTTCTTCTTACAATGAATCCCAGAAGTGGTGGGAAGGAGGCAGGCTAAAAATGTTTCTTCTGTGCTCTGGTGGACAAGCAAAACCCTTTCCTCTATTAATTTTCCACAATGGCTAAGATTGCCTCTCTTAGTGGAACTTAATCCTGATACAACAGATAAGATCCTGGGTTAGACTTCACAGGTAGGGAAAGCCAGGGCTAAGACATATTTGTTGAAAAGAATCTTCAGAAATATCTTGGTATTGCCTCATTGTTTCTTGACAGGAAAAGGATTCACTATGAAGAAGTTGCCTTTTAGAGTATTTTAAATTAGAAAAAGGTAGAGAAGAATATTTACTTAGTATTTTGGAATGAGGAAAGAAAGGAAAAGAAGTCAAGGGAAGAGAAGGGCAGGAAAAGGAAGAAGGAAGGAAGGGAGAGAGGAGGGAGGGAGGGAAGAAAGGAGAAGGGAAGAAAAGAAGAAAGAAATAGTAAGAGAAGGAAGGAAGGAAGATGAGTGGGTGCCTTGCAAGAGCTACAAAATAATCCCTCTGCCACAGTCTGCCTGAAATCTATCAGAGTTACTACTGTCTTTCCAGGATAAGTTTCTGTATTTACATGGTTAAAGAAAAGGAGCAAAAATAATGACAAGGAAGGATAAATAGAACAAATGTGGAAGTTTTGGAAAATCAGAGTCTCTAGAAAAGAAAGCATAAGAGTAAATTAATTACTGTTTGAGGAGATAAAGAGTTTTCTTGAAATAAGGCTTTCAAAAAATGCATGTGGGGACTTCTCTGGTAGTCCAGTGGCCAAGATCCCGTGCTCTCAAGGTAGGGGGCCTGGGTTTGATTTCTGGTCAGGAACTTAGATCCCACATGCTACAACTAAGAGTTTGTATGTTGCAACTAAGGTACAACACAGACAAAAAAAAAAAAAAAAGCTGTGTGCTACATATAGAGATAATAGGATAAATGCCACAGATGGAAAGAAAAACAGGTAAAATAAGGAAGACATTTTTGACCCATCAAGGGCTATATATATATATATATATATATATATATATATTCACATCAACAATGACAAGAAAAACTCATAGTTACTGAAGGAGCCCCAGAGGTCTCCAATCCAGCAAAATTTCTACTATTCCTCCCTATCTTTCATCATATAAAACCCTTGTATTTTATTCATGGTCCTTATTAGTTTTTGTCTGTCTCTCCCAAAGCTCAAAAAAGCTTGTCTTTTCTTGCTAAAACTCTAGAACATTTCAAAACACATAGTAAACTTTCTTTAATATTGCTGAATCAACAAATAGAGCTTTAAGATTTCTAGTTCCTAATAATAGGGACATCAGTGGGATTATTCACCATCAGTCATTGGCCTTCAGTCTCTACCCCTTGTGGCTCAGCTGGTAAAGAATCTGCCTGCAAAGTGAGAGACCTGGGTTTGATCCCTGGAATGGGAAGATCCCCTAGAGAAGGGAATGGCTACCCACTCTAGTATCCTGGCCTGGAGAATTCCATGGACCGTATAGTCTGTGGGGTCGCAAAGAGTCATTTGCAATTTCATGAGCAGACTCTACCATTAAAATTCCTATATAGATTCCAATTGCCTTAGAATAAAATCAAACTCTTAAAATGGTTCCAAAGGCCCTCCATAAACTGGCTTTTGCCATCTTCTCTTACTTCACCTGGGATCATATTCCCCTTTACATACCCCAGATACTGGGGTTTATTCTAGTTTTCCTTCCAAAAGGCAAATGGCATCATGGCTTTGAAGACCTCTTCATGTGCTTTCTCCTCTTTCCCAGATCTGCATTGGGTGGCTCCTTCTCTTTCAAGTCAAGGGTAGCCTCTTGAGAGACACTTTTTTGACCTTACAGCCAAATGTAACAACTCAACAAATGAGTACATTTTCAAGAAAATCTGGGACTTTCCTGATGGTCCAGTGGCTAAGACTTCTCCTTCCAATATAGGTGGTGTGAGTTTGATTCATGATATGGGAGTTAAATAAGATCCCCCATGCCTCGAGGCCAAAAACCCAGAAACATAAAACAGAAACAGTATTGTTACAGATTCAATAAAGACTTAAAAAATGGTCAACATCAAAAACATAAAATCTTTTTAAAAAAAGAACCTATTCTTAAAAAATAAGATGGTAATTTCAAAAAAAAAAATCCTATTAAACTATTACTTCAGTTCAGTTCAGTCGCTCAGTCATGTCTGACTCTTTGCGACCCCATGAATCACAGCACGCCAGGCCTCCCTGTCCATCACCAACTCCCGGAGTTCACTCAGACTCACGTCCATCAAGTCAGTGATGCCATCCAGCCATCTCATCCTCTGTCATCCCCTTTTCCTCCTGTCCCCAGTCCCTCCCAGCATCAGGGTCCTTAATCACTGCCATGTATCCATGCTACTTCTATTAAATCCAGAACACATAATGTTATGCTTATTTTCACAATCCCCAACACATGTAAATCTTTATTTGATCCATTTTTTAAATGGAAAAAGTGATAGCGACTTCTCTCTACTTTGTGTTATATGTTACTAGAATAATTCATTAATATACACAAATTCATATGTAAAATAGCAAATGGAAATCTGCTGTGGGATACAGGGAGATTAACCCAGTGCTCTGAGACACCTGGTAGGGTGGCTTGGGAGGGAGATGGGAAGGGCTTTTGGGAGGGAGGGGACATATGTCTATCTGTGGCTGATTGATGTTGATGTATGGAAGAAACCAGCACAATATTGTACAGCAATTATCCTTCAATAAAAAATAAAAAAATACGGTGATCAACAAATAGAAAGAGATGGCTCAGTGTTTTGGTTAACTTCACGTTTGTGTTCCTTCAAAGTGAAAAGGAATTAAATGTGTGTAGTGTTAAATAAAAATAAAATAAATACACAAAGTCATATTGAACTTATCCAAAGGGAAGTATACCGCAAATCCAAAGCAGTGGAATGACCATTGTTAGTCTGTGGCTCCTGTAACAGAAGTTTTTATCAGTTTATTCTTCACCCAATGGAGTGCCAATAGTGAGTCACTCAAAAGGAAAGGGAAAGAAATTTCTTTTTGGATAGGACTCTTTAGGGCAACCCAGTCCATCCTAAGGAAATCAGTCCTGAATATTCATTGGAAGGACTGATGCTGAAGCTGAAGCTCCAATACTTTGGCCACCTGATACAAAGAACTGACTCATTGGAAAAGGCCCTGATCCTGGGAAAGATTGAAGGTGGGAGGAGAAGGGGATGACAGAGGATGAGATGGTTGGATGGCATCACCAACTCAATAGACATGAATTTCAGCAGACTCTGGGAACTGGTGATGGACAGGGAGGCCTGGCGTGCTGCATTCCATGGGGTCGCAAAGAGTCAGACACGACTGAGAGACTGAACTGAACTGAACTATAGGGCAACACTCTCTCCCGAGGTGTGACAGCAAACAGTCAAATCCAAAGGAATTGACACTCAATTCACAAAGTGGTTCACGCAGGTATTTTTCAGAGGAGTTGGATGAATAAACCCTGAAAATCCTTTTCTTCCTTTTCCCTGCTGTATGTAAATGCAGTATATTGATTCAGGTCCCACTGTTTCACAGCATTTGCATGCTCCAGTAACACAGAGGATTCATTTCCATCTCTCCATCTCAAGGACCTGAGGTTGCTCTCAACACAACCCCATGTGAACAACTCCTTCCATCTCCTCCTCCTCTTTCCTTCTAGTCCTGATATCCTGACAGGTGGATAATGGGGTTAACAAAATGACTCTCACATGAAACACTCTATTTTCACTTATGTTAATCTTTTTCACTTCTCCAAGATCAATGGGGAAACATTTTAAGGAATCATTTCCTGGTCTGAGACAGGATGAGCTAGGATGAGTGAAGGGTAGTTAGCCCAAATGTTTACTTCATAATAAGAAGTAGTTGATGTTGACAATTGAAAATTGCTAGGAATTTTTTAAAGATAATGGTTCAGAATTTTTCTTGCCCTGATCGATTCCTCCATCAGTATACCATGAGGAAAATATTTTTTTAAATTAAGCAATTTAAAGTGCTTTATAACTTTGGAAAGTGAGCCTATTCAAACAGAAAGACTTCTAGACTCCAAGTGTTTTAGTTCTGGACTGTAACACTGGTTAATTTCTTTAATTTCTCATTGAGGCTACTCCTGCCGTTCCTGCTCATTCCCTAAGATGCAGATAAGATCATCTTCTCTGTAAAGTTCTTTTCATCTATTCAGTCAGCCATTTGGTTCAGTTCAGTTGCTCAGTCGTATCCCACTCTGTGACCCCATGGACAGCCGTACACGAGGCCTCCCTGTCCATTACCAACTCCTGGAGCTTGCTCAAACTCATGTCCGTCATGTCGGGATGCCATCCAACCATCTCATCCTCTGTCATCCCCTTCTCCTCCCGCCTTCAATCTTTCCTAGCATCAGGGTCTTTTTCCAATGAGTCAGTTCTTCGCATCAGATGGCCAAAGTATTGGAGTTTCAGCTTTAGCCATCAGTCCTTCCATTTGGTTAACACTGGTTAATTACAGTTAATTACAATTAAAAGTCATTTTTCAACACATATATATTTAGACCTACTATTGATCAAACTTAAAAATAGGTACTGAGGACATAGAAAAAACAGGAAAAAAAGAAGTTAGCCTCTCCAGCCAACCAATTGTGCGTGATTTTATCCTTCTTCTGGTGTATAAATGGAGCTCAATTAATATTATGAAGGGGCATTTCATAATTTACACATTTGCATCATGAAGGAATGAAAGCATATGATCTGAGAGCCTCTACTGTTCTGGTGTCATAAGAGAGACAGTCAATGATTCTACATCAACTGCAGTTGTACCAGAGGTAACACTGACAGTTGATTAGCCCAGGCTGCAATGAACTGACTATCCCCCAGCTGTCTCTGAACTCTTTGAAGTGGAAATTATGCATACAACACCAGAGGAGCCTGGCAAGTCACAGATGCTGCTTTTGGCTTCACCTGCTCACTTCTCTCCCCACTGGGAGGATTGCCATAAGCACTAAACTTTACTGGGAAGTGCAGGGCAGGCATTCAGACCTTTTAGGGCGAGTCTGCAGAAACTGATCACAAGGAGCAGCTGAAGGTATGCGACACCTCTGCTCACTTGCAATGATCAAACAAGAGATACAGTGATGAAACAAAATGGTATGTCTGTGTTTACAAGACACTGAAATAACTGGACCAAAAAAAGAAGGAAAGAAATCAGCAAATTAGACTTTGTGTGTAGATCCAACATTAGTGTCTTTTTTTTTTTCCCCCTTCAGTTGGTGTTGGGTAGAAAATGTCAAATGTCCAAGTTTTGTGAATAAAATTACAACATTAATTAAGATTTAATCCCCATTTCTTCCTACCTATAACATCTGGTGAGTATCCTCTCCAATTGCCATCCTTGCCCTGTCCCTGCTCTGTTGCAGCAACCCTAGTTTCTCTGAATAATCAAGGTTACAGCAAAACTCTATTTTTTCCCCCTAGACTTAGTGTCAAGAAGAGCCCAGAATAGCCAGGTGATTGATTCAGCACCCTGCACGGTAGTATCAAGAGCCCTAGTGGAAACACTTCTTTCTGATAAATCATGTCCACAAACTCATGAACATTGCTTAAGGAATCTTAGCTTCGTTTTGTGTCTCCAAATTAAAGCAACCTTTACTCCATTTTCCTAAGACCCTGCTCATGATGTCCAGTGTACAGGCTGTTAAGAAGATTAGAGGGGACCATCTAAGCGAACAGCCTAATGATTAGATCCTCCTGAGTGCTCCTTAAGTGATAGCTATTTTGATTAGCATTAGCATTCTTGTTGCTGCCCTTTTCTTGTTCTTAGTTGTTATACAGGGATTCTTTAAATTGGTAGAAAAACTATTAATGGAGTATATACAAATCACTGTCTTCCTCACTGCAATGCCCTTGACCACACGCCTTCTATGGCCGCAGCCCTGACACTGGTTATACGCATCCAAAATGAGAAGAGGGAAGTATGGGAGAGAAAATGAGAGAGAAATAACAGCAAACAGACTAATAGCACAGCGGCTGGTAAAATATGTATCCTGGATTTGAAGAGAAGGAGGCCGCATTTCCTTAAACACTGCCTCCATCTCAAGTGCTCTCTAACAGGTCATTTCAAGTTTTGACTTACTCTGCTACAATATTCACAGTCTCCATCTATAGGGTTTCCTTTGATGCCCTTCTAAGATTTCCCAGGAGCCCAGGGACAGCCTTTCAACATTTCATCTGGACAGCTGTGCATTTCCCTCCGGATGTTTGGAACTGGACAGAGACGCCCAGGACAAGAACCTATTACAGAGAGATCCATTTTTCTTTGCTTCTCAGGTATGGGGGTTTCTATAAAAGGGCTTTGCTGTTTGCTCAGTACATCCCCCCGCGCCCTCCCCCCTCCACCGAGGTTATCTAAAAGGTGATTTTACTAACAAGGAAAATTTTGAAACTGATAGCCCGTAACAACATTCATTCAGTGCTGATCATACTGTTGATTATTTTGGGAACAGAACTGTCCTTGCCACACTGGTCATTATCGGATCTGTTGCGTTAACCTAAGCATTTCTTCCACTTCAGTTCACTTCTTTTACGCTACTTGATCCTGTAGCAAGGTCACCAAACACTAAATTTGTCTCCTGAATAGCATATGGATCCAGCAACACATTACCCCAGAGCCCCATATAACTATTAATGAAGAATTAGAGCCATTTAAGCCAGCACACCATATGGTGCCTAATTTATTCAATAAATATATTACTGTAAATACTCATAATTAGTACTCCTACTAATCATACTGGTTTATAGAAAAGAAAAATCTTTGAAAGCAGTCATTTTTAAAATCACAATCTTTGTTTTGAAGCATATTTTCCCCTTGTTACAGTTAAAATTAATAAACGCTTATTAAGAATCTTTTGTGTACTGGTTGTTGGGTTAAATTCTGGCGTTATATAGATTTATAAAACCTGAATGCCAATGCTTTAAAAAAAAAACAAAACACCTAGGGGCAACTTGAATCATCGGGCTATTGTAATACTGCAAACATAAAAATATAAATGGATATGGGTAAATGCACCGTGGTAGAAAATCACTGTTTCATTTGTACCACTAATACTGATTTAAACAAACAACAACAGGAACAACAACAACAACAAAAAAAAAAAACAACTAGCAATTTAGAAACACACATATATGCCAGGTATGCCTTTTACATATCCTTTTATCCAATCTTTACAAAAACAGTAACAACACTATTAGGCAGATATCATCATCTCTATTTTCAGATGAGGAAACTGAGGCATAGAAAGTAAATGGCTTTCACAAAGTCATACAAAAAGGGGCGAACTTAGACCTGCATAAAAATTCTGCCTAAACTTAATCCTTAGGTTATTAATTATTATAACAAACTGCTTCCTTGTGTCAATTTCATCTTGCTAACCACACTGTAAACTTCAAAAAAAGCAAAGCCTTAAACCATCCACTTTTCTCAACGACCTTTATTCCTCTGCTAGTCTGGTGCCCAAGTAATATTTTTGATAGCTCTGTTTTGAGCAGTAAATGCACAGCTCATTTCTCTAAGGAACAGTGAACTTCTCAGTGTTCAATTCTTGCTTTGTACAATTTATATGGGTTTCTTTTCATACCTAATGAAAATGGAATATATCACTCTTGAACCAGCATGAGGGCTTATAAAGAACAGAATAGACTTGAAAGAATATGGTATATTGGTATAATCAATGGTATATTGGTTACAGAATGATACCTATTCACACATATATTGTTAGGTGGCTTATCATATCTAAACCTGTTTTAAGAGAAGTAAGACAAAGTAGGAAAAAACAGAAATGAAAAGAACTTTTAACTTCTGGCATGATTGGATAGAATGAGAAAATAATTTTCTGAGATATAAGGTGACTTAGAAAGAGACTTTCAACTTCTTTACTGAGTTGTTTTTTTTTTTTTCCTTTAAATAAAACATACAAATGAATACCTGGCTGGCAGAGTCTCTAGAGACTATATGCTAGAAAGCTAAGCATAGATTTTCGGTTTTGATTTTCTGAGAGTAATACTTAGCTCAATACAAACAAACAAACAAAAAGGCTTAATGTCTGGTTCTGAAGCAATGTCATTGGAATGCAGTTCACCAGATCTGTAAGTGCAGGGCACCACAAGGGGCCATGTGGAAATGAATGACTCTAGCCTCCATTTTTAATGCCCAGGGCACTAAGTATATATATATACTTAGTTATACTTATATACTTAGTTGCCCTGGGCCTGGCGTGCTGCGATTCATGGGGTCGCAAAGAGTTGGACACAACTAAGCGACTGAATTGAACTGATATATATATATATATATATATATATACTTTTATTTATTTTAAATATATATATACTTTTATTTATTTATTTTATATATATGTATATATATACTTTTATTTATTCCTCTACTAGTACCAGACTAGCGGAGGAATAAGAGTTGTTGAGAAAAGTGGATGGTTTAAGGCTTTGTTTTTTTTAGAAAGAATAAATAAAAACCTTTTATTAAATGTATATTCAATTAGTGATATTTAATTTCTACTTGAAACCTATAATCTAATGATGTGTGAAGAGAGTGGTCATATAATTGCTGATAAGCACAGTTTGTAGGTACAAACTCAGCTCAACCATTCCCGCACACGTGCGTACACAAGCACACCCACGCCCACATGCTTTCTATATACAATAGACTGTATAAAAACCCTTGTTTGTGGGTGGCATAAGGGTGCTGCATTTCTTAGCAGCTTGTAGAATCAAATTTGAGGATTCACAAAAGGAACTAGAATGCATCTTGCAGAGAAAATAACAGCATGAAAGTGAGTTGGGAAATGCCATTCTATTTATTTCAATACCTTATTTCAATATATTGAACACAACTCATGCCAAACATCAAGGTAGAACTGTGTGCATAGACCTAGTCTACAATAGATATCAACTTGCAAGAAACTGCACTTCCGGGGTGACCAGCTGGGCACTAGTGAAGGGCAGCATCAGGCTTCCACTTTGAGGCTCAATTACACCCATCTTCATTACCATACCCAAGCTGGTTCTCGCTACACATACACAGTTGGCTCAGAGTCTTTTCCAGAAATGCTTTCTCAGGTACTCTTGGCTCAAATTCCAGTTTGCATTTCACATTCCATTGAGATTTAATTAGAAATACATTTTTAAAATAGTTTTCTGAAGTAAAAACTAAAAGATACTCGCAGAAAACTCAGCTCTCCCTTGTTATTGTTCTACCTAGTTGGTTGGTTGTGAAACTCCTAGGAACAGTAACAGATGTTTTAAAATGCTTACTTGAAAAACCTAGTCCACACTATTCTTAGGGAGACAAACATCAGTGACAGAAAATCCATATTAATACCGAGAGCTTTTTGCTAGTTATTTCTTTAAATGGGACAGCTTCAGAAACCATCATTATTAAGCACAATTCAATAGGTAAAGCACATTCTTTGTCTCTTTACTTCAACCTGAATGGCCCTCACAAACGCAAGCCAAATGTTTACCAATGAACTCAAAAAAGGGAGCTAGATAGACAGAATTTTAATTTGAGCCCAAAGAAGAAAGAGATCTTGAGACAATGATTCATATGTAAATAACTTACTAAGAGACACTGGGACTTCCCTGGTGGCCCGGTGGCTAAGAAAAATCCTCCTTGCAAAGGGGGTGTGGGTTCAATCCCTGGTTGGGGAACTAAGACCCCGTGTACATCTGAGCAGCTAAGTCCGGCAGCCTCAACTACTAAGCCCTTGCGCCATGGCTAAAGAGTAGGCTGCAACGAAAGACCCCTAGTGCGGCAACCAAGACCCAGTGCAGCCCAATGTATGCTGTGCTAAGTCATTTCAGTCGTGTCCAACTCTCTGTGACTCCATGGACTCTGCCCTGCCAGGCTGTTCTGTCCACGGGATTCGCCAGTCAAGATACTGGAGTGCGCTGCCATTTCCTTCTCCAATGCAGCCCAATAAATAAAAATAAACAAGAATGCACTCCCACAGGAACCAGTAAGGTAAGAGGGGAAGCAAGGCAGCAAAGAAGAAGTCAAACAGTCACAGAGGTAGCTGCAGAGTCATCCTGCAAGAGAAATCTGGCATGTATAATGCAACCAAGTGGCTTCCCAAGGAAAGAAACAGACGGAGGATCATCTTCCTAACAGGAGAAAAAAAAAACATCCTGGTGAATACCAGAGGAAGCACACTGGAGCAGAAGTAGCCACAAAAGTCCAAAGGGATTGACAGATATTTAATCAAAACATGGTCAAGAAATGATTAACTGCCAAACCTCATTTTCCACATGAGAACAGTATGATTCAATAAAGTCAAAGGACCTCCCCAAGACCCCACAGATTACACGTGGCAGACTGGGCGAGGACCCAGCTCTCTGAGCTTCCAGGTCAAGGGACTTCCTCTTTCCCTTAGCTGCCCGCAAAAGCTCAGTTCAACTCAGTCGTTCAGTCATGTCCTCCTCTTTGCGACCCCATGAATCGCACCACGCCAGGCCTCCCTGTCCATCACCAACTCCCGGAGTTCACTCAGACTCACGTCCATTGAGTCAGTGATGCCATCCAGCCATCTCATCCTCTGTCATCCCCTTCTCCTCCTGCCCCCAATCCCTCCCAGCATCAGACTCTTTTCCAATGAGTCAGCTCTTCGCATGAGGTGGCCAAAGTACTGGAGTTTCAACTTCATCATCATTCCTTCCAAAGAAATCCCAGGACTGATCTCCTTCAGAATGGACTGGTTGGATCTCCTTGCAGTCCAAGGGACTCTCAAGAGTTTTCTCCAACACCACAGTTCAAAAGCATCAATTCTTCTGCGCTCAGCCTTCTTCACAGTCCAACTCTCACATCCATACATGACCACAGGAAAAACCATAGCCTTGACTAGACGGACCTTAGTCGGCAAAGTAATGTCTCTGCTTTTCAGTATGCTATCTAGGTTGGTCAAACTTTCCTTCCAAGGAGTAAGTGTCTTTTAATTTCATGGCTGCAGTCACCATCTGCAGTGATTTTGGAGCCCAAAAAACTAAAGTCTGACACTGTTTCCACTGTTCCCCATCACAAAAGCTACCTGTGCTCAAATCAGCCCTGAAGGCTACAGAGACTCCCTACCTCAGGATCCTGTGAGTGGAGCAGGAGCCACTCAGAGTCCAGTTTTGACCTCTGCAGTGAGCCTTCTGACATTTTTTCCAGTAACCATGTCTTTCCTCTCCTCTGGTCCTAGAGATGGTTGGTGTGGGAACAACACAAGGCTGTGTCAGGCCGCCACGTCCGCTTTGGTTGTGTGAGGAGACACCGCAGCGGAGGTGATGCAAATTCAATTTTGCGAGTCTCTGCGTGTTTAAAACTAGAGGCTTAATGGGTTCTCAGATAAAGCTTTATTTTAGAAACCGAGTTTCAGAATTAACAAGTGAATGCTCAGTGTTCCTAAAAGAGCCTGGGGAAATTCTGTGAGAGCTATTCATCAGAGTGAAAATTCAGTGATGAAGTTGGGACAAAGATATGTCTTGAAGTGTCACAATCCATCTAGAAGATGGTTCCAGACCGGGAGAACCACATGCTTGGAAGCACTGAGGTGTAAAACCCCGCAGTGAATGGGAAGAACCTATAAGCTACTCAGAACTGATAGAGCAGGAACAGCAAAGGACACGGAGTGGAGACGTGAGAGAGGGCGGGATGAAGAGGTAAGAGAGAAAGCCGACAGGTAGGCTGGAGATGGATTCCGAAGGGCTTGGCCTACTTTGCTAATAAACAACATAGATTCTGTCTTAATGGTGAGGAGAAATACTCAGAGATTTTACAAAGAGGGAGACACAATCAGGGCTGCTACTTAGCAAGTTTAGTTGGGCAACTGTGTGTAAGATGCATAAAAGAGGTGCAAGAGAGACGCCAGGGGATTAGTTAAAAGGTATTACAGTAACTCCTGGGAGGTGGATAAAAGATTGAGCTGATGCCATTTTTGAAGGGGAGCAGAGAATACATTTTCCAGCAGTTACTCAGTAGAACAGAGAGGACTTAATCCAATCAGAGTTTAACAGCAAAGGTTAGAGTGGTACCTGCCATCCTCACTGTTGTGAAACAGAGTACATTATAACCAAATTATACTGGCTTCCAATTCTCTTTGCTCTAAAATGTCACTTGTCAAAGAAAACCATATATGCGCCTTTTCTTAGGAGTCACAGACCGCTTGAAAAGATCTCAGCTATTCAAGTTGTGGGACTCTATAAGACGGGGGAGAAGAGGGGAGGAAAAAGAAATCATTCCCCAAATAGAAATAAACTGGGACGTGCAGCTAGGAGCAGAGTATGACGTATTTACCAACAGCTCAGGAGTGTTCATAATTAGAACATAGATCCTTGGACCCCCACACTGTAAAGCTAGAAGTCTATTGCTCTTTTCAGGATGTCACTGTGGACTGCTGAAGTGAGACTGGGATGCATTCAAAGAGCAGGAAGAAAAAAATGTCTTTACCAACGAGAGAGAGAGAAAGACGAAAAAGAGAGAGGGGGATAGAGAGAGGAGAACTATCAAAGAAAACAGCAAAGACAAAAAGAAGTATTTTTTTATCAGTGTCAAACACTGTCACAGAAATGGCCTTTTATTATAAAAGCCCTTTCACACCATATGTGCTTATAATCTCAGTACTTTGACCTGGTTACAGGCCCCTTTTGGAGTAGTTGCCTGCAATAGAAAAGCAGCACTCCTCTGAGTGACGTCATAGGTCACTTTGGACACACAGAGGTAGTGGTCAGAGGTCATTCTGAGCATTGAGCAGAAAAATCCACAGCCTACTGCCACCATCAAGGACAGTCTCTCTTCCTTTTTAACAGCATAATTATATATATATATTTATTTATTTATTTATTTATTTATTTATTTATCTCTCAGCCTCTTATATACTGCTCAATCAGTTATTAAGAGAAACAAGAAATATTCACCGATAGGGCTAATATAAAAACAAGGAATCTTTTATTTGAAGGTTAAGAGATTATTGAATGTAGCTTTAATGCCTGATCTCTTGACTTTTCAAGTGAGATTCTGTCCCAAACACCGGTCATGTCCTAGTCCACCAGCCACACAGAAAAAAAGGTGTTTTTTCCCCCTTCCTAGCAATCTTGGGCTGCTGCAAACTTTCTCCACTTATCTCGTCACTAGCTTCAATTAAAGCAATTGCATTTTTGGGAGCAAATTTCCTCCTCCCATCCTTCTGCCCCGACTTTGATTCACCTGTCGATTGACATTCTTGCTTCATTACTTGCTGACAGCTCCAAATGCAAGCCAGGTCCCTCAGCAAATTACATCTAATCATTTCCTTCCTTAACATTATCACTTCAGTGGACTGTCAGGGGCATTCAACAGACTGTGGAAGATCAGAAGCCTGTCGTGGCTCTGAGCTCCATCATTTTTGGCCTTGAACCAGACAGAGTGGTACTGGGTGTGCTCCTGGATTCCTCCTTTAAGACTATGTACCCCTTCCCCCAGCTGCTGGGAGCATCGGCTGCTGAGAGCTCATATTGAGTCCCTCTGGGGACTGTCCTCAGTCCTGTAAAGGACTGGTTGGCTAGATGAGGATGCAGGATGCAGAAGTTCAGCTCCCTCTGCTCAACTTGGGACATCTGACAAGGACCAACCTAACTCCAGAGTTAGCTGTGGGACTTGGCTAGTCGCTAAGTCCTCTTTTGCGACCCCATGGACTGTAGCCCATCAGGCTCCTCTGTTCATGGGATTTCCCAGGCAAGGATATTGCAGTGGGTGGCCATTCTCCAGGGGATCTTCCCGACCCAGAGATCGAACCCACATCTCCTGAATTGGCAGGGGATTCTTTCCCACTGAGCCACCAGGGAAGCCCCGCTGTGGGACTGCCAAGACATTATTTGTACCTGCATCTCAGTCCAAATTATCCGTCTCCCCACACCTGCTTCCCCCACTCGCATTCAGGAATTATTTCACAGCACGCTCCCCAACAAACCTTCCGCACACGGTCTTCATCTCACAGTGAGTTTCTGGGAAACTGACCCAAGGCAGCGGCAAAAAGCTCTGCCATTTCCTGCTTGGTGACTCATCTGCATGTTGCTTCTCGCGAAGAGATTACACTAGTATACTTGCATCACTGACGTGACTTTTTTCTGCTAGATGGATCGTTCATCTTGAAATGCTGAACAGGGTCTCCGGCCACGGGCCCGCCTGCTTGCCTGGCTCACTCCCCGAGACCTGGTCATTAGTCACCAGATGACGGGTGCTCATTAAGAGATGGAAGCCGTGCAGCCAGTTGTAAGGGGATTTACATTTTTATTAAACTTCTTTGACTTCAATTTGATTTTTTTTTAATAGACTTGGTCTCATTTTTCCAAATTATGCACCTGTGCTCATGGCCGCCACCAGGCAGAATCCCATCCTTTATTTTCTAATCTAGAACAAAGTGGGACACATGGAGAGCCTGGAGGGCCAGTGCCAGGAATTTCACAGTATCATATGCCACTTGTTTTGTTGCAGAAAATGTTATCGTTTCTAGGTACTATTGACTACAAATCTGGCCAGGAATTGAGTCATGTTTGATAATACTTATCCTCCAGGGTGCATACATATGAATTGGAAAAACTGTAAAATGCAGATTTCTGCATGTGAATCCTCAGCGATCCTGTTTCCATAGGTCTGGGGTCAGGATGAGACAGTTGGAATTTCCTCAAGAACTCCAAGGGCTTCCCTCACAGCTCAGTTGGTAAAGAATCTGCTTGCAATGCAGGTGACCCAGGTTTGATTCCTAGGTAGGGAAGATCCCCTGGAGAAGAGAATGGCCACACACTCCAGTGTTCTTGCCTGGAGAATCCCATGGACAGAGGAGCCTGATGGGCGTCCATGGGGCCACAAGTGTTGGACAAGATTGATGGACTAACACTTCATTTTTCAACTCTATAATGGTCAGTTTCTTTACTGAAAAAATCCAGAAATCTGAAATTTCCTTACAAGGAAAGTTGTAAATTCCACAAAATGTTTCAATTATTAAACACTTGGCATTCCAAAGAATACCAACATTTTCCCCTTTGACTTTGTTTCCTCTGAATCATGAAGGACGACAGATGCAACCCCTTCATTCACTGCACTATAAATCTGGAACATAGAGCTGCATGGTGGAGATGGCATTCTTCAGTGCCAGGGGAATAGCCAACAGTTACAAGAAATAGATGCCTCTAAATTAAGATAAAAGTGAATGGCTGGAGCAGAATTATTCAGGCATCCATGAAACGTATCTTTTGGCAATCCTCTCAACTTCAGCTCACAATTGCTTTTCAGTATCTTAGTGTTTGAAAACCCAGACACCAGGATTGCATGCTTCTGCCTCTCAGGAAAATGTGCTGAACATGAAGGATTCAGAAACACACAGGACAAAGCAGATTGACATTCAAAACCGTGACAGAGGGACCTGATGATCTTTACATTTGTGGGCTTGAAGTTCACAGTAGAGAGCTTTCCATCTCACCATGCAAACCTTGCTTCTGAGAACAGACAAGCAAATCCTCCAAACCCTTTAGAATATTAATAATATTAACCTGAACTATTAAGTTATATGTGTCACTGGAAAGTGAGGTGGAAGAGATGAAATATCCTTCTACATTAGTCTTTTAGATTTGGGATTTTCTGAGGATTCAGTTCAGTTCTGTTCAGTCACTCAGTCGTGTCCAGCTCTTTGCAACCCCATGAATCGCAGCACACCAGGCCTCCCTGTCCATCACCAACTCCCGGAGTTCACTCAGACTCACGTTCATTGAGTCCGTGATGCCATCCAGCCATCTCACCCTCTGTCATCCCCTTCTCCTCCTGCCCCCAACCCCTCCCAGCATCAGAGTTTTTTCCAATGAGTCAACTCTTTGCATGAGGTGTTAGCACATGCTAAATTTCTCCAGTTGTGTCTGATTCTTTGTGACTCTGGAGACAGTACAGCCTGCCGGGAGCCAGCGTGAGGAACTCCACCTGTGGCAAAGGTCATGAGGAAGGAGGATCGGCATACGCAAAGGCAGGATCGAGCCTCAGGAGACCCCCTGTTCCCAAGCATCTACCCCAAAACCAGAGTCTGCCTACTTGACTGCTTCATGCTCTCACCTACACCTCTGACTTTACGGAGGGCTGTCCCCCACCACCTCTCTCGGAGAAGGAGTCAACTTGCAGCTCCAGTCAATAAAAATTCCTGGGTGTGACAAGACTGTTTCAACTTACAAAGTCCTCTGAAGTTTCTCTAGCCTGCCTGAGCAGGTTCGTCTGGCCACATGTGATTGTTCACAGCCTCCCAACTGTGAGAGGCATGGGATGCTTTAAACTTTCTAAATATAGATTCTTTTGAGAAGTTAGAAAATTATTAGTATAGTATAGTGGGTTGATTAGGAATTATATTGGTGAAGGGTTTTTCATTTGTTGGGCCAATATTTGCTGCTAAGTCTCCATATTCCTTGCCCTTATACACATTAATGAATACAACTAGCATATAGGAGAAATAAATATTAACCTTTAAGATTAATCATGTTAAACCTTAGGCTAAGTAAATTCCTTTCTTAATTGTAACCCACTACATCCTCACCCTAAAGGAATGCAACTTTATCTGGTACCTTCAGAGGGTGGCGCCTGGTTTAAGAAAAAATCACCCCTGGAAAAAATAAGTTTTCTGGTTGACTGACTGTTATCAGAAAGGGCCATAAAATGTCAGCAGGCCTCATGGCCAGAAGATGATGTAAAACCCCTAAAACTTTTGTATACATTTATATGAAGCACCTGACTTAGATAAAGGTCAGGTCTGCTGACCCCACGTGACTCTGTATTCTATCTCTATGTGTAACAAAAAGTATATAAGCAAACCTGAAAATAAATAAAAGGGATCAGTTTCTGGAAAGACTGATTCCCCCATGTCGTTCTTTCTTTCCCCTTCTGGCTGAATTCCCATCTGGAGCGTGGATGCTCGCCAAGCCTGCTAATTTTGCCCTGGCTTCTAAGACCCATGCGAGAGGGAGCCCAAGGTGGGGCACCCTCCACTATTCCAGGAGGCACCGGTGGCCTACGTAGGTGGTGCAAACCTCTTGTCTCGAGGTTTTATGGTATTCCACGTAAACCAAGTTATTCAGCCTCTTTTTTTCCACTAATTTTCCTACTACACTATTCTTTTCTAAGTGTATTCTTTTCTTCTCTTTATATTTCTAATGAATTAAGTTCTTTTCTAGGACGCCGACTCCGTCCCCCCTTCGAATTCCCTGGATCCACCGGGGCTGGACCCCAGCAATAGCCCACCAGGTTCCTCTGTCCATGGAGATTCTCCAGGCAAGAATATTAGAGTGGGTTGCCATTTCCTACTCTAGGGGATCCTCCCAACCCAGGGATTGAACCCGAGTCTCTTATGTCTCCTGCACTGGCAGGGAGGTTCTTCAGTGGCTCAAATGGTAAAGAATCTGCCTGGAATTCAGAAGACTCAGGTTCGATCCCTGGATTGGGAAGATCTCCTGGAGAAGGGAATGGCTATCCACTCCAGTATTCCTGCCTGGGGAAATCCATGGACACATGAGCCTGGACAGCTGCAGCCCACGGGGTCACAAAGAGTTGCACAGGACTCCATGACTAACATTAGGATAAGTACACACACACAATTCAACACAACAACAATTTATATGTAAAATAATAATATACGTAAAATAAAAAGACTCAGAGCAAAAGTATAGAAATGTGAATATACAATGCATTTCAGGATACTGTGATCCAAAATGATTAAATGAGTTAAAGACATATCTTCAGAAACGGTAGGTGCTATCTGCAAAAATAAAGCTGATAACGATTAGAAATTGTATCAATAATAAAGGGCCCCATCGTTCAGGGAATAGTCAGTCTCATAATCACTGAGAACCATTGGTGGCTTACTTGCCTGGGAATGATATGACCAGACCTCTTTCATCAATGGTAACATCAGCTTCATGCAAAGAACAGTTTGGAGTGGGGAGGAGAGAAGAATGGATACCATTAAGAAGACATTGTCAGGACATGGAAGCAACCTAAATGCCAACTGACAGATGAATGGATAAAGAAGATGTGGTACATGTATACAATGGAATATTGCTCAGCCGTGGAAAGAATGAGGCTCAGTCATTTGTAGACATGGGTGGACCCCAATACTGTGATACAGAGTGAAGTAAGTAGGAAGGAGAAAAATAAATGTCAAATATTAATGTTTGTATGTGGAACATAGAAAAATGGTACAGATGAAGCTACTTGCAGCGCAGGAATAGAGAAGCAGACCTAGGGAGCAGATATGTGGACACGAGGCAGGGGGCCAGGTGGGGGGTGGGTTAACTGGGAAGTTGGGGTAGACATATGTATTCCACCACATATAAGATGGACAGCTAGTGGGAAGCTGCTGTGTACCACAGGGAACCCAGCTTGGTGCTCCGTGGTGCCCTAGATGAGCTGGATTGGGGGTGCTGGTGGGAGGAAGACCCATAGAGGGAGGGGATATGTGTATATATACAGCAGATTCACTTCATCATACCGCAGAAACTAACATAACATTGTAAGGCAACTATACCCTTTTTTTCTTTTTTGTAAGAAACCACTGACAGGTAAATGTTGATGAAGTCTGTCAGTAGATCAATGCAGACAAATTAAGTGGGGGAATAAGACAGACACATTTCTGATGCAGAATCAACATAATTTAGAAATCAATTAGAAGTCTATTAACAGAAACCAAAACTGTATAGCTTTTTAAAATTCATTCTTCCCTTTATTTTTTCATTTAGCATCGCTGGTTTATTTTAACCTTCTTAACAGTTAAAACCTTCAGATCTTGTTTCACAAAGTTCTGTGAAGTCAGATCTCCTACACCTATTTGATTTAACTCAAATATAGAATTTTATATATAATTTCTTTTCAAGTTTATTTGATGGCTTTTACTGCTTTATCTAGGTTGTCAATATCAGTTTTAATCTGGATCTATCACATATTGTTATTGGAGAAAATTTTAATTTTTACTGCTATATGATGCAGGTTAAATGTAGAACAGTTGTATTTATACAGTCTTTTAAATGGTTCCATTTAGGGTCAACATACAGCCAACGATCAATATTCTCTCTATATTATGTTATACATTTTTAATTTTACGAACACCAACTATAGAATTATAAGAAAAATCTATGGAACATCACAGAGGCCAGGTCTTTGCTGAAGAATAGTTCTATAACCAATTTTCTGACAAAGGACTATATACATTTGCAAATTAACATCAGAAGGATAGAATCAGGCATTCTCTTCTTAGACTGCTGCTGCTGCTGCTAAGTCGCTTCAGTCGTGTCCAACTCTGTGCAACCCCAGAGATAGCAGCCCACCAGGCTCCCCCATCCCTTGCCATTTCCTTCTCCAATGCATGAAAATGAAAAGTGAAAGTGAAGTCGCTCAGTCATGTCCGACTCCTAGCGACCCCATGGACTGCAGCCCACCAGGCCCCTCCGTCCATGCTGCTCTGAAGCAAATATTTACCAACTGGTACCTCACTTCCTTTATTTTGGGAGGCTCCAAAATCACTGCACATGGTGATTTCAGCCATGAAATTAGAAGACACTTGCTCCTTGGAAGAAAAGCCATGACCCACCCAGACAGTATATTCAAAAGCAGAGACATTATTTTGCCAACAAAGGTCCATCTAGTCAAAGCTATAGTTTTTCCAGCAGTCATGTATGGATGTGAGAGTTGGACTATAAAGAAAGCTGAGCATTGAAGAACTGATGCTTTTGAACTGTGGTGTTGGAGAAGACTCTTGAGAGTCCTTTGGACACCAAGGAGATCAAACCAGTCATTATAGTCTTAATTTCTAATATCAAGATTTTAAAACTTTCTCCAAGGATACCGAGCACAATACTTTTTTTTTTTTTTTTTGTATGTGGCATTGGAGTTCTTGGATCAAGAACTATCTGTTTTTTTAAGGAAATACACTCAGTTCTTTCACTCTAAGTAAGGTAAGTATTTTCTGGTTATTTCTTCAAGAGAGGATGACGGACCTGCACTGATCAACCTGTAAGTCAATGACTAGAACCTGTTGTGAAGAGGCCTGTGCATCTCCATACAGCCTAGAGTTTTGTCTGTGACTCTTACAATACCAACCTTGTGCCCAGGAATTTCTGGAGTGTATCTATTGAACTACTCAGTTTAGTAATAATAAAGATTTATAAAAATGTATTATGTGCCAAGGACTATGCTGGGTAGTTTCTATTTTATCTTTACATCGTTTCTATGAAGAAATCCTATTACTCAAATTTTATAGATGAGGAAACAAATATTTTAAAAAGTTAAATAATTTGTCCAAGATCACTGAGCAAAGGATTCAGAGAAAAATCTCACTTCAGAGGCAACATCTAAGTCATGACTCCATCCTATTGCTTTGTCAGATATTATGAGGCAGATGAGGGAGCCCTACTGTTAAGCAGAAAAAGAGATTGTCTTACCAATTGAGGGATCAAACCCATGAGGGATAGACCTGCACGATCCTCAAATAAAATTCTCCAAAAAGCGAACAAACAACAGCAACAGCAAAACCCAGCATCTGGCAGTTCAGATCACTAAAAGAGCTCATCTCTATTTGCCTAACTTTAAAGGAGAAAAAGAATCAAATTCTGTGGTTTCATGTCACCCCTAATTAGGTTGCATATAGTATTTAAAACACTTGCCAGAGGGAGTACAATTGGTGGGGATTCCGCAATGCACAGCCCTAATTTAATTTAATACCAGGAACATCTTCCTAGAGATCACTAAAACCCACTTTTCTCATAAGACTTTAATAGTCCAACCATCTATAAAAAGTCAAATTAATTGACAAAGAGAATGTTCTTCATTTAAAGTGCTCTCTTCAAGAACACATCTGCCCACTCCCATTACCCCCTCCTTGTTAATTCCCTCTGCATTTCTTTTAATACAGAATTTTATAGATCTGTTTCAAACTCAGAACTAAGAAGATTTTCAGGTATTGAATTCATACTAAGGAAATCTATCTTGTAATTCTAATCCTAAGTCTTGCTTACTTCCCATTTCCCATATTTTCTGCCACTAAGAGAAAAGGAACAGCAAGCTTCTAACTCTTGTGTCCAAGCTGATTTTGTGTGCATATTAAAAAGAGAGAAAAAAAATCTGAGTTAACCAAATAAGGGTTAAAATAGAATTCTGCAAAATGGTAGATGACTTTACATTTTCTGTCTGACTCTTAAAGGAGCTTGCTCAAATATTCAAAAACTGGGTTGATTATTTGAAATCAGACTTTAATCAAGGTTACATGTGGAGGCAAAAGAGAAGTGGCAGAGATATATTCCCATCACAAGCTGTGAAAGAAATTCCCCATAACCAGAGTCAGGTACTCTCAGTATACATTTAAAGAACACCTATCATAATACTTATTACACTGTTAAGTATTTTCACAGACATCCATCACACCAGCACACACACACAGGCATAGGATCCTTGAGTAGAGAGCCTTATCTCACTTTTCTTTCCAGCTCCAGCATTTAGCACAGTGGCTGGCTCCTTGGAGGAGCTCAGAAATTCCCTGAATAGACTGGCTGCTTTGAAGCCGCAACAATTTTTGCTGTTGCTATTTAATCACATGATACACATGTATGTTTCAAGAATACCAAGTTAGGTTTGCTTTACCTGTTTGTTTCTCCTCTAAGGAGACTGAGACAGAGTGGGCAGAGTGAAACTTCAAACAGAAATTTCTGGAGACTTCCCTGGTGGTCCAGTAGTTGATTCTGTGCCGGGGGTCCTGGGTTCGATCCCTGGTCAGGGAACTAGACTTCATACATGAAACTAAGAGCTCGCATGCCACAACTAAAGATTCCATGTGATTCAACTAAGATCTGGCACAGTCAAGCAAAGACATGCTTTTTTTAATCTTAAAAAAAAAAAAGAAACTGCCAGTGAGGTTCATCTTATATAAAAGACAAACCGCCTAAGAAAAGTTTTGTTTTTTTTTAATTCCAGTGAAGTATTTTGATATTTCCCTTTGAAACATTCCATTGGCTGGCTGGAGTTTCTGCTTTTCATCTAGTATCCTGGAGATCCACACAGATTTTTACAGTTTTCTGAGACTTTTCTCAGCCCTTCCGGTTGTTTTGGCAAAGGTTGTTTGCATTTCCCCTCCAGTCAAAGGAAACACATATCTTAAAAAGCAGGTCAATGGGATGCCAGTGTCTGCCTCTATATAACATAATTCCTAGTTCTTGCCATTTTTGTCAAATCTTTTATGGAAGGAGGAAAAATAATCAAATGAGAGCAGAAAACGCCAAACTGCACAATTCACAATCAATTAAAATGTTCCATGTCACCTTAAACATTGTGGGGGAAATTCAAAAGAACAAAAACAGAAGCAGGCAAAAGAATAAACCATCTAGGGAAGAATCCTTACTATCAGCTGATGATTCGAACCAAACAACACAATATGGAACAAAGATTTTTTATAGTACTTCTCCAGGTAGGAAAGTTACTCCAATATCTTATCCATATCTTGCCTTTTATCTCTTTGGCCTCCAGCAACTCCAAACAGCAGCAAACTCCCCACCCCAATAGCCACAATCCTATCCTCAACCCCGACATATTAGTCACTCAGATTCCTTTGGAAATTTATTAACAATGACATTTGGAAAGCACAAAGCCATTTCTACTCAATTAAATAAACACACTATGCTAACCTTCAGTACAAGAAGTGGCCGTTCATTTTTATCGGTGGCTGTAAACAGACTCTGAGCTTCACGAAGCCAAGATCAATAGAGCGTTGGCAAACAATAATAATCTCATGCACACTCTATCGACAGCTGCTCAGAAAATATAGTTTGATTCTGCTAGGCCTGATGATTGGGCCCTTGGCCAGCCTCTTGCCTTTCTCTGAGTGAATGTCAAAATGTCAAGAAAAGGCTTCTATGGGAGTGAATTCTATTGCAGCTTCCTTAGGAACCGAATCGGCCAAGCTCTGCTATCCGGCCATGTAGGCCAATGGAAGGGATGCCAAATCTCCAGTGAGAGGGTTGCTAGACACGTGATGGTGGAGCCATATGGCTGTGCGGATGTCACGGGGGGTTGTCATCGCTACTGTCACCGTGTCTACTACAATCACCGTGCTCATTTTAGTGATGGAATGGGAACAAGGAGCCATATATCACAGACGATGGTTATTTCTGTCTCTCCTGCCAGGTAGAGATGGGATTCCACGTGGAAAGAGATGGTATTCAGTACAGACTGCCCCTCCATATCTGCTCTTCATCTAACCTTCCTATGTGAGTCTGTTCTTTTCTATCCTTCCCTCCTTCTCCCCTAGCCCTTCACTCACCTTTCTGCCTCACCTTTTTGTTCTTCCTCCACAGAGCACAGAAATTACTACAAAGACACATGCAGCCTAGGAATGATGAAAGGGCTCTAGAGTTTGAATAGAGAGAGCAGTGGTTCCCGGTCTTTTTGGCACCAGGGACTAGTTTCGGGGAAGACGATTTTTCCGTGGATTGGGAGGCATGATGATTTGGGGATGACTCAAGTACATTACATTTATTGTGCACTTTATTTCTATTATTATTACACTGTGGTACGTGATGAAAAAAATTATACAGCTCATCACAATGTCGAATCCGTGGGAACTCGAGCTTGTTTTCCTGAGCTCAGGTGGTAATTTGAGCAATGGGGAGTGACTGTAAATACAGATGAAGCGTCGCTTGCTCACCCACCGCTCACCTCCTGCTATGTGATCTGACTCCTAATAGGCCGTAGACTGGTACCAGCCCATGACCGGGGTGTGATGGATCCCTGTTCTGGAGACAGCCTTGCCTCTAACTTGCCATGTGACCCTAGACTTTCATTTGACTACCTTAGAGCCTACATATTCTGATCCATAAAATGGATTGAGGCATGATCCATATGATCTCAACATCTTCTTTCTGCTTGAAAATTAAATTGGAGTGTAGGTACAGAACACCTGGATTTGTGTCATGGCTCATCTGTTTACTAGTTGGGTGGTTTCCTATTTACTTTTCTGATCTCTAGTCTCCTTATTTGTAAAAAGCAAGAATAATAATCGAGTTTATAGAATTATTAAGACAATTAAAAGAGGTAATGTAAAAGGACTAAAGCTCTTTAGAAAGAAGAGTTTATTCTTATGATGAATCAAAGACTGACAGAAAGATATACATGGAAGAGATTATCAGCATAGACACACCCCAGGCAATCACTGCAAGGCTCTGACTAGAAACTGGAAATTTTCCAAGAACCTAACCTGTCTCCTAATAGCTAAAATATATACAAATAAGGGGTTTGAGGTCGCTTGGAAAATAAAATATTACAAACTAGTTTTATTTATTAATTTTCATATACCAGGCATTGAGCCAGCATTTTGTATAATTTAGTTTTCTGAATGCTCTCAGCAACCATAAAAAGTAGGTTAAAATTTTGGTTCTACTTTATAGAAATCAATCATAGAGGGGTTTTAAAAAATCCCCAAATTCCAGCAACTTGGGCTCATACCCAAGTCAATGTGATAAGTGTCTGTGAGCTTAACCATTAAGCTATGCAGCCTCCATCATTTACAGTCTCATATAAGGCTTGGAATGTTTTAAAAACCATACTGCATTTTCCCATGAAAGCTGTATCCTTATAAATAAACACCAGTTCATCACTTTCTAGCAATCAGTCATTCAGGTCTTAAAGCTTAATTATTCCCATGATTATATTCATCAAGAAACAAATTTTAAAAAGAAAAATAATCTAAAGCCAGGGACTCTGTTTCTGACAGTTGCCTATATGTCTCTTTTCAAAAACAAATTGCCACCTAAGTAATCACAAAAATAATGGGGGACTTGTATTTTGGAATACCCATTTGTTGACAGAGATGCTGCAAGAATAATCTGGACCATGAATTCAAAGATGTTACCTAAGGCTCTGAAAATGTGATAAGAATTTAGTGATTAAGGCCTTAGCTCAAGAATTAGAAAAACCTAGGTTCAATTCTCAATTTTCCTTTTAATAGTTTTGGACCTTATACAAATTATATAAAACTCTATGAGGGATAAAATAATAGAGCAATGTTTCAGAATATTAAAATGAGCTTTAAATAAAAATATATGTAAAGTATTCACTTGCTTAGCACAATGCCTGGCACATAATAGATGCTTACTAAATGCTATCCATTATTTTTATTATTTTTATGTATTATTTTTGCCCTGCTTATTTAATTTATATGCAGAGTACATCATGTGAAATGCTGGACTGGTGAAGTACAGTTGAAATCAAGATTGTTGGGAGAAATATCAATAACCTCAGATATGCAGAAGACATCACCCTTATGGCAGAAAGTGAGGAGGAACTCAAAAGCCTCTTGATGAAAGTGAAAGAGGAGAGTGAAAAAGTTGGCTTAAAGCTCAACATTCAGAAAACTAAGATCATGGCATCTGGTCCCATCACTTCATGGCAAATAGATGGGAAACAGTGTCAGACTTTATTTTGGGGGGCTCCAAAATCACTGCAGATGGTGACTGCAGTCATGAAATTAAAAGACGCTTGCTCCTTGGAAGAAGTTATGACCAACTTAGCATATTAAAAAGTAACAAAAGCCAACAAAAGTCCATCTAGTCAAAGCTATGGTTTTTCCAGTGGTTATGTTTGGATGTGAGGGTTGGACTATAAAGAAAGCTGAGCGCCGAAGAATTAATGCTTTTGAACTGTAGTGTTGGCGAAGACCCCTGAGAGTCCCTTGGACTGCAAGGAGATCTAACCAGCCAATCCTAAAGGAAATCAGTCCTGAATATTTATTGGAAGGACTGATGCCGAAGCTGGAACTCCAATACTTTGGTCACCTGATGCGAAGAAGTGACTCATTTGAAAAGACTCTGATGATGGGAAAGATTGAAGGCGAGAGGAGAAGGGGATGGCAGAGGATGAGATGGTTGGATGGCATCACCGACTCAATGGAGATGGATCTGAGTAAGCTCCAGGAGTTGGTGATTGACAGGAACGCATGGATAGGAATGCCTGGCATCCTGCAGTCCACAGGGTTGCAAAAAGCTGGACACGACTGAGCAACTGAACTGAACTGATGTATTATTTTACTTTTCTTTCTTCTTTCTCTAATCCTTATAAGCCTATTAATATATAGATTAGAAAGAGTCATAAAGCTGTATCCACTTGAAAGTGTTAGTCACTCAGTCATGTCTGACTATTTGCGACCCAGCGGACTATAGCCCACTAGGCTCCTCTGTCCATGGAATTCTCCAGGCAAAAATACAGGCATGGGTGCCATTCCCTTCTCCATGGGATCTTCCCAACCCAGAGATCAAACTTTGCTCTCCTGCACTGCAAGCAGATTCTTTACCATCTGAGCCACCAGGGAAGACTTGTATCCACCTACAAGCAGTCTTTAAGCCATGACTTTGAGGTATTAATATCTGTTTTAACGAGCATTTTCTTTAGTTTGAATATAAATCAATGTGCATTATTTAGTGATCTTCCATAACCCCATATGATCATCTCTGTATGTGTGGGAATGTGTTTCAAATATTAATAAGTATAAGTATTAAGAGTTATTCTGTTTCTTTGAACATGTGGATAATTCCAATTGAGTTTTTTAATAACATAACTTTCACTCTAATGAATTCATCTTTCTTGTATAGATATAGCAATGTTGAGAGGAGTCCAATTGTGACTCAGTAGAATGAACCATTAAAACAAATTGTTACCTATAGCCTTCCCTTCAGAAGTCAAGCAATAAATAGGTTTTTTTTGGATTAAGCTTTAGTTAGTTTCATTCCAACTTTAATTACATTGAAAGAAGATGTTTCAGAGCCAGCAGGAAAGCGATTTGTTTGTGTCTTCTCTGAGCAAGTATTCCGTCCACCCAGAGTACTGGTCTGTCCACACCACGCTTACCACACACTAACCACCTCCTATGAACGCAATTTACTGTGAGATGTAGTCTACCAGAGAAGCAGGTGTGCTCAACAGGCTTGATCATAAGGCAATGAAAACAGGTGCTCCTCCCCTGTTATTCACTACACAAGGATTTGAGATGGAAACGTGGATAGAGTTTCTAATGCAACCCCCCTTTAAGATTCACAATTAGTAACGTAACCATTCTAGGAGTGGCCCTAGGCATTACTAATCTTATTATTTGAAATTTTCCTTTTTGGGGATGTAGTCTCATTAAGGGATTGTTAATTAGTCCCAAGTATCAGGATGGCAAAGCAGTGCTCACAGGGACTCCCAACAGATTGGGATAAAGATGGTGAGTGTGATGGGAAACAAAAAAAAGGGGCACATAAGGGCTTTCCAGATGGCTCAGTTGTAAAGATTACACCTGCTGATGCAGCAGCTACAGGAGACGCAGGTTTGAACCCTGGGTCAGAAAGATCTGCTGGGGAAGGAGATGGCAACCCACTCCAGTATCTTTCCTGGAAAATCTCATGGACAGAGGAGCCTGGTGGGCTACAGTTCACAGGGTCACAGAGAGTCAGACACAACTGAGCGTGACAAGCACACAAGAATCAGAGAAGAACCGCATGTCAAAAAGGAAAGAAAAGAGACTATTTTTACTTCTATGGCAAATTCCTTACACACTGTTTCACCAACAAGTCCCATCTCCAGCCTAAGATAGACTGTTTGCTGCACACCATAGCAGAGCGTTACATTGGATGAAGGGCATCTTATCCCTGGTTGTGACCAAGAAGTCACACCACAAGTCTTCAAGGAAGCCAAGATAACTTTAGTGTTCTTTAAAGAGTTAGAATTAACTGACAGAAGGAACTCATGTGAAGGTCCTTTTCCATGCCATCCTGTTTGCAAAAGGAAAGCTAAAACACTTTTTAAGAATTAAAATGCTGCTGCTGCTAAGTCGCTTCAGTCGTGTCCGAATCTGTGCGACCCCATAGACGGCAGCCCACCAGGCTCCCCCATCCCTGGGATTCTCCAGGCAAGAGCACTGGAGTGGGTTGCCATTTCCTTCTCCAATGCATGAAAGTGAAAAGTGAAAGTGAAGTCACTCAGTCGTGTCTGACTCTTCACGACCTCATGGACTGCAGAATTATAATATGTAACTGAAATATTGTAACTTTGTCTTAGTCCTTTTGGGGTTCCACAACAAAAAAAAACATACTTGGGACTTCCCTGGTATTCCAGGGGCTAAGAATCCACCTGCCAATGCAGGGAACATGGATTTGATTCCTCATCCAGGAAGATCCCACACGCCGTGGAGCAACTAAGCCTGGGAGTGCTGCAACTACTGAACAACTACCGTTGTTGCTCTAGAGCCTGTGCTCTGCAACAAGAGAAGCCACCACCACGAGAACTTAATCACTGCAATGAGGAGGAGCCCACACTCTCCACAGCTAGAGAAAGCCCACGTGCAGCAACAAAGACCCAGCAGAGCCATACATCAATTAATTAGCTAATTTTAAAAAATACCATATACTAGGTGGCTTCAGCAACAAACTTATCTTTCACAGATCTGAAGGAAAGTACAAGATCAAGACACCAATGGATTTAGTGTCCATAAGAGTTGGTCTCCTGGGTCATAGATGGCCATCTTCTAGCTGTGTCCTGACATGGCAGGAGGTGGGAAGGAGCTCTGGAGAACCTCTTTTATAGGGG
This sequence comes from Aepyceros melampus, assembly GCA_006408695.1. Taxonomy (NCBI): domain Eukaryota; kingdom Metazoa; phylum Chordata; class Mammalia; order Artiodactyla; family Bovidae; genus Aepyceros; species Aepyceros melampus. Next base: position 210,758 of record SJXQ01007066.1, read on the forward strand.
CACTAATGTCTTTCATGAGGGCTCCACACTAATCCCATTCATAAGGGCTGCACTCTCATGATCTAATGACCTCTCAAAGGCTCCAATACCTAATGCTATCATCTTAGGGGTTAGATTTCAACATATGAGTTTTGAGCGGACACAAACATTCAGTCTGTAAAACAGTTTACACTCAGTCTAGAAAGTCATCCCTCTGGCTTTCTTACTCAGGTTTGGATCACTTTCTCTAATTTTAAAGTTCAATCTTTTGAACCAAAATCTCCTCTGAGAATTTGTTAATCTATTTCCACCGTAAATGACATCCTTATTTGGCACTAAAGCACTGATGTGAATGAGGAATCTCCTTCAATCCCCTTTAAATGATCTTTAGCCTCCTAACTCTTAAAAAGACAGATGAAACGAAAAGCAAGTCAAGATAGTGACCATAAAAATGCTATCACGAATCAAATTAAGAGAAGCAGATGGAATGGTTTTATTTATTTAATCTTTGCCACACCATGCGGTGTATAGAATCTTAGTTCCCCGACCAGGGATGGAACCTGTGACCCCTGCAGTGGAAGCTCAGATTCTTAACCACTGGGCTGCCAGGAAAGTCCTTGGATTGTCTCTATTAAAACATCATGAAAACTGCAAACTTTCTGCATATAAAACTGTAACAACAATAGCAAGATCCACACAGAGAGGCATATGAGGTCTACATGGTGAAGTCTGATGACAAAGAGTAATATCCAGGAAACTTATTACTAATGCAGAGCTGTTCTAGAAACTTAGAATATGATGACTATCCTTCTCATTCATTCAAGCCATCTAAACTCACACAGAGTATAAACTCTATTTTAAAACAATAGACCCCAAGATAACATTTTTCTCTTTAATGCTTTGGAAGATTTAGAGAAATTAAAGGTGAGAGGGGCCAATTAAGCCTTGTATACCATACTGTACCTGCCTCATCCTCATAACATGAAAGTACTATAAGCACAACATAGCCTCAGGAGGTTCTGTTAGGCAATTTTAAAATCTAATATGAAAAGCTAACAGATGTCTCCTAATATGGAGGTAGGCCTGCCTTTTATAGCCTACAGAAATAGAACTAGATCCTAGAGGCCTCTGCTCACTTCAGCTCCTTCGACCTTACGAATCACTAGTGCCCCATATTCTCAGAATCAATTTGGGTCCTGTGCATGCTGCCAGGGCTGTTTGCCATCTGGCATCTTCATGGTGGAAATAAGCATAATTATAAAAATCCAAGAAATATGAAACTTTTAAGCCTAAGTGAAATACAGATAGTTTGGTCAACCCCTCACACTTTATAGATGTGAAAGCTGAGGTCCAGAGTAGAAAGTTTGCCATCAATTACATGCATAGCAGAACACCAAATTTGTAGACCAAAGATTTTCCCACTGCAGTACATTAAAAGCATTTAATGCAGTAAGACCTAAAAGGTGAGCTGGTCTGAGATGAATTGAGGCATATGCTTTTAGCACCTGAAGTGAGAGTAAAATTACTCAGTTCATACTAAAATCATTTAAAAATATCATGTGTGCCTCCTTTCCAAAACAGTATAATTTATGATTTCCCTAAAGACTTGAAAAATCTCACTGCATATGAAAATGTAAGAAAAGCCTAAAGCCTACAAGAGTTAAGTGCATGGCGACTGCAGTGATTGGTTTTTATTTTCTTCTGTGTAGATGTTCTGATCCCAGCACAGAGTAGGTGCTCAGTTAATATTTGCTCAATGAACTATATTTCCTTTCTCTTCTACAGAGTCTCACTAGTTTCTCTCTCTCTCTCTCTCCCTCTTTTTGCTGATTCTAGTCAACTACCAATCCCTAATTGAAATCTATTCTGTTTTGCCTAGAACCAGACAATGAGATGTTCATTCTTTTATTAACAAGTGTAAGGTAGAAGTAAATAAGTTCTCAATGGATATCTTGAGCTTTTTGTGTTGAGATCAACCCATGACAATCTGTGCTTACATTTTGTATCATCTTTTGCCACTGTCTTTTTCTTTTAATGCATTTTTATTGGAGTATAGTTGCTTTGTGATGCTGTGTTAATTTTCAGTGTACAGCAAAATGGATTAGCCACACATACACATATCCCCTCTCCCTTTTGGCTTTCCTTCCCATTCAGGTCACCACAGTGCATTAAGTAGAGTTCCCTGTGCTGTACACTTGAGAGATTGGGATCAACCCATATACACTACTGATACTGTGTATGAAACATAATTAATTAGAACATATTGTATAGCTCCTGTGTCTTTTTTGCTTGCATTTCGGTCTTGTAAAATACAGACACCTAATGAGGCCTGCAGAGGCCACAGAGTCAAATCTTGCATCCAGTGTGGCAATGCCCTTTCCAGTCTTCAAGGGACGTGCAATCACTTGGCCCTTCTCCATGTGTTTTCCTTCCTAGAGCAGTGACGAGAATGGATTCAAGAGTTGGGAAGCCTGGGCCCTAAGCTCAGCTCTGCCATATCTAAATTACATTTTCTTGGAAATTTATTGAAATTCTGTGCTTCAGCTTCTTCAGCTGTAAAATGGGAAGGATAATAATTCTGCCTACTCACATGGATATTATGAGGATAAAAAAAGAGCATAGAATCCTTAAAACAGTAACTGGAACACCTTAAGAGCTATTTTAGTCTCAATTACTCCTATTACTACAGCTGCTTTCCCTAATAATAGAGAGCTTGCTCCCTCCTCAAGAAGTTTATTCTAATGATTAAGACACTCCCAAATGGAAACTCATTTCTGTTATGGAGCCAGACAGAGCTTTCCATAACTCCTATCTGTTGGTCCATAACTCCTATCTGTTGGTCCTGGTACTGCCTTTTAGTATTAGGTTGATTAACAAGAGCTTCTTTTCTACCTAACATTATTCAAATGGTTGATGACAACCATCATAGACTTACTTAAGCTTTTCTTTTACAGGAAGAGTATTTCTCCAACCTTCTTTAATTCCCTTTTTTCCTTTTTTTTTTTTTTTTTGACTGCCACCATTCTCACCATTCTTCCCTGTGAATAATAATAGCTCCCAGTTATGAGCCAGGCACTGTTCTAAACCCTTTACTTGCATGATGCAACTTAATCCTTAGCTCACACCAAGTGGAAGGCCTCCATACCCATTTATCACTGAGGTCACAGACTCCTTCAAGAGCTCCCAGTGGTAGAGCTGGGATTTGATACTCAGCATAGTGTGCCACCATGGACATGCCTAATTTGTCAACATTCTCTTAAAATGTGGCATTAGAAGGCACACAGGACATAGGCAAGTTTAAAAGAATTTTTATAGGATTTTACATTGTTAACATATAGTCATCTATTTGAATGAGGTCTCTTTCACTCAGAATTAAGGCAATGACATTTTTAAATTCTAAGGTCAGGATTTTATATAATCCTTCTATAATTTATACATTTCATTTTAAGATCATTCTCCCTTCTTGTTGAGATTCTTTTGAATCTTAAGCCTGTTATTGACCAAATGAGCTATTGTACCAGCTCTTTATCCTGACCATGTATCTTCAAGAGAATTATAAATGGAAAGGGGCGAAGACCCAAGACACACAACGAAAGACTCTTTTCCAAGATATTAATAAAGATTTCACACTGTCTCGTACTATACTGGTACTTCAAATATATTCATTTCATCCTCACAAATTAATCCTGTGCATTCTTTGTTATGAGTTTTAAAAAATTTTATTTTTTGGTCATACCATACAGCATGCAGAATCTTAGTTTCCAAACCAAGAATTGACCTCATGTGGCTTGCAGTGGAAGTTCTGAGCTTAACAGCTGGACCAGCAGGGAAATCCCAACCCGGTGTATTCCTATATCTACTTTACAGATAACACAGTAGCTTAGAAAGCTAAATAGCTTACCCACAGAATGGGTAGACTAGAATTTTAATCTGAGTGTATTCGTCTTCAAAGCTTTCCACAATGCCATTCTATCCCAAGTATATAAAAGCAAAGAAATCAGATTTCTACTGTGCCCACCCTACTGGTGACAGGCTCCTGACTTACTTTACACTTCCATCTTCTTCTTATCCACAGTTCATACCTATGGACTGAGAGGCCTACTGCCCTGAGGCAGTGTGAAATGGGCCAGGTAAGAATCCTCAGCACCTGATCTCACAGCGGCAAATCCTGGGTCCCTTGACCTCAGTTTGATGTCACATGCCATTTACCCTCTTCACTTTGCAGGTCAGGAAGCAACAGTTAGAACTGGACATGGAACAACACACTAGTTCCAAACTGGGAAAGGAGTATGTTAAGGCTGTATATTGTCACCCTGCTTATTTAACTTATATGCAGGGTACATCATGAGAAACGCTGGGCTGGATGAAGTACAAGCTAGAATCAAGATTGCTGGGAGAAATATCAATAACCTCAGATATGCAGATGACACCACCCTTATGGCCAGAAAGCAAAGAAGATCTAAAGAGCCTCTTGATGAAAGTGAAAGAGGAGAGTGAAAAAGTTGGATTAAAAATCAACATTCAAAAAATTAAGACCATGGCATCTGGTCCCATCACTTCATGGCAAATAGATGGGGAAACAGTGACAGACTTTATTTTCCTGGGCTCCAAAATCACTGCAGATGGTGACTGCAGCCATGAAATTTAATAGATGCTTGCTCCTTGGAAGGAAAGTTATGACCAACCTAGACAGTATATTAAAAAGCAGAGACATTACTTTGCTGACAAAGGTCCATCTAGTCAAAGCTATGGTTTTTCCAGTAGTCATATATGGATGTGAGAGTTGGACTATAAAGAAAGCTAAGCACCGAAGAATTGATGCTTTTGAATGGGTGTTGGAGAAGACTCTTGAGAGTCCCTTGGATTGCAAGGAAATCCTACCAGCCAATCCTAAAGGAAATCAGTCCTGAATATTCATTGGAAGGACTGATGCTGAAGCTGAAACTCCAATGTTTGACCACTTGATGCGAAGAACTGACTCACTGGAAAAGACCCTGATACTGGGAAAGATTGAATGTGGGAGAAGGGGACGACAGAGGATGAGATGGTTGGATGGCATCACCGACTTGATGGGCATGAGTTTGAGCAAGCTCTGGGAGTTGGTGATGGAAGGGAGGCCTGGTGTTTTGCAGTCCATGGAGTTGCAGAGTTGGATACAACTGAGTGACTGAATTGAACTTTGGACTCTGCATTTACAAGGACTTGCAGTTCAATCTCGAGCGTGGTTGCCCATTTTGTTTCTACTCTCATCATTGTACTTTGGTAACGGCTGTGTAACTATTGTCTTAAGAACACAGGCTTCTGATTGCATTTTCAGAAGAGCTGGTTTCTGTTAGCTCATTCTCATTGACCTCTATGCTCAAGGGCAGGTTTTGGTGCAGACACTTCACCAACTAAATCATCTGGAGATAAATCTCAGTTGACGTGACGTTTTATCAGACTAATGTCCGCATCAATTCCAGCTCTATTCTCTTATCTAAGGAGTACTTCCTTTGGTGAGTGTGGATGGTTATTTATTGCTCATAGTTTTAGCCCCTCTAATTACTTAACCCTTCACAAGAATAAAACCACCTCTGATGGTTGTTTAACAGCTGCCTCATACAGCAAGCCAACACGTCCAGGTCAAACTGTTTCTGCTGTTGTATATCTAATCTAAAATTACAAAGAACACTCAAGGAATGTGAAAGGTAACTGTAGACCTATAATTAGCTGGAAATGCTGAGGTCAGCACTTCTCTACTGCAAGACAGTGCTGGAAAGTCTAACAACTATAACAGCCAGCACCTTGGTTGTACATCCCAGGATATTATTGCATTGCATGCATACATCAGAGATGTACAAATATAAACTAATGAAGGTTTTTAGGGTTTCTTTTAAGTCTTGGTTTAGCTCATGGTTTACCTCTTTTTATTAGTAAAATTGTTATAAACATGTTTTGTTTAGATTCTTATTCTTTTCCTCCCCTACTTCTTCCTTTCCTTCATTTACCTTCTCCAATGGCAACCCACTTCAGTATTCTTGCCTGGAGAATTCCATGGATAGGGGAGCCTGGTGGACTATAGTCCATGGGGTCAGAAAGAGTCAGACATGACTGAGCAACTAACACACACACCTCTATTAGACATCCGGAATCTACTTGTATTAGTACCATCTCTACGCTGATAGAAACTATAAATAAGCTCACACACAAAAATGGGGATTGCCAATCAAAAAACCCTACATATCTCTTCAGAGAACCCAAAGCCTACATTTTCAAGTTTGGGGATTCAATTTTTTAATCCCTACTGCATGAAACAAGGAAGATGTGATGGCACAATAAGATACTGTACTTCTCTGTTTTGAGATATCTTTTTTACCTTCATTCAAGTTATTCAGGGTTCATTAATGAAAATTAAGAGTAAAAGGACAATTAATGAAAGCAATAATATCTTAGCAGTGTCCTGCCCTAGGACAACACCGTTGGGAGAGAATCCCCCACTAGACTGGCTCCAGTGGAAAATAAATGAAACTGTAAAGCAGAAAGATTCAGAAAGAGCAGCTACAGCAAGAACAGTAGAGCAGGAACCATAGGAGTAACAATGGTGCTTTGAGTCCAGTGCTAAATGTTGGGCTGGCCAAAAAGTTTGTGCAGGTTTTTATGTAAGATGTTATGGAAAAACCCAAACAAACTTTTTGGCCAACTCAATGCTCCAGCATTTTAATGGGCCCTTCACCTCTGCCACAATCAAGAAGTCACTGAAGAAAGGAGAGAACATATCTTGAGAATACAATGAAGCAAATAACATAAAGAGACACGTGTCAGACTAATAAATGTCTAGATCCAGAATAAAACAGCAGTAATTATTTATTCTATTTAAGATAACTATTGATAATCAGTCCTTCTCATGTGCTGAGACCAGGCTAATGGCTTTCCTTGAATATCCTACCTATTCCTTGGCTTATGAGCTAGGTAATGATCATCCCTATTATATACATAAGGAAGCCAAGATACAGAGATGCTAGGAAACTTATCCCCGGAGACGCATCTAGTAAGTGGAACTGGCAAGAGTAGATCCTAGACTTTTCTCCCTCCAAGGCCACATGCGTGAGATCCACTCTTCCTGCCTCCCACTGCAGAACGAGCTGAAAATATTAAGCCACTATGCGTAGATGTCCAAAGTGCCCTCAATATTTTTTTTCTAATTTGTTGTTTTCTCTTAAAAATGATAACATATTTTGCATAACCATCTTCCAAGTGTGTACTGTCATATAATTGCCAACCAAGGGCTGTCATGTAATGTTATCCTTTGTGTTTACGCTTGTAATTACACTGGCAATAAGAATTACTACTTTAATTGATGAATGTACATGGAAGAGAGGTAGGCTAAATGGACAAGTATTGAATGCATTTGTGGAGGGAGACCAAATGGCACACTGGGATGGAGATGAAGGTTTTATAGAGATTCAAACAGAGAAAAAGGGTAAGGAAAATAAGATATCACAAGTCACACAGCAGTACAGATGTACCAAATTCCAAACAATCTACATGACAGCAATCATGCTATATTCATATTGTAAGCAGAGATTTATTATCAGGAAAATGTTATCTGCCATATTAAATTAATGTTTTTGATTTCAACTGTATTGTTTACATTTCCCTTGTACATTTCCAATGATTTTCCAGTCTTAGAAGAACTAGAAGCTTCCAGCAGTTGTGCTTGATCTTCTGTTTGTATATATTTAGGAAACATTATAGTAAATATTTTGAGTCAATTATCAGGATGCATGATTATATGTATGCATCCTTAAAAAGGGTCCTCACTTTACTCACATATTAAATAAACTGCCTCAAGAATGGACAGGATGGTGAAAAGCTGATCAACAACATTAAACAATCTTTGTTGGCCTTGAAGCAAGGGTGGTAGCCAGGGGAATTAAAAAAATAAAATAAAAAATGATTCTGAGAATCCTTGCATCATATACCCTTTTCATATATCATATACATCAGAATTGCCTCTGGAATCATTCAGAAATACAGATGCTCAAATTTTACTTCAGATTTAATTTTGCAGTCTTAAGGACCATGCCTACTTACCTTCTAAGTTCCACAATGGTTCAATATGCCCCCCTCTTTTACCCAACTAATCATATAAAGCCAATGGACTAAAGAAATGTAGAAATTTCTTAGAACAGAGCTCTCAGATGTTAGCATGAGCTTGGATCCACAGATCTGTTAAATGCAGATTCTGATTCATTATGTCTGGGATCAGCCCTCAGGTTCTCTAACGCATTCCCAGGTGTCCCATGAACCACATTTTGAGTGGCCACATCTCAGGAGATAGGGCAGTGGCAACTTCAGAGTAGACAGAATATGGACAAACCAGTTAAAACGTAAGCCCACAGTTGTGTATCTTGAGTGTGATGTTTACATGAACGTAAACATGTGACAACATGTCACAGAGTGATACACACGGTGCACGCACACACGAGTGAAATATGAAAAGAATCTCAAAGTCTTTTTTTACTGACAGATGTGGTACAGTTTCTTTATGGAGGGAGAAAGGGAAGTTGGACTTTTATACAAATATTCAGAATTTAAAGTTATAAAATGAATCTCACATTTGGGGCTACAAGACCTAAGATCTAAAAGAAAACAGGAAAAAGACAAGCAGGTAAACTGAAAAATGGGGCACTCCTTTTGAAACACAGTCAAACTTTAGTAGGAAGTTTTAAGAAAAGGAAGTGGGTTCCTGTCAGAAAATATTAAGGTGAAGAACATTAAGAGCCCAGATGGCATAATGCTATGATGATGACGTCATCAAGCCGTAGGAGCTGACCTGCTCTACCCTCTACTACCCCGCCTAACAGATGGTCTTATTCTGCATTTCTTACTCAAGCTTCAATCCTTTAACCTCCAAGGAGAGCACGGCCAAGAAAAGAACAAGCAGGACCCTTGCCGCCCACAGCATGGTGAGCGGAAAATCTGTATTTTCTACCAAAGGCTATTTCAATTGTGTTACCTTCCTGCCGGAAATAAACTTTTGGTATGTTACACATATGTCAGTTCAGCATGTACTGCTGCTGCTGCTGCTAAGTTGCGTCAGTCGTGTCCGACTCTGTGCGACCCCATAGATGGCAGCCCACCAGGCTCCTCTGTCCATGAGATTCTCTCCTACCATATATATTACAGCATCATTACCTATGCCAGGCAGCAGACAATCTAAAACTGTGATGGCAGCAACTATGAGAAAGTCATGTCATCCCACATCTGATAAAGCACAGAACCAGAGAGTCTGAATGGGAGGGAGGAGGAGCACTTCTAAGACCAGGTGATTTCCTTCTGCAGCCTCCAATCATGGGAGGCATCCATCATCCAACAGGGAAAATCACTTCCCAGATTTCCAGGGATGTGACTTCCAGCGATTCCTAAGCAGTTACAAAGATTTTATCACATGATTGTTTTTCATTGTTCAATTGTTCAGCTGTGTCCAACTCTTTGCCACGCTATGGACTACAGCATGCCAGGCTTCCCTGTCCTTCACCATCTTCTGGAGCTTGCTCAAACTCATGTCCATTGAATCCGTGATGCCATTTATCATATGGAGAACAAGCCAAAGAGAGACTAGTGGAAAGCAGTCACGGTGGAAGTGATATGATAAATAAATCTACCCAATAGCTCACACACACACACACATTATAATGACTACTTTGCCAAATAGGAAGAACTGAAGCATTATGGTCAAGGGCAGTCAAGTGAATTTGATAACTTACAAAATGACCAGATGACTTAAAAAATCTCCTAACACTTGATTAGGAATCAGAGATCAAATTGCCAACATTCGCTGGATCATGGAAAAAGCAAGAGAGTTCCAGAAAAACATCTATTTCTGCTTTACTGACTATGCCAAAGCCTTTGACTGTGTGGATCACAATAAACTGTGGAAAATTCTGAAAGAGATGGAATACCAGACCACCTAAACTGCCTCTTGAGAAATCTGTATGCAGGTCAGGAAGCAACAGTTAGAACTGGACATGGAACAACAGACTGGTTCCAAATAGGAAAAGGAGCACGTCAAGGCTGTATATTGTCACCCTGCTTATTTAAATTCTATGCAGAGTACATCATGAGAAATGCTGGACTGGAAGAAGCAAAAGCTGGAATCAAGATTGCCGGGAGAAACATTAATAACCTCAGATATGCAGATGACACCACCCTTATGGCAGAAAGTGAGGAGGAGCTAAAAAGCCTCTTGATGAACGTGAAAGAGGAGAGTGAAAAAGTTGGCTTAAAGCTCAACATTCAGAAAACGAAGACCATGACATCCAGTCCCATCACTCCATGGGAAACAGATGGAGAAACAATGGAAACAGTGTCAGACTTTATTTTTCTGGGCTCCAAAAATCACTGCAGATGGTGACTGCAGCCATGAAATTAAAAGATGCTTACTCCTTGGAAGAAAAGTTATGACCAACCTAGATAACATATTCAAAAGCAGAGACATTACTTTGCCGACTAAGGTCCATCTAGTCAAGGCTATGGTTTTTCCTGTGGTCATGTATGGATGTGAGAGTTGGACTGTGAAGAAGGCTGAGTACCGAAGAATTGATGCTTTTGAACTGTGGTGTTGGGGAAGACTCTTGAGAGTCCCTTGGACTGCAAGGAGATGCAACCAGTCCATTCTGAAGGAGATCAACCCTGGGATTTCTTTGGAAGGAATGATGCTAAAGCTGAAGCTCCAGTACTTTGGCCACCTCATGCGAAGAGTTGACTCATTGGAAAAGACTCTGATGCTGGGAGGGATTGGGGGCAGGAGGAGAAGGGAATGACCGAGGATGAGATGGCTCGATGGACGCGAGTCTGAGTGAACTCTGGGAGTTGGTGATGGACAGGGAGGCCTGGCATGCTGCGATTCATGGGGTCACAAAGAGTCAGACATGACTGAGCAACTGAACTGAACTGAACACTTGATTTAGTTGGCCCTACACTGCTTAAAGACACACCTTCAACCAGAATTCTTTTGGTTTGAATAGTCAGCTTGCTATGCATTCTGTTTACTTTAGGCTTCCCTGGTAGCTCAGATGGTAAAGCATCTATCTACAATTTGGGAGGCCTGGGTTCGAACCCTGGGTCAGGAAGATCTCCTGGAAAAGGAAATAGCAACCCACTCCAGTGTTCATGCCTGGAAAATCCCATGGTCCAAGAAGCCTGGTAGGCTACAGTCCATGGGGTCGCAAAGAGTTGGACATGACTGAGTGACTTCACTTTTACTTTCTTTCCTCTTACTTTAATTAATGGCAATGGCCTTTGCAGAAGAAACATGGTTCTAGCTTTTCTATTCACTTTCACTCTCAAAAATCACATTTTCCCTTATATCTCAGAACCTTCTTCTGATGCCTATGGCAGACAAGCTTCTTTGACCACGGTACTCTACACTTCCAAGCATAAACATGACCTCAAATATTTCACAGTTTGGCAAAGGGTCCCCACAAATCCCTAAGTATTGGTGAGCAAAACCTGCTTATTATCTGAGATCTAGTATCTCCCTTTCAAGCCCTTTATATTCTGGTGAAGAAATTTTTAGGAACATATAAAGGTGATGCTTTTTCTAAGGCCAAGCAGCTAGAAAGCATCAGACCTACAACTAGACATGTGGTGCCCTGATTTTCAATCCAGCACTTTTTATATTTCACTCTTTTTCTGCTTCTGTGAAAACCAGGCTCCTCGAGGGCTTACAGATTAATCATTTCACCACAAAGAAAATCTCCATATTATCAGGCTTCACCTTATAATGGCAGCAGAATGTTTAAGCCACAGACAAAATGAATCACATGCTCTCTGATATCACCACGGCACCTGGTTCATTCTTCTTATACACTCTTCAGAACACATGCAAATCAACCAGCTTATCTGTTGCCCCTAAACAGACCAGGAACTTCCGAAGGCCTGGACTGTGTCTTACTCACATTTTTATCTCCAGCATCTAGTACAGGCTTTGGAGCACATTGGTACTGCCCAAACTCCAGTACTTTGGCCACCTCATTCGAAGAGCTGACTCATTGGAAAAGGCTCTGATGCTGGGAGGGATTGGGGGCAGGAGGAGAAGGGGACGACCGAGGATGAGATGGTTGGATGGAATCACCCACTCGATGGACATGAGTTTGGGTATACTCCAGGAGTTGGTGATGGACAGGGAGGCCTGGTGTGCTGCGATTCACGGGGTCGCAAAGAGTCAGACACGACTGAGCAACTGAACTGAACTGAACTGAACAATTACTAATTTGTTGACTGGATTTGTGGACAGTAGAACAAACTAGAAAAGAGCACTAGATTTAGAACCAACTGCCCGGATTCTAATTCTTCCTCTACTATCTACTAGCTAATTGACTTGGGGTGACTAAGTGAGTGAGAGAATAAGTGAATGAGTACATGAATGGCCACTTGAATAGCATGCCTATCCTAATGGATCAAGCTGTTTGTGAATCAAGTACTTTGATTCTTACTTGAGATTAGGGACCATTTACCCTCCACTTTACAGATGACAAAGGTGAAGATCAGAGAGGTTGGGAACCTGGTCCAGAGTTCTGTGTTGTGCTGTGTTCTGTGTTGTGTCCGACACAGCAAGTAATTCTAGAATCCAAACTAGAAGCCTATGCTTTTAGGTATTACCTGATATTCTCCCTCTGAATATTTTTTACCATTCCTAGAAGAGACCAAGCTTTAAGATTTCTAGTAGCTCTGGGGGAAAAAAAACCAGACCAATTGGGATGGATGGTTTATTGACTTGATTAATCAACTGGCTACATTTAAAAAAAAACATACTAAAGAAGCCCCTAAATAATGATGCATAAATGAGACATGATATACATACATGATACATAAAAAATTGAGTTCTTCATGTAATTTGAGGAACTCTGACGCAAGGAAGAACAACACATTAATGTTAAAAAGAAAGCAACATTAGGAGGCTGGAGGGTCCAATTAATGAGAAGATAAAATAAATGAACATGTGTGGTTGATTTAGGCCAACGTGTATGTGTGTGTGTGTTTATGTGTAGTTCAAACAAGCATTATATTTCATGCTAATAAGCAATAATTAACAAAAATTATGTTGGACATTCAATATTGAAAGTACCCTTTCCTTAAGCATTTTCATTGTAGCAACAGAATAAAGAGTCAATGAGAGCAGAAAAGGTAAACAAAACTCAGAGAAATCTAAAGAGAGCATGAAAATGGCCATTTTGTAGGATTAAAATCCATGACTCATATACAAGTAATCTATCCTTCTTCACCTAAAGACAGAATTTTAAAAATGGGAAAAGGCAGAAGCATTATGGTTACAACTAGTTTTAAAAAAAGGATAGAAAATGTCCATGATTAACACAAGACCCTTCTGACTTCAAAATGTTAAAAGCAGCAAAGCAGCAAAAGGGCCATAATACCAAATGTGGAGTTGAAGCCGCAGAACTAACTCATTATAAAGGTCTGGGGAATGGACAATGGGGTTGGGATGGATACATTCCAGTTCACAGCATTAATGCTGTCGTATATGTCTTTACACAGTTTAGAGTTTGCATTTTTTACTTCAAATTTACTCCAGGCAAATAGAGAGGAGCTTTTGAAGATATGTGTGTGGGTGTGGGTGTGTGTGTGTGTGTGTGTACATATATATATATATTTAAATATATATATATAGTCTGTTGCCCTGAGCTCTTCCTGATATGTTAATTGGAAAATGTGTTACCTTCACTTAGCAAGTATTTACATATTAATTAACTTTTAGAAGACTGCAAACAGTTTACTCAGTTGAAGGTGTTAACAATCTATACTCCTACTCGGAATCATAAGAAAAGGGGGCACCTGTGTACACATGATATTATCTAATTACCTGGCTGGAAAGGTGTACAGAATTTGCAATCCAGAGACAGATTTCTGGCAACACAGTGGGAGTTAGGGGTGCTTTTTAATAAAAGGGCAAAACGGTGGATTTATTTTAATAATGTCATGGGTTTTCCCAAGTGGTGCAGTGGTGAAGAATCCACCTGCCAATGAGAAGACGCAAGAGAATGCAGGTTCGATCGCTGGGTCAGAAAGATCCCTTGGAGAAGGACACGGCAGCTCACTCGAGTGTTCTCATCTGGAAAATTCCCTGGGTAGAGGAGCCTGGCGGGCTACAGTCCATGGGGCTGCAAAGAGTCAGACACAACTGAGCACACACATTCTTAATCATACAATGACGTCATGAGGCACAGACACATGTAAGAGCAAAGGAAGCTTTCATCAAGAGTGTAGCTAATGGGAAAGACAAGATGTCCTAGGAACAGAACAAATGATGAAAAAGGGAGTAGGGGGTGAGCAGATATCAAGATGGACAACGAAGAGGAGGCAGAGAGATGACAGACATGCTCTTGAGAGGAAAGGAAGGCTAGGGAGACGGAGGAGGATGTCAGAGCAAGGAGGGATGGGATAAGAAGGAAAATGGGTTTCTACATCTGTGTTCAGAGTGACTTTAAGGCCAACATTTTCTCCTGTCTTTGATGAACCTACTAGTCTAAATTAATTTTAAGAATATGCAACTGAGTGACTGCAGGTGCTTTAGGTTAAATTTGAATAAAGAATACAGGATAATAATTCAAAATATTATACGTCACTTCCTGTTTTCAAATGTGTTCACCCGGCTATAAACTCACAGGGCAACAGAAATATTAAATAAATCACAACAAGTTAGGAATTAGGCAAACCATGTTATTATCAGAACTAACCAGAGTGATGTCATCCTTCAAGTTATGTAAGAATTCAGCTGGTTTTGTTGCATCCTAGAAAACTTAGGTTGGACTCTGAAGCATCCAATGTGACTGAATAAGGGTCATTACTGTAAAATCGGATGAGTGTGGCAGTGAGCAACAAGAGAGAAATTAGCGCTGCTCCTCGGAACATGTTAGACTGCATCACGTCCACAGAGTAACAGCGCTCAGCGCAGCTCAGCAAACATTCTGCAGGCATTCCCTGTGTGCCAGGCATATATTCCTTACTGGACCCACAATATTAGAGTCCCAGACCCAAGAGTGTCCACCAGGGTCTCTGGAAAGATGCTGAGAAAGAGATGATACATTCTTACATGATACCTCATACATTCTTGATGACCTAAAGAGGCCTGGCTTAATTTCAGCTTCAGTTCAGTTCAGTTCAGTCGCGCAGTCATGTCCGACTCTTTGCGACCCCATGAATCGCAGCACGCCAGGCCTCCCTGTCCATCACCAACTCCCGGAGTTCACTCAGACTCACGTCCATTGAGTCTGTGATGCCATCCAGCCATCTCATCCTCGGTCGTCCCTTTCTCCTCCTGCCCCCAATCCCTCCCAGCAGTGGCAAATCTTGAATTCTATTTCTAGTTCATGTAAAAGAAGATAAGAACTCTTGGAATATGATTTCCTCTCAACGTATGTCAGGAACATGGATAAAAGTGTGTACACCTACAATAATAATAATAATAACAGTGACTAATACTGACATTCTACACACTGGTGGCTCAGACAGTCAAGAATCTGCCTGCAATGTGGGAGGTCCCTGGGTTGGGAAGGGAATGGCAACCACTTCAGCGTTCTTGCCTAGAGAATTCCACGGACAGAAGATTCTGGTGAGCTGCAGTCCATGGGGTTGCAAAGAGTCGGACACAGCTGAGCGGCTAACACACACACACAGAGACGCTGGAGCAGGCCACTGCTCCCGGGGAGGCACGCATTTCCAGTTTCTAGGCGCTCTCTTGGAGAAGGAAATGGCAACCCACTCCAGTGTTCTTGCCTGGAGAATCCCAGGGACGGGGAAGCCTGGTGGGCTGCTGTCTATGGGGTCGCACAGAGTCGGACACGACTGAAGTGACTAAATAGCAAACAGCAACAGGCGCTCTCTGGGGCACAGAGAAGCTGAACAACTTGCCCAAGGCCTGGCTACAAAGTAACAGCACTGGGATTTGAACTCCCACAGTTAGTTCTGCGCTTTTATTATTAGTTTTAAAGACATCACTGCTTCCGCCATTACTGTCTTTTCTGCAAACCAATGAAAAATGTATAAGGATAGAGGAAGCAGAACAAGGGGTATTGTTTTTAAAGGAGGGGGTAGAGAGAGTAAATCATACATAATACTCGTATAATATCTACTAATACCTAATACTGACATTTATTAAGTGTCCTGAAAGGTTAAGAAACCAGACACAAACCCGAAAGCAAAGAAATGTGAAGAGTGGGAGATCGAAAGTCAAATAGTCAAATGTGAAAGTAAAAAACAATAATAATAATGAAAGCTCTCTTTTGAGATTGAAGTATCTCCCTACAAATTTGCTCAGTACCTCCTGTGAGGAAACAATGGATTTCAGGCAGAAATTGTGAAATCCCAGGGCGGGTCATTATTAGAATAGAGACAGCTGTGATATAGCATCCTCGATCGTCTACATTCAAGGCCCAAACTCAGGGGGAATATAAAGGCCCCTTTGTTAAAATAAAACAATCATTTCTACCTTCATTAAAGAAAATATCATGGCATTAATCTATGGAAAAGTCCCATATGCTATAGCTATACCAGTGAATCTTGCTTTGGGGAGCTGTTATCAATAGCAAATACTTATAAATAAAGCATAAATAATGCTTTAATAACATATGGCTTCACTGCATATGTTTACTTTGCTACCAAAATCCTTGTACTACCTCATCAAAACTGCTAAGAATCCTCTATAATAATTCCTTCCTAAACAACAACTTTAGGATAAATAAGCGAATAACATGAAAATGCACAGATATGAATATCTGTTTATATATATTCTAAATATCTTCCAGGATGTGTATTTAAAATAGAAAAAAATGTCTGACTCTTGTGATCTTGAGTATAACATTGACATAAACTATGGCAATGTGGGTTCTATAACCTCATAAGCCTATAATGTCAGGTAGGGCTACTTTGGCAACTGTGGTTATAGGAAAATAGAGATAGGATTAAATGAATACTTATTTTCATTTTCAAAACATTCTGTACCTTCTTTTGTATATTTAACATATGTGTTAACTAATTATTCATGACAGGTTAGTGCCTATCTTCCCCTATTTGGCAAGGATTGCACTGATCATCTCATGAGTATCTCTCTAGCTTTTATGAAATTTTAGTAGCTATTCAATAGATGCTTGTTGAATGGCTGATCGAATAAATGAGGAATACTAAATACATGATGAACACTACGTTATAATGGAGTCCTACCTCTCCTAGACTGGGCTCCATGTTGAGAAACAAGGTTCTGAATCAGAGACTGAGAGATCCGGAGCTTTTACTAAGAATTGTAAGAAGGTGGGATGGCGATGGCACCCCACTTCAGTACTCCTGCCTGGAAAATCCCATGGATGGAGGAGCCTGGTGGGCTGCAGTCCATGGGGTCGCTAAGAGTCAGATACGACTGAATGACTTCACTTTCACTTTTCTCTTTCATGCATTGGAGAAGGAAATGGCAACCCACCCCAGTGTTCTTGCCTAGAGAATCCCAGGGACGGGGGAGCCTGATGGGCTGCCATCTATGGGGTCGCACAGAGTTGGGCACGACTGAAGCGACTTAGCAGCAGCAGGGACTTCCCTGGAGGTCCAGCGGTTAAGACTTCACTTTCCAATGCAGGGGGTGGAGGTTCAATTCCTGGCTGGGAAGCTAAGATTCTTCATGTCTCATGGCCAAATAACCCAAAACATAAAAATGAAGCAATATTGTAATGAATGCAATAAAGACTTTAAAAATGGTCTACATAAAACAAACAAACAAACAAAAAAGAGTTACAAGAAGGCAAAGGATTCCACATAAAATATGAATAGTGAAGAAGACTTTTCAGCATTGCATACCCTAATGCTTGGGAGCAGACGGGTAACTAAGACCTAAAGGAAAGGTTGAGACTATTGCATATTAGGGATTTACTCTCTCCTCTATGGGTCTTAAGATACTTATTTTTAAAAGAAAACACGTTGCTGGTCAAACAAAACACATTTATGGGCTGAATTTGGCCAAGCTGTTTGCAATTTCTTAGAATTCCCTTGCTTGGGTACTCTTCAGCTCTGGGCAACTTCTAACTTATTCTCCTTTACTTTCCCTTTCCCAATATCCTTAATTCCTTTCAGATCCCCTTAGAATCTAAGAGAAATGATTTTTGAGCCTTATCTACTGAATAGCAATTTGTATCCCAGAGGGGGCCCCTCCCAGGTCTCTGGGACCTGGTCTGCAATATATTTTACACAAAGGTACATTTCAATTATGCTGAACTTGCATTGTTGGATTTTTCTTGAGTGTTTCTTTTCTAAATTAATTTTGATCAACATATAGCTGTTTTACAATGTTGTGCAGGTTTCTACTGCAGAGCAAAATTAATCAGCTGTACATATACATGTGTTCCCTTCCTTTTGGACTTCCTTCCCATTAGGTCACCACAGAGCATTAAATAGACTTCCCTCTGCTATCCAGTGTGTTCTCCTCAGTTATCTATCTTGTACATAGTATCAATAGTGTATATGGGGCAATCCCAATCTCCCAAATCCACTCCCCCTCCAACACCTTTCCCCCTTGGTATCCATATGTTTGTTCTATCAATGTTGTGGCTAAATGGTGTGATGACTTAGTGGTCACTTGTCTATTGACTAATGACTTTGGAATTTGGCCTTGTTCCTCTGCATCTCTGCCACTTGCCAAAGTGAAACCTGCCTAGATGTCCTTCTTTCCATAATAAAGAGAAGCATTTGGCCAGCTGGGCATAGCCTGTGTCCAGATGGAATACTGTTTCTTTCAATAAGAAATGTAGAATGCAGAAGATTCTTATGAAGTTAATGTAATATTTCTAAGTTACTTTGAATTATTTCTGTCATAGATATTAAGATATTTGAGTTTTTTGGGGGTCAAGAAATCCAAGATTATTTTTTCTCAATTATAAACCTCATTGATTGGTTTCCCCCTTTCTCTTCTCCCTTTCTGGTGGATTCCAATGAGATTAAGTATATTTCCTTCTCCCAGCTTTCGTGCCTGAAAGTGATGACTTACTTATATACAGAGAGCTCTAGGTGTATTCTGGAATCTCTTCTGGGTTCAGACACTAGTATCTAAAACAAACTTAGTGTAATAAGAAGGCGGCTGAAGAGATGCTACTGACCGGATTCTTGCTTTGTTCCCTCCCCTGACTATCTATTCCTGCCTCTCCCTCTCTAAATACATACAGAGTCAGTCTTGAGAACAATAAACTTGGTAACGAAGCGCTGACAGCACAACCCCATTTAAGCTAACAGCCTTACTATGCACTCTACCCCTGAGCAGGCTGTTTTAATTAGGAAGACAGATTTGGGAGTTTATATGTTCTGTTGTGCTATAATTTCTGCCTTTACAGTAATTTTCTCCTGCTTTTCACACTATAATGTGCCATAAATCCTAGTTAGGCTGTTTCACTGGCCTGTTGCTAGTCAGAGTCAATATTTCAGGCCTTTTGTTGCCATGGCAACCTTCTGCGGTACTCCTGTTCACTGGAATGTGATACAGTCTCCTGGGGAAATTGCTATGAACTTGATCATCACATGGACTCAGGCCCCCTGATGCACCAGCTCTGTCCCATCTTTCTCCCCCACCCACCGACTGCTCCCAGCGCCCACTTTGTGTGTGTGTGAGCGTGCGGGCACACACAAGCACATGCATATAGATTTTCCAGGGCAGATGCAAGAGGAAAGAGAGCAAGCAAACCAGCAGAAGTAGCAGCCTTTCTTTCATCCCTCATGAAAGACGAAGCTTAGAACGCCGGTAAACTTAGACAGTTTTAAAGCTTAAACAAACCATGCTCGCATCTCGTAGCTTTGCTGTATCTCCACCCTTCGTTCTTGCCTTGTATTTTCTTTCTAGTGCTTCGTTGCCATAAGCCCTTCATACATTTTAAAACCTCAGTACATTTCTTTCAAAATTTAATCACACTGTGTGCTCCTAGCTTAAATCCATTGCCCCTTACCTTTCATTAGAGATAGAAGGCAATGGCACCCCGCTCCAGTACTCTTGCCTGGAAAGTGCGCTGCAGTCCATGGGGTCGCTAAGAGTCAGGCATGACTGAGCGACTTCACTTTCACTTTTCACTTTCATGCATTGGAGAAGGAAATGGCAACCCACTCCAGTGTTCTTGCCTGGAGAATCCCAGGGAAATGGAGCCTGGTGGGCTGCCGTCTATGGGGCTACATAGATTGGACACGACTGAAGCGACTTAGCAGTAGTAGCAGCAGCAGCAACTCAAAACCTACTTGTCTTTCATTTACCATAGTTACTTTTTCCCCTTTATTTCTCTTTACCTCCTATTCTTACAGCTTTCCTCACTCTTGAGAATCCTTCAGGCTGCAAGGAGATCACCAGTCCATCCTAAAGGAGATCAGTCCTGAATGTTCATTGGAAGGACTGATGCTGAAGCTGAAACTCCAATACTTTGGCCACTTGATGTGAAGAGCTGACTCATTTGAAAAGACCCTGATGCTGGGAAAGATTGAAGGCGGGAGGAGAAGGGGACGACAGAGGATGGGATGGCGGGATGACATCACTGACGCAATGAATGGGAGTTTGAGTAAACTCTGGGAGTTGGTGATGGACAGGGAGGCCTGGCGTGCTGTAGTCCACGGGGTCGCAAAGAGTCAGACATGACTGAGCAACTGAACTGAACTGAGTGCGGAGAAGCATATAACTAGTAACTTAGTTCTATGTGCATACAACTATGCACACACTGTACATCTCTGCGGCTCATTTTCTTAAGTCTAGAAACAACAGTATCCATTCCAAAAGGTCTCTGTATAGCCGCAGTCAAATGAAAACGATAGTTATGAAGAAATATTGAAAAGCAGTGCCTAGAGACCAGATGCACACTGGATGCATTGTGGCTAATTTATACTAATTAGTATAATTAAAACCATGAAGTCCTATTCTTCAGCTGCAACTCTCCACCAAAGTTTTAAGAGCCCAGTCATGCAGTCTAGCTATCTGAGTGAAGATCTGAATAAAATTGAGCCGATGACAGAAAAGGAAGATTTTCGTGTCCATTTTCTTTTTCTTTTCTGCCTATCTACACATTCCTCCAGCCACAGTGCATCCAGTTTGCACCTGGTCTTGCCTTTGGGCCACAAGGAGGTCTTTCTAGCATGTGGTAGACACACTGAATTTCACGCATGTTGTACCCAGGACGTTCTCAGAGCTGCCCTCACCATTTCCCACATGCAGGGATCAAAGTTATACTGGAACAGAGCCTGGCATACAAAGCAGCAAGTTCTGTCCCATAGCTTTAGATGATTATGCATGGAAAGTGAGATGACTGCCCAGGTAGGAAGCCCTGAGCCCACTTTTCCACGCAAACTGGAGAACATGGCTCCTGATGTACCTTATTGCACTGCACCCCAGTTACAGCAGCTGCTTTTGAGACAGAGGCAGAATGAAGAGGACAGGTGAATTACTAAATGAGAGTGACAGGGGTGACAGGGTTCACAAGCTCTGGTTCCACTGAGTCTCCCGCTCTCTTCCAGTCCGGCCTTCTTTTTCTACCACTGAACTGCCTCATTTCACTATTCCCAAGGCTTGCGTTCCTTTCGACCCTCAGTCTTTCGAGATATCATTTATCATACGACAACTTCACTTGTCTGCTGGAGAGGCATGTCCTCATCACTGGCCTGGAAGTAAGGAGGCCTGAGCTCGTGTCCACTCATATCTTCTAATCACTGACTATGACCGGATAATTCATTTCACGGTTTCAAGGTCCTGAGGCTCGTTTCTAAATTGGAGAAAATGAAAGTGAAAGTCGCTCAGTCATGTCTCATTCTTTGCGACCCCACGGACTATACAATCCATGGAACTCTCCAAGCCAGGATACCGGAGTGGGTAGCTTTTTCCTTCTCCAGCAGATCTTCTGAACCCAGGGATCAAACCCAGGTCTCCTGCTTTGCAGGCAGATTCTTTATCAGCTGAGCCACAAGGGAAGCCCCTAAATACATTGGAGAAAAGTGGGATAAATAACATAGCCTCCAATGTGTCTCCTGATTCTTCCTGTCAGTGGTTTTACAGCTCCAATATTATGGAGCACGGTCTCTATTCCTCAAACACATAAAATAAAGCATCTAACATGATTTACTTTTTTTCTAGTATCTAAATCCTCCCACAATCCCCAAAGCAGGTGAGAGATCCTAGTGATCCTTAGTACCTACTATATTTTTCTCCACATTATAAACATTTATTTAACTTGATATTTATATAATTAGTAATTATTAAATGTAAGGAATTTATTGAATTAATTGATGGCTATTTTTCTGTATAGAAAACTTGATGCGGCTCTGAATCTGTCTTGTTCATAACTACATCATCAGTGCCTAGCACAGCACAGGACACACGGTGGCATTCAGTAGGTAACTATTATATGAGTGAGTGCACGAGTACATGAGTGAATGAATAAAAAGACCATTTAAGTTCACTCTGAAAATCTTTCAGTTTGATTTCTAAGTTTAAAACAGAGCAAATAGCTAATAAATACATTTTTGAAAAGTGAATAAGGCATTTCTGCCAAATGCTTTCATCTGACCAATTAAGGAGGGTGAGGAGACTTCCTTTCTGGGCCTGGTATGTACATTTAAGACCCAAAATATGATTAACTTTACTTTTGTTCATTCATACCATTAAATACCACCTCTCTTTAAGTTAGTACTGTCTGATGGGTGATATGTATTTTTTGACCCCAATTTTGTGCTTTTTACAGCTGTGAAATAAATTGTTGCTTAACTCTTAGGAGTTGGAAAGATAGATTCTTCTCATGAATATGCATGCGTTTTGCACATTGTTGAGTTTAAAAATCACCTAGCAAAGCACTTGCTGTAGAGTTGGTATTTTTAACTGTTGACTAAGTGAGAAATACACGAATGAAAAAAAGTTTTAAACGGTGTGATTATCACAAGAGTAATAATATTTATAGTTTTCCCCTCAATCCCATCAAGAAAACAAAAATCATTTGTACTTATTCACAAATATACAGAATGGTCTCTTTTAAGCGGGGCAGTATGGAGAAAAACACGCCCTGGTTTTGAGATCCAGGGTGCTGGTAGGAACACTCCTAAACAAGCCGGTACCTCTCTGAAGAGAGCTGAAAGATGAGCACCTCCCTGGAACCAGTGTTGAAGGGTCACATGAGAAAACAGTAGGATGAGGAACCTCTGTAGGCTGTGAAGCATTACAGAAAAGTCCATCATTAAAAGGGAGCAGATGCCATTCTTTTCCAAGAAAGGAAGATTTCCTGGGAGAAATTGTAGTTTATCTCAAGCTCAGTGGTTCTCAAAGTACAGCACACGGCAGAATAGTCTGGAAGGTTTGTTAAAACAAATCGGTCCTCTTCATCCCCACTCACTGCCAGATTTCAGAATCAGTAACTCTGGAGGATGAGAGAATTTGCATTTCTAACAAGGTCCCCTGCGACGTTGATGCTAATGCTGCCTGTCCAGAGATGACACGGAGACTACTACTGCACTAAGAATGGCAAACAGACTGCTTCCAGGGACTAGGGGCCTAACAAAAATCTACAGCTCAGGCCAGGGGGAGATAAGGAGGAGCCATGAGGCCCACGAGAACCTGGGGAGTGCCTGTCCTCCTTAGAGTCGTTCGGACCCCAGATTTATTTTAGAACACTGGACTGAACAAAACAGATCTGCAGGTGGGATCTGGCCTTGCAAGAGCCGCTTCTGAAATCATGGCGTAAGACTGCAAAGAGGTTACATGGGACACTGGTGCCTGGATGCCTATTGGCACTGCCTGTGAATTCCTGCATCTAACTCATGCCTGAGAATTGCTAGCAGGACACCACAAACACTGCAACCTCTACAGTCCAATGGGGGGACTTGAGAGTTTCATGTTTACCCTGAAATTGTGTTCAGTAACAATCTCTCTCCTGTTCATAAATGAGACACAGAAGAAGACAGGGAGAATATGGGAATGTGGTTACATAAGCACAGGTAAGTTCAACATAGGAACTTCAATTGTCAAAGGGCCTGGAGGTTAATGAAAATAATAAACTCTGATATTTCTGTGGTTTTCTTCTCCCTGAGAGATACCACATGAGAATGAATGGACCTGGCAAGCTGAGATGCCATGTACACACCCGGAATGGCCAGTTTCCCAGCTTCCAAGAAGGTCATGACAAATGTGTTGACTGAAGCCTAAATCCAAAGTTGACTGAGATGCAAGTGGTGCTTTTTCTACAAGAAATGTGTAGGTTCAGCCGAAGAACAGACTTGAGATTTTGGGTTGAGTCCCAGCTCCTAACTTAACTCCTGTAAGTTACTTAAACTTTCCGAACTAGTTTTTCATCTATAAAATGGAAAGAATATTCACTACAAAGGCTATTGGAAGGATAAGATTAAAAGGAAAAAGAGGGCCTAGGACAGGACTCGGCACAAAGCAGACTGTAATCTAAAATGCTATTTTGGATACCATAGTTCTAAAAAAATATAGCAGTGGTCAGACCTGCGCCCACATAGCCATTCTAGAATCTCTACACGGACACTGTCCCTCCTTCTCTGAACAGCCATGATATACCATGTGTGAACCTCATAAAGTAAGCCCCCTAAAGATAAGATCTTTCACAGGTATACTGGGCTAAATAGTATCTCCCTAAAATCCACATCCAACTAGGATCTCAGAATGCAACCTTATTTGCAAACAAGGTCTTTGCAGACGTAGTTAGGATGAAGTCATACTGGATTAGGGTGGGCCCCAAATACAGTGACTGGCCTTCCCATAGGGTTTTGTAAGCACACACACACATACACACGCGTGCACACACACACACAAAGCAGGACACGTGATGACACAGGCATAGACTGGAGGGATGCATTTGCAAGCCAAGGAACTCAAGCAATGCCAGCAGCTGCCAGAAACTAGGAAGAGGCAAGGAGGGATTCTCCTCTACAGGTTTCAGAGAGACGGTGACCTTGCCACTACTTTGAATTTTGGACATCCGGTCTCCAAAACAGGGAGGAAATAAATATCTGTCGTTTTAAGCCACTGTTTTAATTTGCCACCCTGGCCCTCGAAAGCGAATATAAGTGGTCATATATGATAAAGGTATCTGCCTCTGTCATAGCACTGAAGACAGCACTTTTCAAAGAACAGATGCTCAATGAATATTTGTTTCATGAATCACTACATGGCTTTTTAGTTCTGGAGCTGAAACTGATCTACACTATTTTCCCATCTACGAGCTGGTCCCTT